>JABBWD010000036.1:0-424821 GCA_016628565.1 Suillus placidus
AGGGCGGAAGGGCGGGAAGGGCGGATGGGTGGGATGGGCGCGAGGGCAGCGATACCCTAACCATAGCGATACACATATCTACATCATTCGATTCAATTAGATCCCTATTCATCCCACCTAATTTGAAAAATTTGAGCTCAATTTTGTATCTAAAAGGCATCTAAAGCCAACGAAAATGGTATCGAAGCGTCAAATTTTGTTTTGATCTGTATCGTTTTGCGTCTCGAAAAGTCCCACTTTTCTAAGGAGGTCGAAGTAAGGCCAAATATTTATTCTTATGTATTTTTTTCGATCTATATCTACTTGTATCTACTTCATTCTTGTCGTTTTTCACTGGGCTTCATCATTGATCCGAGATTTTGTCCAGTCCCCACTGCACTTTGACAACAGCAAATTCCCGCGGTCCACAATATAGGCTTTTGACCACTGCCGCACTGTCCGAGACATGTGAGTCCCCTTCCCTACAAATTTCGCCGTCTGAAGTGCTGCGCTTGACCATGGTGTGCCGCTTACATATGCACGCAGGAAATACTCCATCCACGTCAACCGTTTCTCAAGAAGGGAGATGAGTCCAGATGGTTTATATCCATGCCCACTATTGCAAGTTGGGTGAAGCAACCTTTTCAGGTCATTTAATGCCAAACATGCTTCGTCAACACTGGGTGGTGTCCAGGCGTCAATTGAATGCCAAGGAACATCATATTCCTGAGAAGCTGAGGACTCAGAGGGGAGATTGGGGGGTGCAGAGTCAGAGTGCTGACAGGTAATTTCCGAGTTAGAAGGTGCGGTGCCATCTTTGAGTGTGCTGTCCAAGGTCTCATAACCCTCTATCCCACCAGGTTCATCATCCACTTCCCCACTGTCTGATGTCCAGTCAAAATGAAGAGTCTCCGAGTCTGACTCCAAGGTTTGTTCTGACTCTGGTACCCCAAAGTCTGCTGATTCCTTCAAGTCAGCAGGCAACACAGACAATTCAATGTCTGTGGACAATTGACTCAGACAAGTGACTTCCTCCACTGTAGTGCACTCAGCGTGGTTTATGGCAGCTGCACCCTAGTTTGAGAGTGGAGAATGGACATGATGATTGGTAAGATAACCAGGAGCTAAAGCTACAGAGCCAGGTGATACTGCAGCAACTGTAGGAATCTGAAAGACGGCAATGAGCATTGTACACTGTCACAACAAGTGAGTGAAATACTGCTCACACTAATATTCTCCTTCTCCGAGTCAGCTGAAATCTTTGTTTTTTTTGCCCAGCGCCCAAGGTTCTTGAGGGCTGTTTGCACCTGTCGAGAGCGCTTAGGCATCCGCGCGTTTGGGAGGTTGGCGCTAACTGCACGGCACGCAGACAGACTCTGGATATTGTTTGCCGTGCACTTTCGGCATCTTTCTGTGTAGTACACATAGAAAACAGTCATCTACTTGTTTACTATGACATTTATGACAATTCTACAATGAAGGCATTGGTCCTGACAGGAGTAACAGCCTTCTGATAGGCCACAAACAGACATATTTCCTTTAGTCAAGTTCAAAACTGGTTCAACACATGAACATGTCCTTGTTTTTGATGAAGAGTGTGTCTTTCAGTCCATCAAAGGCAACAAAGAATATACAACCTCATGTTTCCAAGTCTAACATATTTTGCAATTGCTTAGTCACTTAGAAGAGTGTTTAGATTTCCCTCTCATTGGGTTGGACCATGACTATTCACAAAAGCCAAGGACACCAGTTTTCACATGTGCTTCCACACTTTAAGGACACACTCACGCTCCTAAAGATACATTCACAGCATCCCTTAAAACAGTCACCAGATCTATTCAATTAGTGCAGACCAGAGCCTACAGAATATGAAATGATGATGCTGAATGCCATGGAGGTTGCCCACAGCCTGGTGAGCATGTCCTACATGTGATAGCATCTTGACACTAATACCAGACCTTTCATAGTGCACTGGATCAGGGAGTGGGTCATATTGGTATGGCTGCAATCTCAATGTTGTGCGAGTCTCCCTTCACATATTAGAGTATTCCCTTACTCGGTTGGCTGTCCTTGGATTGACTTAACACTCATGCTCAGGATTAACTGTAGCCCCTGTATTTGACCTTTCTCCCTCAGTTTATATTCCTCTTCTTCAGTGGCTTGCCCCAATCATGAAACTGAAACAGGGAGGAACCGGTGTGCCACATTGGCTTTTCATTCAAGAAAGGGGAGAAGTTTTGCTTCGCTGCCTTCATCTTCAGTGTGGTCTTCTATACGTGGTACAGAGATGGCTTCTGGAATTTAATGATCACGGAACTCTGTGCAGGAGTATCATTCAAAAGCTATGATACCTCTTGACTTAGATGGTCCAGGAAACCACAGACAAAGGCAAGCACAACAATCTCCTGGAGGTATTTCTTTGGTTCTGCAGCAAGGTAAAGAAAGCCACACCAAAAACCTTTGATTGATACAAAAGGATGAGGAATGGCCTAGATGTGAGTCTGACATTGTTTCTTCCATGATTCTCATGTTTTGAGCCAGTGCCAAGTGTTGACAGGACGTCCATCCTGTTGTACTATACTTATGCAAGTGTATCAAAAATCTTTGATCATGCTATGTTCACATCATGGTTATATTCAATGGCTGTTGTTTGATATCAGAACATCATGCTACCAGCTGCTCCTTGTGTCATGGAGATACATATGTTTTGCTGTCCACTCTGTTGGAAATGGACAAGTGCGCCATATTGAATCAACTTGCACTGGTGATGGGTGCTTCAAGAAGGTCTGCAATCAATTTTAGCACTGAAATGTGACTTGTATGAGAAAAGAGAATTTATATCATACATAATTGTAGGCATCCCTCGAAGAAATAGTTATATACAAGTTGCTGATGGATGTTCATGCCCTTGAGAAAATAATTAACACCATTCCTAAAATCCTGTTTTAATTATTCCTATGCAATAATATTAATAGTGATTGACCCAGACTGCACACTCAGCGCTCTATTGATGCTGTGGGCTTGAAATCTAATTTGGAAAGTCAGACCAAACCCTGGTCTATGCCCCTGAGATGTGTGGTGCATGGACTTTGTTGAAATTAGTTACTTGAAGGTGCATACAAAACTCTGCATTTTCCAACTTACTCAGTCTCTCTGTTTGACAGCAAAAAACCATCAAAATGCCACCATCTGTGAGTTATTCTCCTTACTTACCACCCTCATGTTTCAGTACTGAGTGTTACATCAGGAAAGAATTAAGCTAGAGCTTTATCTAGCTCCTGACCAATTTCAGGAATTGTTGGGCCACAAAAGCATCGCTACACTGGCTAGTCATGGCATTCTAGCTAATTTCCAGAAGTATGTGGAAAATGAGGGTCAATTGGAGGATGTGTGTCTAGCTAGAGTTACAAAGAGAACAACAGAGAAGGGAGGTATTGGAGTAATTGTTGATGACCCAGGCAGAAACTTGTGTGGGACTCCAAATGGCCCTCCAGAGATTAGCAACCACTTACCGACTAAGTTACTTGTCTATCATTGGGATATAATAGTGCTGACATATGAATGTTCCTGGTTACTTTTCAAGTTGGCAGTGCATCTTGCAGTGAATAGGCATTACATTCCACCCCACTATACCAGGCTTTTGTTTCGTCACACAATATACATACTGTTAGTGTATTACCGCAGAGCGTACACTAGTATAATACTACAGAATTTTGATTCCACTTCTTATGAAAACTTTTGAAGTGACAATATTACACACTGCTACCAATATCATATGAATGATAGCTGAAATAAGAGTATGACGTCCATATACCTTGAGGTTTGCACACTGATGATGACGAGCGCGCCCATAGTCCGAAATCATGAAGGGGTATCGTTCTTTAAAATAAATGCGACTCTTTGAACACAAAGATCATTCTGGAATGTATGTATTCGTCTTCTGTCTTAATATAGAGCCATATGAATGATGCATCCACGACTCCATGAGTGACGGATAATGCTCCTACAACATGTGTCGGCTCTATATCAAATACTGTCAGGGAAACTCCGATGGGTTGAGGTTCCCAAGTCGTTTGAAGCTGCACTTACCCGGCGGATGAAAGATGTATGGACTCGACCAGAGAAGCCCGCATATCCAAGTTGGCGATGATGAATGAAACACACTGCATGTGACACTGCGTTTCTCGCTCAGTAAATTCCGAATGCAAGGCCATCGCTGATTGTATGCAATCCCAAGCCGAGATTTATGGATCGTGAGTGTATCCCGACAACCTGATTGCGCGTATATGGATGCAAAAACACACTGCACTAGTGCCGAGCGTCTTTGTTCAATTCCTCAGATTGTTTGAGTCACCTGCGGTCCTCTGTTGAACCCGCCAGAGCCAGACCATGAACACGATAAGGCAGAAGAGGAACGAAGAAGAGATATTATTGAACTCAATGCTGAGGTTGCAGCCCTAAATAAGACGACCAATGAACACAGTATCAAATTGACTGTCGTGCTGCTTGCACACAGGAGGATGCTCGGTACATTTAAAACGAGTCTCTAACTGCATATAAATACAGTAGGTTTGCAAGAACCTCTACTAAGTATCTTACAAGTAAAAACCTCAAGAGCGAAAAATCACGACTTTTGGACGGCTGCCAACGCGAACTAATTTCATCTCCCCCAGCTTGTCATTTAGCGCCTGGATTTGGAGATCATTCATCCTCCCCATCAATTCTCTCTCGAAAAAATCTTTCCTCAATGAGATCCTCCTTGTTCCAGATTCCAAGTTCTTCAAATGCGGGGACAAGGCGACTTAGGTCGTGGTTGACCGCCTTTAAGAAAGATGCGATATCGGAATCGGGGTGTGTGAAGTCGTGCTCTTCGTAGGATGGTGGTGGACCTAAGGGAGTGGGTGACGCACTCACATGACCTACGGGGGCAGGTGATATGCTCATATCGCGCTAATGCACAAAGGAGTGAGCGGGGTTATTCGTTGGTAGCATGTGTGCAAAAATTTTACCTCTGAGGCAGCGCTCTCAACGTGAACAGGTGACGCGCTCATATCGCGCAAACACACAAAGGAGTGAGCAGGGTTATTCATCGATAGCATGCATGCAGAAGTTTTACCTCTGAGGCAGCGCTCTCAACGTGAACAGTTTTGGGGGCGAGTCTTAACCTCGTCATCTGAATTCTGAAGTCATAGTGTTTGGCATATGTGTTTTTAGACAAATAGTGCTCTATATAGAGCTCCACAGGCCATGCATTAGCATACTTGGAAAGAAAGGGTGCCAATTCCTGGTGAGCCTGAGGAGATGTTAGGCAATAGTACATATGACTCGCTGTTCAAGCAAATCATGACTTACCCAGTCCAAATATGTTGCCCAGATATCTGGGATCTGTTCGTGTAAGAACCGCTCGTAATCTAAGATGCTGGTGGGAGCAGGATTCATTCCAGTGGAGCCCACTTGTGAAGATCATAAAGGAGGGGAAGCAAAAAAAGAGAGCCACTCACTGACTTTCGGTGATGAGTTCAAAGGAGGGCAGAAATAATTATAATGGAAAGATTGTGGACAGTCCCACTGGATCATTCCAGCAACCTCGCCTTTTTCCGAGCGAAATATACCGAGAGAACCGGTGATACACATGCAGGCAGTCACAGATTGTCGCTTGGGCGCTGTGCCTTCATCCTGATCATGTGGGCCTGGAGTGCTCATTGTGTTCATTGTTGTGAGAACATGTTTGCGATAAGCTGTTTGAGCCAGATACGGGCCTTTGATTCCTACAGACCGCATCAGTCAGTCCTCCTGCAGTTCGCCCTTGCCAACATTCATTTGTTTAAACATCAGTAAGTTTAATCAAAAAGACCCTGTCTTTCTTCGACATTGTCTGCTAGGTACAAAGTGAGTCCTAATCAAAAGCCATAGCGCTGGATTTAATTGCAAGCTCACATTACAATGTCATTATTGTATGTAGCAGGGAAGTATCTGGTCCTCCCGGTCTGCAAATCCTCCCACAAACACTGAGGAGGCGAGAATCCCACTGGCACACTCCATCTCCTCCACCTCTTCCTTCCTCTTCCTCTACAAAGACAGTGGAGCCCAGTCCTGAGCAGTTGCTGTAGAGGGTGCTAGTACCGCTGTTGGCTCCACTGGCTCCACCTAGAAGAGCATTTACATTGGTCCACAGTGGGTTAGCACAGCTTACGACCCAATGTTTTCCATGCAACCTCCTAATCTCCTCCTTGAATCCACCAAGTCCTCGACCAGCCCCCGTGTGATGATTGTAGTATGCATGCTCCTCGCCAAGTTGGGGAAAACCACTGATTTGAACGATCATAGACCTCCATGAGAATGATCCAAGATGCGTAAGTATGGTGCAGCTCCATTCAAGTATTCCGCACACAATGCCCACAGGATGCTTTTGGAACTCATCAGTGTAACACTGCGCAACGACATGATGAGGCTCGAGCACAGATCATCATCTCCAATAGAAATGAGTATGTTCAAATGATCCAAGGCGCATAAGTATTGTTTTGCTGTCATACGGGACCGAAATGACTTCCTTGGTAAACTGCGCTTTAAAAATGATCAGAATCTGAATTCTGAAGATGGAATGAGATACCACCTTATTAATGCAAAAAGAAGCCGCTTCCCACTTGACATGGATGTCTTTGTGGTTCTTGAATGTGAAAATTTCCTTCCCGACGGCGCAACAATGACATATTTTGATTAGTTGGTCAGTTTGTTCGTTATTTAAACCCGCCTCAAGGGCAAGTTCAGTGACTTCAAATTCAAGTCGGGAATGGAATGGACGCCAAGGCTCGGTATTAGAAGGAGCTTCCAAAGGGACCGCAGGACAACATTTGAAATCGTTAAATGTAAATACTCCTGCTTCAATACTGCTACTCAGATGATGCCAACCCAAGAGAAACACCATTGTGCCATCAGCTTAGATGAAGCCCAGTGAAAATCAACAATAATGAGGTAGATAGGTGTAGATACATGTTTTGGCCAAAAATCCAATAGGTTTTACCCATACACTCATTTAATCCTTCTTGGAGTATTCTTGGTTTTTTGCTCTTAGTACATGTATATAGTGATTGAAGCTTGTTAGTGTTTGCATTGCCACCATTTAATCAATCACATTCATTTCTTAAAAATCAACATAGACCAGATGATAGACTACATGTAGGTGTCATAATTGTGCATTTGGCAGTTTCTATCCAACCAAGTCGGCAAGTGAAGACTCATTGGCTGAGGCCATGTTGTTCTTGGAAGTTTCCAAGGGCATAAAAAATGCACTTGTTGGGTTGACATTGTGTTTGGTATTTTGGAAGGATGTCCAGGTCAAAGATAGATGAATTAAATAGAGAAATGTGAAGTGGTCCAGTAGTAGGACTTGTGGATGGAGATCCAGTTGATGATGCAGTGGCTCATATCCGCAACGGTGGTTAATATGGGACACAGCAATATATATTACATCCCAACTTTGCCTCTGACTTTTTGCTTCAAATATTTGCATTCTAGGTCCATGTCTGCACTCTAATTCCCCTTCACTATTTTTACAATGTCAACTGCTTAACAAGCTAATGACTCTCTCTGCCTTGTGGCCAAGAAGGTCAGGTGTCTCACATTGAGCACCCAAAAACTCAAAGAAGGTGATCCAGTCACTAAGATGCTAGCCTATAAAATTGCCATAACTTTGGTAAGTCACATCAATTCATTATCTTGTGCCTGTTGATGACCAAATTGGTCATGATTTTTGTGATTTGCAGGTGACTGCATTTGTCCAACATGGCAGTGCCACAACATTGCTGTTGCCCATGCTCTTGTCCTGTGCAGCAAAAAATTTGAGACAAGAGCGGTCCCGATGGCAAACTTGATCATCGCCAACAATGATGCCTGCATATCATCAGCAAAGATAAGGAGGAACAAGTCCTGGATGATAAGGTTATTGATGCTAAGGTGAGTTTTGGGTGCCTTTTGCATGTTTCAGGCATTGACCTTTGGATTCATCAGCAGAAAGAAACCAAAATTGAAATAAGTGCCAAACCTACTGCTTCACAGCCAGCCAAGTCCCTGCAGATCTAGGTTAGTCTCACCCAGTTTCTTGTCATAATAACTTCTGCTAATCTTTTAGTAGCCTTGCAATTCTACCATGACATATCAGTCAATGTGACTCACAGACCTTAGTGCTCATTAGGCTCCTCATACCACTATCATTGGATGATGCACAATTGTTGCCCCCAATGAAGGGTATTGAGACAAATGTAAGTGTATTGCTATCATAAAAAGAGTAGTGATAACTAAAGAATCCACTACCCTACTACACAGTCAGGATTGGCATGAAGTACAGTAAGGTTGTCAGCAAAATAAGTAAAAACAATTTGACACCCCTGAGTTTACAGGAGTACTAAATGAGCCACTACCCAGGAAAGAACAGCAAAAACTTGACCAGGTTGAATATAAATTTTAATTCCTAATTCAGGAGTACAAAACTCCCCACCTCCCAATCACCTAACCACAAACATAAATGCCCAAATTGCATGGTTGTCATGCCAGTCAATATGAACTAGCTCAGATCTACCTTCTTTGACAGCCATTGCAAAAAATGTCTCACCAGAATCTAAACTGGGGCAAGCAAGCAGGTCAGTTACTAAAATTTGTTGCACCTGTTCATATGCTTTGTCAGACCAATCAGCGGACTGATATATCTAGGTAACAATAAATAGGACACTTATCACTTAAACTGGAGTCCCACCACTATTAAGAATCCACATTTGATTATAATGAAGGAAAAGAAGACTGACTAAGGTATCTAAGGTACAGAGTCCCAAGCAGTTCAGTAGGGTAACTTATTTGACCAGGAAAATGATGGCAAGGTTAAAGCAGCTGTAAAGGGTGGAATGTGTTACAAGAACATCCAGTCGTGGCGCCCCTATTCATTTTTCTCTTACTCATTGTCTTTCGACGTGACGATTATGCACAGATAATCATACACAATCTCATTGGTCTGATTATCCTTTTTTCCTATCTGTTTTACCTTTACATTTCACGCTGATCACCAGCTGTATATCACCCTATGCCCTTACTGCAACACCAGTACTTGTTCCGGCCTCATGGCCGTCCCCCCTTTGCCCTTACCGTTCAACCGGTACTTGACTCATTTCCTTCTATCGCATTCTACCGAGTTCTACCGGCTCCGCTATGACTCGTCATGACTGCACTTTACCTATCTCGGACTATGACTCGTTCAACCCTTTGCCCACATACTAATACGGCACGCCCTGCCCTAAACCTTTCCTACATATAAATACGCAGTTGCATCTTTGTATTTCTCTAACTTGAATCTACTTGATCTTGAACCCACTTGAAAGCCTCGCAAGCTTTCTCCTTCAGTAAAACACTTCTCTTTCGCCTTGTCGGCTTAAGAGCCTATATAACTCGTGAAGGCACGTCAGTAGACACTTGCCGTGCCACTATGTAGATAACCGCGGATGTCATACCGACTCCGGGTTGCTGAACACTGCGCGACGAACGTCTCTTAAGGGAGGCCTCGTGTAGCTACTCAAGTCCACTTACGCTTTCGCACTGTGTGTAACAGAATGTATGCACATTGATAATTCCCTGTCAGCTACTTTCTTTTGGGTCAAATTAAATGGTGCTGCTGTTCAAAGGACTATGGTTGCTGATTCTGACTAGCTCATAATGATTGCAGTCATAGGTAAGGTGTAGATGCCTATCCAAGACCTCCCTGCTAGTGTCAAAGTCCCTGGGGGCCTTCTATCTCATTTAATCATTTACTTTAATCACTTCATAACCAAAGTAGATTAAAAATATCTCCAAAAGCATTGGAATGATGTTCTTACCAGTGGTACCAAGCACCAAGTTTCTAAACGTGATGTGAACTGTCTCATCAACAATATTGCTTTTCACTTTGACATCTAGTATCAGACCCCTCCCCCTCCCCCCCAAGCTATCATAGCTGTCAATACTCTACTGAAGTACTTTGGAAATTTCATAGCTGGGAAAATTAGTAGTGTTTTTGAAACTCATGCACCTGAACAATAAGGCATCATACAAAGGTAAGTGGCTTTCCTGCTGGGTTTTGAAGTATTAGGTTGATTTTGAAATTTTGAAATTTAGTTGTGAGATACTTTTTGCCTATTTGGGATTTGCCATGATATGAATTTCTACTTTTGGTAACACCATGCCCAATACAAAACCTGAGCTCACTGTTGAGCTGATTATCCTCAACAGTAAACTCAAATACTCACTCAATCCTTCACTTTTTGTCATAGTTCTATTTTAGACATGAATATATCCACAAATATGTTACTTGTGGCCCATTAATTACACTATATTGGCAGGTGGCATGATAGACATGGTACTAGTAAATAGCTTAGGGAGATGAGCATACTCATTTGGATGTTTTAGTTTGGTTTTAGTAATATGATTGGAGATCATTGATATTGGTTCCGTAGGACCATGTTATATAAGTAGTTACTTTTTGCCTTCCACCTTCTAAGTTTCAGCTAAAGATGTCTCCTGTATCAATAAAATGTTCTTTACAAGCCATGAATTCAGCCTAACTTATTATGATTCAGGATCTAGTCAAATTAAAATTGCACATGCCAATACATCAGCTTTCAGAGCTTTCTATGAACCATGCCCTTTTGGATGAACATGCATATCTACAACAGCAATTCTGTCGCATATGTAGAGGCTAAAGATCATGTGGTTTACAAAGGTCAAGTTACTGAAGAAGTGCTTAATGACCTTCAGTGCATTGTACCAAATGAGCCCCATAGGATGAATGTCCAGAGACTTTTGGAATAGTGTCCAATAATAATAATAAGGATAGGTCTTGGACAGGTAGCCCTAACATTGGTGGAGCCTCCAAGTTAATCTATATTAGTAAATCAGTATCCAACTGTGATGTAGTAGTGATCATATGTATCATTAGATACTAAGCCTCTATATGTTTTCCCAGCTCCTATGATGACAATGAAGCAACAGAACCATAAATGGTCATGGGTGTGTCACCTGTCCTAGGCCCTGGGTACTCAATAGACTTGACATAATGGACATATACTTAGTTAATTTTGTTTGAAAATCCACAATCATGGTATTGGAAGGGACAACAGAATGTACTATTGATGGCAGGAACTAGCCAGGTACCAGCAGTCTTCTGCCAATACACACATATTTTGCAGTACTTTCTGATGAACTTCTTATACTTGACCTCTTTAAAGTGAATACAGTAACACACTCTGTACATATCTACTCTGACATGGTAGTTGTGTATAAGGCTTCACTTGCAGTTTTAAAAATTTATGACCAACATTAAAGCTGACTAATTACAAGCCTTCCATTAGTTTCATTTATCACAAATGTTGTATAGTACATATGTACAATAGGCAAGCTATTAAAAGTGAAATCCAACACACCATCAGTAAACTAGTAAGCCACCAATATTCTCATTGTAGTGGTGTATGTACACCAAATCTCTGACTTCCACTAAGAATTTCCAGAACTGTATTGTTTGCTGCAAGGAGGTATGATAGACAAGAAGTCATCTTTCTATGGTAGATCAACAAATAATCAGCACTTCAATGATGTGTTTTAACATGTCATGTGATTTGATTGACTCTCATGTTTTTTTTGCCTCTAACTCTGCTATTGGATTTGCCTTACTAAGAAGGCCCTCAGGCTAGAACCTCAGGAACAAAACTACAATCCAAGTCAATCTGATAACATTTAAGTTCAATTGCAAGCACTGCTACAACAATAAATACCAATGAAGCCTTGAAGTGTAATTAAAGAATATGGTGCCAGAGTATGAAGGAGTACATATAAAGGATCTATCCTGGCCAGATGGTTATGCTAATCAATCACCTTAATCACTACTAGAGCACCATACCTAGTGCCAATATCAAAGCCTTAGTATGATATACTTATGTGACTTCCCACTTGAAGTCACCAATGGTCTTGGCTTCTATAACTGAGAAGGTATGGGCTTTGCAACACATTTTAGGTTTAACATGCTTATATTGCCAATGTCAACTAGGCCATGTCACAAATACTGTATCTCACCAAGTTCAAGTATGGCTAGCCCATCAAAGAGCTCAAAACTATTGCAACTATGAGAAGCAGAAGGGAGGATGCAACAAATTGAAACTCAAGGTGGTCTTTTATTGTCTTTACATCATGTATTTAACTCAAGTTATGGAAGGCAGCAGCAGGTCATACCAAACAACCTGTTTCTGTAGACTTTTGCAAGTCACAAGAGCAGTGAAAAGACTGAGGACAGTTGGGATCATTTCTGACAATGGGTTGATGATTACTTGAGTGAGTTGTGCCCAGATCATCATTTAGCTGCACTTACAGTCTCTTGCTCATGTACTGGATAGTCTATATAATTTCAATGTCAATAGTATTGATGATTCAAGTTAAAATATTGACTTACCAACATCATGCATGAAGTCGATGTAGTGGTCAACTGTTGATGGTCCTTTCGCTTGGTTCAGGTATTGGCTGATTCTGATTCAGATGCCTGGACTGTCCATCTAACTCAGAACTGAGTGCTGAATTTGTTGCTGGATAACAGATCTTTAGCGTCGACATTGTAACACAAAGGTTGACGTACCTGCTAGCTTTATTATTGTTTCTTGCTTCAATTCTGTCGTTGAGTCCGTGTGCATGTGATACTATACATCATTTCTGCAGAACTCATTATCCAACAGGTGCGCTGACTCAGTATTCTGGACAGGTCAGCGATCCATTTCATTCTGTTGTGTTTTCCCCTTCTCTGTCGTTCATTTACTTCTCTCACTACTGTTGAATTTTTGCTTATCTCAACTTCTCTCACCTGACGCTAACACTCCAAACACAGATATTCTACATCACCAACCCATCCTTCCAATCATCAACCAGTAAAAAGATCAAAGCAAAACCCATACGTATATATAATGAGTGCCACATGCAGGGTACATTCATGCAAATTTTTGGATGACTTTATTGGACACCATTCCTCCCTACACTAATACATGGTACAGTTTGAGAGCTGCCCGCAATTCCTGGGTCCAGTGCACATGGCTCTAATAAACCAACTTTTATTGATGTTTCTCCAGTTGATTCAAAAGCATTCGGCTGACAAATACCCCTGCACCAAGCACTGCTTTTTCTCAAGTCAAAGCCATCCCAGCAGAATTTAGTGCTGCAATCAACAACTTTAAAAGCACAACAGAATGAAATAGCTGTCGCTCAATAGCTTGGGGAGTTAGCATACCACAATGCAGAATGGATTGGGTGCGACCGATAAGCCTCTTCATTTTGAATAATTCCATAGCCTACCATTTTATTTTTAGGGTGCACAAAGATATTGTGACCACCTTGAGGAAAAAAACCATTGTTGAGTCCCAGGAAATTCTGAATCTTGGAATATCTACCAATGCGTTCAACTCAAAAACATCATTCTTGATGACGGTGGTTGGAGGCACATTCAGAAACCCACCAATAGTAAAGTGTTGGAGTGTCATTCTGTGGGCAAAGGATCATGTGAATGACACAGTCCCAACTGAGGCTAAGATTGTGAGTTCATATCAATCTGATGATAGGTTCAAACTCACAGTTTTTGAGTTTGGTTTGGCTCTTTATAATGTACAAGAAGAAACAAGTTTTGCAAGTGAATATACACAAGATCGTGTTCAACTTGAGATGTGTGCTATGATGTATGACATCCAGTGAGCTTCAGTATAGTCTGCATTGAAATTTTGATTTACCTACTGCCAGAATGTTCGAGAATTGCAAGCGTGGAATGATGAATTATGGGACACTTGTGAAATCCTCCCTAGAAATGGCTGTTACAAATGGCCTATTGAATCAACCAGAAATCCAGGTTGCCAAAATTCATGAAAATGCACAAACCAGGACCATTGCCAAGCATCAAGTGCAGTCATCTCTCAGAATAGGTATACAAACAGCTCGCCCAAGTACCTTAATGCTCCATCTATCTTGGCCAATATTGACACTAATCTTCCTCAGTCATACAGGCATGCAACTTCGCATTCCTTCAAGGGTTTCTCCCTCACTTTGCTAAGGAGCGATTGGTAATGCTGTGTACTTTGTGTAAGATTTGCATGACTCACATTTTGTAGGCAAAGGTGGCTGAGGCACACTTGCTTAACTGTTATAGGATTCCAAACACACAGGCCTTTGCATATATGGCTACTGTACTGCAATGCACACAGACTGTGATGATTTGATTTCTGTTGGATGGATTTCAGCCCGCTCACACAAAGTTAGCATCATTCATTGTCCGCAATAGATATGATCTTACATACACTTATCAGGTCCTCAATGATGAATCCAACTTTGTGTATGCTGAATTCAAGGTTATTCTTGATCTAGATGTCAATACCTATTTTGTATGGAATGCCCCCAATGATTTGTACAGCACCACAATGAATAGGGTGTTTTCAAAGCAGCCAAAGTCTTGGAAAACATTTACTCAATAACTGGTGAATGCTGATCTTGCACAGTAGTCACAGGCTAACTTTGAACACATCAAAAGAAGCAAGCGTACATATCATGCTGGATGAGTATAAATGCAGATATCATCAACTTTGGTGCCTACAGTGAATCACTACCCTCTGCATCCACTTTAGCTACTGCTATTACTTCCTTGCCAACTAATGATGTTTCTGCCTTAGTTTCTCATACCATATATAAAGACCTTGGTTCTGGCCTTCCATGGGATCTGTAGGTATTTCACAGCACTCCATAATTTTCAGTGACCTGTTTAGGATTCAATGTGCTCCTTGAACCAAAGCATAACCCTTAGGACAGGAAAAGAGTCATTAATCAATTTTTATTCATTTTCTTAATTTTATTCACTCAGACTCATATACATACAACCTCCTCTGGATTGTCTTTCTCAATAGCTTACTTTACCTTTAACTCTGTCAGAATTTAAACAGTATTACATAAAGTTTCTGCACTTGATATTTTCTGCTTGTATACATATGATTTGTATGTGTAGCATGAAAATTGTGTGTGCATGTGATTTAATTGTTGATCATGTGGGCCACCATACAGTAGCAAGCTCATGATCTGCAGCAACAAAATTCAAAGTTGGCCAAGAGATTAATCTGGGCAGAGAGCAACATGACCATGATGTTGAGCATAATGATATGAGCTGGAATGTTAGTTATGTACACTTGAATGAGGCAATTGATAATTGAAAGTATTGCAACACTTTGCAGATACTTCATACACACATTCTTGAGCGGAAGAAGGGGAAATCTTGGGAGCAGCACCATCATTTAGATCAGGTACTTAAGGAGGGTCATTATCTTGGCTGAATACCACAATTAAATCAAATATGTAGTCAAATTGTGATATGATGTACTAAAGAACACAGACTATAAAAATACAATAAAACAAGGTGCTGCAGGCACCCCAAAGAAGTACAAATGAGACTTTAAGTACACATTGAATGGAAGGAGGGTGTTTTCGATCATGGTGAGAATCTGCTAAAATTGCAAGCCTTAACCCACATCTCACCAGTCTGTGTACAGAGTGGAGAGAGAGAACAGCTTGCCAGTTAGTCACCTAATCCTGAAACCCTTGGATTCCCACATAGTGCATCCTACATTTACATCCTGTATCCTGTAAAATGATGCGCAGGATGTAATGACTCAGACAATTATACACAAGTAAACCTATTCCACCTAATTTCTTGCCTCTGCAAATCCCCTGAGGATGTGCCTGTTTTCCATCAGGATTTGTGCGGGTACCGGGAGGAATTGAGTCCATGCACTGGCATTCTCAACTATGGCATGCATGTGTTCATCAGCTGTACCAGAACATCATCAGTGGTGCTATGCAATCAGTCATTGGGCGCACTCATACATATCATTACCGATGACCTTCAGCCGGCGATTCTCCTGAAGCATCGACTGCTTGGCTGGACGAGCAATTAGAGGTAGATCTCTACCTCTATTGTCAATCTCAGTTCTGTAGGCTCCTGCAGGCACTCACCTTTTGGCGATGGGCGCCTATCATCATTGTCCAAGTCCATTGATGCAGGTGAAGAAGGCATTGGGGTGAGAGGACTCGAGGATCTCAACTTTGCTGTTGAAAGATGTCAGTAATGGATTTATCAGAAGTACAAATATACTTGCATGGGTCTCAGCCCTTAGCCTGAACTCCCTACTGATCAATCCTTTGATGTTTATACAGAAGAGTGCTGCTTTCCTTTGCTGGATTTTTCACTATCCTCCACCATTTATCCTTCAACTCTTGTTTCACAGACATCAACAGAGCCTGCTTTCCCCTTATTATTCCCTGGGAACCAACAAAAGATACGGCTTTCTCATCTGTGGCCACCTACCTTAGTCTTCAGTAGAACATCACTAGATACATGGTGGACCCATCACAAGCGAAAAAGGAGAAATACCTTACAAACATTGCCAACTGGAGATCATGGAAGATGTATGTCCTCTTGGACATCCAAAAACTCTATGGAAATTGTTACATGCCTATTTGGTCATCCCGACAGGACATGCTTACCTCACCTCACTGGAGGCCATGCTTAGAATCTGCAGTAATTGTTCATTTGTTCCTCACCATCTAGTATGACACCTTAATGACGATCCTTGACTGTTCCAAATGTCAATGAGCATGCAACACAATGCGGTGTGGACAGAACATAGTTTACTTTTTTGTGTTGTGTATCACCTAATGTGTTGTACTGCTCAACTTTCAATGACTACCATAGGCATTCACATATTTTACAAAAGTATATATACAACACTATACATATAACAAGATTCTAACATCTATGTATCTGAAAATAGTGTGGAAATTAGAAAAGGGAAACATGCTGTGATAGACAAAGTTCATATAGGGATGACTGATTGTGATTAAAGCTCTGCTGTAAACTAGTGGCAAGTACTATACAATAGGTGATGGACAATTCTAGCATACTAGCCCCAATGCAATGATATATTCCAGCAGCCACTGTCTGACCTTCCTCCACCTTCCCCAGCACTTCCATCAAACTCTCTGTCCATTTTGTCCTAGGAATCCAAATTCTCGTCACCACCATCACCTTCCCTAGCTCTCCCCCACTGCCTCCTACTCTGACACTTCGTATTCCAAAGCCTTGTCCTGCTTGTTCTTGCACTCCACTAGTTAAACTACCCCTGCCACTGTCACTGCCTTCTTCTCAACAACCATCCCCTCCACCGCCTCCATCACCACTGTCATTGCCCTCTCTGCTACTCCTCACACTCTTACCATTGCCTGCATTGGTAATTAGTGTGACAGATGGATTATTAGTGGTTACAGTGCTGCCAGGTGCCAGCCCTCAACCTAAAGGTAGTACTGAGGAGGCTGAGTGTTGTGATTCTGACTAAGAATTTGCAGACATGTGGAAATCATTCATACAATTTGTTGAAGATCAGTGATACTATACTACAAGTCTAATTGCACTATTTGTAGAGGGCTTAAATTCAGTGATGTGACTCTGCTCGAATTCAATTCACAGTTTCAACTCTTATTAGGGATCTGTGCCAGGCCAGCCTTAACAGGGGGTTTGACAATGTTTGTGCTGGTGGATATAAGGCTGGCGTCTAGCCAGAACATGCCCCCGTCTAGATCAGACAGTCGCATTGTAGTCTGTGTACTAGGAGACAGGAACATCGCTGAAATGCTTTGTCAAACACAGTGTGTCCGCAGCCTTCAATGGTGCTGATACTGCTCCAGTACTGATATCCCAAAGCTACATCTGTGCTTCTTAGCCATCGATAGACATCCAGGAAATGGACACTCTGGGGCATCTAGTTATTTCAATCAGAGTTTCAACATCACTATACAGTACTACACCACACCAAGTACTGTGTCGCTTTGGAGAAGGTAGTGCAAAAGTTATTGGTCCTCATATTGGCCTAGCATCTCTTCCAGGTTACAGTCAAATGCGCTCTTATACGGATTCTTTTCATTACCTCATTTGGAGCACAGTCATGATGACTTTGCAATGACTACTAGATACTATGATATGACCGTGTATTATGATATGACTAAGTACTATGGGTGTGATAACAAAGCTAAGAGTTCTGAGTCCGAGATTTCAATGGAGTCACATTAAGTCACTAGTGCCACATTCAAATCAATCTGAACTATCTGACAAGATGTGCAGTGTTGCAAGATCAGCACTCTTGCCTGCAAAACATATGTGGCTGTCCCTATATTGCTTTCTAACAGTATGGAAGACCATATTGTGAGCCCTGGTACCAAAGCTAGTGTTTGAACATTAATAGATATCAAGGCCCCATGGCCTTGCATCCTTGAAGTTCAAGTAGGCTAATAGGGGGGTGTTGACAATATATTCCCTAGTATTGGGTTTATCATCGATCTTCCAATATTGTACATATAACAGCATGATGGGAATAGTATTCAGGACATGCCTGTCTTCATCAAACAATGCTTCTAGCACTGTCCATATGCCCATGTCATACACAAACATATTTTCAATGAAGTGACTTGATGCTGGGACGACATGTCTTGATGTGCTATGGAAGCTGTGGAAAGATGCTTCAAACATCAACATGATGGTAGATGGTAGCATAACTCACTTTATAGAATACACAAGTCCCATCACAGAAAAAAGACATCTGTTATATCTAAAAGGACAGCAAAACTTTTCATCTACAAATGTCACTGGGAAATTTTTCGAATTTTTAGAGGTGGAAGGACACTGCTTCAAATGATCATCCTTGACTTTCCTGGCTGCTTGTGGGTTGGTTGGGATACTGTACATAGAATTACAGCTGTGGCATGTTGTCTTTGACATCACCTGTCAATAAATTTCAAGCCACAGTAAAGAAGTTTTGGGCTGATGAGCACCTTACATAATGGTAGAGGATTTGTGTTGAAGTTACAACTATGAGACCTGATGGAAGTAGACAGTAGAACACTGCCTGAGTATTGCTCTTGTCTATATGTGGATTGGTTATGGAAGTCACTCCTAATCTAATTTCAGAGGTGGTTCTTATGAGGACCAATGTACTAAACTGTGAGTCTCTTCTTTTACAGGGAATTCAATAACATCATAGTCCCAGAATATTAATGCAATGTAGGCGTCACCCACGCAATTCTTAAGCTTTCCAGCCTCAATATATATTTCTGGAAAGCCCAAATCTTTATGAAGAAGTTTAGAATGTTTTTTTGCACCATTGGAGTCAGTGTCATAGTGGTTGAAACATATAAGGTACAAACTTCAAATAGGTTAATATTTTAGTTTGTGCAGTAACAGGTGTCTCAGGTATTGTTCTGGTACTATGTAGAGTCAAAGCATTTGATAGACTTGATGGCCATACCTATGCTATCCAGGACCTACAAGTGCACATACTCAATATCACTAGTATCATGCAGACTGCTCAGAAAAAAAGGACAACAGTCCATACCCTCAGTTTGTTTTACTCACACCTGTATTCAAAAAAGATTGTGATCATGGCATGCAGATTAATGCAAAGTAGTAAGAAATTGCAACTAAACCATAAACCATATGATCACAGTACTAAATCTTAGCAGTACATATCCTCTAGTCCCCTTTTGAGGAAATATATGACCAATTGATGCCACCCTTCCCTAGTATTGTCTATCAAATAGCCTCAAACAAAAGAGGAACATGAGTGATTTGGGGAAAGGCAGTAGTGTTGTTGCAGTCAGATACCTCTGAACATAGGTGCCAGGGTGAGTTGTGAAGGCTGGTGGGCCCTGTCAGTTGACCTATTGTAATATTGGTATCAAAGGAGTGGTTACTTTGTACAGACAAAATATAATCCAGTCTACTAGTAATGTTATTCAGCTGATGCTTTGTTGGACAGACTATTTGTCTGTGCTTTGATTGTATGTGAATAAATGCTATGTCAGGCTGGTTTAGAAAGACAAATACTTCTTTTCAACCTCCAACCATGTCTGCAAACTCTACACAGAAAATTTCTCCATGCATTCCTACTAAGAGAGCTTAGATGATTCCTGCTCAACCTCACTGTCCAACACTCAATCTTCCAATATGTAACTCCTGCATCCTAGCAGACATAAAATGTGTGGGATTAACAGAGAATGTATGCTACAATTGCATAGAAGCAGGAGGGCACTGCACCTGTATATGTGAGTGTATCTTCAATTCTACCTTATAGCACCTGACAAACCCACACTCACCTTTTGCAGACTATTCTGACTTATAATCTGACTTTCACAGAGCAACTACAATAGCTGGGTGAGACAAATGAAAACAGGATTCTAACTCTGATTCAGATGTTGAGGTAGTTGAAACTATTCCGAGAAAGAAGACCAAACTTGAGGATATAAAGGAGTATGAAGGAATAATCACCCATAGAGAAAATTCTGCCTGACATTTGAGAAGTTGTCTACATTATTGGTTGTATCTCTTGTCATATTTTTGAATTACTGCCCAAAAATCTGTTACAATGATGTTACCAGTATGGTGCGAATGCTGTTGGTATCTTTCTGGTTGCTTGGATCAACTGGCCTTTCTTGAAATGAAGTACTCATAAAACTCAATAAATGAAGCTGTTGTACCATGATATTCATCTACTGCATCAATCTTCGAGCAAAGCTTCCTGCATATGGGTTTCAATGTGATATTCAACTCACAGGCAAGTCACATTGTATTCTCCTCTACACAAACTATTAAGTGAAAATTATTTAGACAACCAAGCAGCTGATGGTTTCAAGCTTCTGGTCTTTATTGGCCACACAGTCTCTGTCAAAAAAAAATTTGCATACATTAGTAAGGCAGAAACCAGATGTTAGTCTGCCAAATCAACTCCATTGCATTCATAAATATCTAATTTGTAACCCATCAAATGACATCCTTGCAGGTGAGGTTGAACTCTTCCAGTGTATCCTCATTCTCATTCTCATTTCCTTTACAGATATCACCAGACTTAAGATCTGACCAATATGGGTTTTGCACTATCGCACTATGTGATATGATGCCAGTGTGACACTCCAAGTCACTGTTGGTTGGCATTGGCTTGTGAACTTCAGGTGCTCTTCCAGTGACTCGTGGATTGAAGATGGACTAAGAAGATTAGTTGGTAGTTTGGGAAATTGTAGGGTAGAAGAATAATCAGAAGGAGATGATGGCAGCTGTACACTAGACCCTCAAAGAGAATGAGATTGCAATGAGAGTTGAATTGATTTTAGTCAAGAATACTGAAACATCAAATAAAAACTTACACAATACTGCTAGAAGTTGGTACCAGAGAAACATTTAGGCCCACTGAGGCAAAATAAGATAGATTTAGCAAATAATTCAAGTCAGCTGAAAATGTGAGGCTGAAGATGATGGACCATGTGTACCTTGATCCTTTGGGTTTCTAGCCCGAGCTAGTTGCCCATTTTTACAGGGTCATCTAATATTTTTCACCCTAGGCTAGTTCTTTGAACCTTTTGGATGCTGACAGCCATACTTTGGGGGATCAGACATGCAGGTGGCAAGGGATGAATGATTGGAGTCATGCTCTTTGTTGATGCTGACAGTTTGCTAGTGATGTAAAGAATCACTGGCCCAAGGTGTCCCACTAGGTTAGCTTTCAAAGTCTGTTAGGAACCTAATGACTGTACACCAATGATTGAACTGCCCCCAACTGCAGTTGTACTGATTTTCACCACATATCTATGGATACTACACTAATAATGTGATCATCCCATCTGCAATCAATCATATAGATCTTCTGTTTATTCATCAGCAGAGGAGTTACAGATGGTGTTGCCAATATCCAAATACTCAGAAGTAACACAATGAACCTATCTGATCATAATATTTTAGTTTGAGGAAAGAATCCAGAACAGGATAATGTAATTATCAAAATATAGTATATTGATAGGTGGATCATAGGTGTGGCAACCAAATGCATTAGACAATGATAGAGAATGTCATAGTATTATGTTATAATACATTGCACCAAGTCTGTACTACCCTGCTTCCACAAAGTCCTCTTTCTCAGAAGCATCCACAACTGGTGTATGGGTATAAATTTCAACTCGTGTGTAGATTCTCCAAGTTATCTTTGTTCATTTCTATGTACTATCATACCTGCAACCTCCCTACAACACTTGCATCATTTTTTTAATACTGCTATGATACCTTCCAAATCTGCTAACAATGTGTTCAATGATATACTAGGAACTGTATAGTCACTCATACAGTGTTGCATACAGTTGAAGCAGAGCAATCTAGCCACTCTAAAGTTATTCAATGAGATTGCTAGGCACATGGTGATTCCTTTTCTTGGCTTCAACTTATTGTTTTCAGAAATACTGACACATTCCACCTAGGCAAAAGACTTGAAGCTCTATAGGAGAAATGCCACATCATTCTCATTTTAGCTATTATCATGTATAGCTATTGTATGGCAGGATTCCAAGGGTATCTGGTGTGATATGTTTTTGAAATACACATATTATTTAGCCACACTTGCCTGCTGGGAGACTAAGCAGATAATTGTGTCAGACTAGCAAAGTTCAGTCAAAGCACTAGTAGTGCTTACAATGATAAATATGCTACTTCTTTTTGGTGCTAATTCTAGTTGGGGAAATACTGTACCACTTAATCCAATCACTATCTACCACCTCAAATTTTTGCTGCAGTGACCAAGGGACTGCCATATTTTGAGTCTCTCTGCCATCATGGAAGTCTGCCAGATGCTGTATATGTCCCATAACCAGATTTGGCAGCCTCTGCTAGCAAATTGGAGACCTTGGACTGGTAGAATAGAAAATTCCTCTGCAGTGCTTTAGCATATAGAATTTGATACACTGTCCTCTAACCTCTTGTTGAACTTAATGTCCTTGATTCAGTGATGTCTTGCTGAATGGAATGCTGCTCAATCTACTCCATTAATATTGGCTGCTCCAGCAATCCATATCAACCTTTCCAATGACATTTTGGCATTCTATGGCTTGTAGCAGCACCCTTATCAACCACTCCTGGTTACACTAGTGCTCACATTAACAGTGCTAATATATATGCCTGTTCTTCATGTCTCTGCTGGGCCTGGTTCTAACTTGCCTCTTGCGAACTTTTGTGCTGCCTACAACCTTTCACCAGAAATTCATGTCAAGCTTTACCAATACATTGTCAGTTCAGAGCTGAAGGAGATGAGATTCAAGAATGACAAGATCACAGCAATGAAGGATGTAGTTGCACAGTGGGCTAACAGGGGTGCTGTGTCTCTAGGCATCAGTATTTACCTGTTGTGTGTAGTGAGTCCCAATAGGTGCCACATCTGCGTAGGAATCAAATCAGCAGTCTGTTCAATGGCTCCCAATGGGTGTGCCAAGCCTGCATGTGTATCTATCTCCTTACCATAGAAGCAGCTCCTATTGGAGACCACACAACCCATAGGAATGTTTTCTTACCTCCTCACAATGGAAGTAGCTCCTATTAGGGACTGTATAATCTGCAGATATGTTTATCATCTACTTACAACAGAGGTGGATCCTATTGAAAGCCGCACAATTTGCAGTTATTTGTTTTATCTACTCATGATAGAGGTGGCTCCTATTGAGGATTGCACAGCAAAATGTCAATGATGGCTTCTAGAAGGCTAAGAAATCAGCAGCTTTGTCATGGCAAGGAATAAAATGGTCCCCTTGCAATGACCAATTTTTCGGCTGGACCCTTGGCTTTGAGGTCATTGTACAATGAGAAGCTTCAAATCATGGCAAGAGGGCTTGACCAATTTTCTTAAAATTATCAATCATTTTATAAACTCTTGAGAATCATTTGGCTTTGCCAACCCCTTTCCAGGACCAATTTCTATGTGGATCTCTTGCTTTCTAGATTACCAAATAGTAATTGATAAGAATCCCTCTGGAAATGTCATATCAGCTAAAATTTAGTTGTGGGCAACCAAATATAGTAGTTCAGATTATTATTCATATAGCCAGCCCTTAATCAACTTGGGCCACATCAAACCTTCATGTGCAAGAGCACAGATAATATTAGTAGTTATAAGCTTATAGAGTGCTGCTAACTGATATGCGAGAGAAACTGCAAACACCTTTGGTATATGCTATTCCCAGTCAGGAGTAGTCACATCCCACACTCATGATGTTTGTGATGGCAATATTATTGTAGGGCAGCCCATCTCACATTTTGACTTACAGCAGTCAGAGCAATCTATGGCAGTATTCAGCAATGTTTATACTAAATCTTTTGACCTACTGTCCATCAATACATCCAATGAAGTTCCTGTTATCCATAGCCCAGCCTACTTCATAATGGGATCTACCAGTGAGGTTTGTGACCCACGGCAATCTAATGAATTATTATCAGCTATAGGTGTGTTCTACTTTAATTAATTACTTCAATTTCTATGTTTACTGACTGCCAGTAAGAAATGAAGACAATATGCAAAGTCTAAAGAGGCTGATTGAGATGCATACTAAAATACAGAAGGTTGAGTTTATTGAAATCAAACAACATTTAAAAGCAAATTTCAACCTTGCACAAAAAAACATTGAGCTTATACACAAGAGTCTAAATAAGGCTGAAGATAAACTTAATTTGGCATAGGATATAAAGAATGACATAGAGGTCTGGATCTAACAAAACCATGTTAGCAAGACTAAAGGATTTACTTTTGGGTAATTGTTTACTGATGCTTACTATTGCTTGTCCTAATTGTAATGAATCTTTAACTGCGCTCTCACCAATCACCACATTAAGTCATTCCTAATGTAGTCTTTGCCTATGTACTACTAGAATTCCATGGATCGCATGATCCATACAATTATAACACATATTGCAATGTAGTTGCAACTGTGTTATAACATAGGTTGATCAAAGATAGATACTTATAGGCAATTGTGACGATATCGAGTGCTTTCAGTGTTTGGAACAGGATTATGAATGCTTGGCAAAATCCAAAGTTTTCCCTGATGTGGAGCAAAGAACTTGCAAGGCTGATGGCCAAGTGAGAGGATGCAACAGAGGGATAGGAGAGCATTGGAGAGAGCCATGAGGAGGACAACCTTATAGAGCTTGGTGTACTGCAGGATCCATGAGTTGGATGATGTAAGGGCTAGTGGTAAAACAAGAGCAAAGCTGGATGGAACTATGAAGGTCTATTGATGCTCAGATACAAGTAGACTTCATCAGGAAATGCACAATGCACAGCCTCTCCACTTGAAGTCAGAAAATCGCTTTGGAGCCAAGGATATCATTTCAGGGGGTCTTAACTATGTTTGGAATTGAAGGTGGAATTGAAGGTGGGGTTAAGTTTCTAGTAAGGATCTCCTCAGCTTTTGATGCCACTGTCAAAAGGTGTTGCATTTTTAGATAGGCATCTATATTGTGTTCCTTTCTACTGAACAAGACACCAGCATCAAGGTCCTCTCCACAAAAAAAATTCACCATAGCAATATAATGTTATCACCAATAGCTACATTTCACTATGAGACTTACAATATAACTACTACTCATAGTTCAAGTTGAGCAATAAACAAGACATCATTATGAGTTGGTGGAGTATGGATGGATCCCAGAGTTGTCTCCAGATCAGAACAAAAAAGGAGAAGTTTCTGCCGAATTGGTACTCCAAACTGGTGTTTGGCTCCTTTCAAAGTACAAGAAACAATACAGGCACATCTATTTTGATGAACTTCAGGATATAATTTCTCTAGGAGACTATAGATATCTGAGAGGTAGCTGTCGACTGATTGGGGATTAATATAGGCAGACATAAAGGTTATGTAAAGTGACAAAGTGTCAACAGACAGTTCAAGTGATCAATGATGTAAGTTACAGAAGGTGACATAGGAGTTGAGTGCTAAGAAATCAGATTGATTGATTGATCAATCCAAAGCAAGGCCAAGATTGACAGAACATTCATAAATGAGACACTCCATCAACTAAGTAGCATGGATGGGCTGCCTAGCCCCTGCAGAAGTTCAAATTAGTTTTGGGTTGCCCCCAGCATATTCTGAAGAGGTTGAAAAGGTAGAATGCATAATCTGGGTGAAGCTAAATAAGCTTCTGAAGCTCACTACCATGAAAGATAATTAGCTATGATGTTTTTCTCCCCAGATACATGGAAAACTCAGAAATCAACTTAAAAAGACTAGAATTACATCAATGATGTGCATCAGGAGGCGATTATTACCTGGTCCACCAAATAATTTAACAAGTGGGTGAGGGGGAAGATTAAATTGAAACACAAAGTTGAGAGAAGGATACCAAAAACTCATCTCAGATCCTGAGGCATCACAAAAGACTTGAAGGACATCAAATGGTAGAGGAGGATGATTCCAAGACGTGAACTTGAGAAGAAAGATACCATTGGACCATTTCAAATGAAAGGCCACCCAGCGTAACTCCTTGATGATGCTTCAATTAAGCCAAAGCATATCTTTAGAGTTAGTCTTCCCTTTAATTTTGGTGCAGACAGCCAAAAGTCTAGGACATAAAAGTGGACAGACATTTAGTGCCCAATGAAGAGACCCTGCAATGTATTCAAAGTCTCAAAATGTCCTCCTCCTTTTATACCTCACGAAATCCCTCAACTCCCATAGTAACCCTCTCTTGGACTCCTTCTTGAAAGTAATTTTCATCAAATTTAGATCAACCTCAAACCCAATGACAGGAAGAGATCCGAAAATCTGCTTCTGTTTCTCATAAGGGATGCCTAGTTCATCCCATAAAATGGAGAGCAACTATGTCGGAAGATAGCATCTTGTGATATTTAGCATAATATGAGAGATACCTGACCTTGGCAAAAGAAAATGAGTCATTAATATAAATGAAAGCTGAAATGAGGCAGACAAAGACAGTGATCCAAATAATGAGAGACATGAATGCATGGAACATTCACTGAGAAGCACGTCCTGCAAATACATTTGCCCTGTCAATTTGGTGCTCTCCATTGAAGGAAATAACCTGCTTAATCTGCTATAAAGGATGCATCAGCATATGATGATACACCTCAGAGACATCTGCCTTCCAGATGATTAAGTTGTCATTATGATGGTGATGTTGATACTCTCACAAAGCACCTCCAAGGTCTTGGACATTGTCAAGTGTGACTCCGGCGATGCCCTCCCTCACTATCATCGAATTGAGGGAGAAGTCACCGAACCACAGACTCTTCCTTAAGGATTAGACTCCATAGAAAGTTGTATTTGGAGATAGTAGAGAGTGATGGAGAAGGAATGTCTCAAGTTGTAGGATAGATCTCATAATGTGTGTCAGCCCAAGGCCAAAAACCTTTGCGCAGACCTTCGCAAATGGCGTAAACAAAGGGCAGATTAGGATGGTTGGCAAGAGTGAGCAGTGTTTTGAATCAGTCAATATTAATAGGAGTGGAAACTCAGAAAAGATCAGGATTATTGGCAATGGTTGTAAGAGTGGGCACATTCTCAAATTCTGAAAGAGGAGGCCAAGGTAAAGGTTCAGCTATCTCCATCCATAAAGCGGTTCCACTAAGTATTTTGAACTCTTCACCCCAGATCATCCTTCTCCAAAAATGTTGTCCATATGCACATGGAAGTCATGCTAATTGGTTCTATAGGATCAAATGTTCTATCCTTACATGTTAGACACAGTTGTCTCCATTATCCCTGTGCCATCACAATGTCACTTCTTCACAACCTTGAGCGAGTCAATCACCAAATATCAGTACTTACAGAAGCTCCTCGTTGTCTGCATGCTCAGTCTGTAGTTATTTGACAACTGTATCATGCATTATCTCCAGTGTGCGTCGAAACACGTGTTAGACTTTCTTGAGGTCCCACTCATCTTGGTTAAGGTAAAGTACCTGTGTGAATGGTCAAGAGTGCTTGCTACGGCCATGACCACACACCACATAATGAGCCTTGTCCTGTGACTCAGAAAAAAATTCCTCGCAGTCGCATGGTTGACTATTAGCATCGACACCTCTACAATAGATGCATTTATTGGCAAGGTCGCTCTCGCCAGCAGGATCCATGCAGCTACAGTGGCTCAGGTGTGAGTGAAAGAGAGTGCAGAGAGACCGTGACTTCAGGAGGAAGTGGTGGAAACGCCCTAAGTGAGGCTATTTGGCAGATTGTGTCTATATTTATATTTGCAGCTAATTCTGAGATTACCACTGGTAGGACTATACAACATTTTGTACATGTATTTGCAGGTACATATCCTACTCTAGAGAGTGATACCAAGTAAGACCATCACTCTCTACTGGCGGCTAAAATATAACAAAGCCACTGATGCTTGGCACCATAGCTTTGCTCGCTTAAACCATATTAATTCAGCAAGGGAGACATGCAGTTCTTTGGATCCCTGTCGATCAATGGGGATAGTCTCAAAAGTCGGGTAATCACTACCTTCCCACTCATCTGCAGTCAGCCTGCAATGGCATGGTGTGATATATTTGGCTACAACTGAAGTAAGAACAGCAGAAAATTGCTGGTGTGTTTCGTCATTGACGAAAGGTTTCCTTTGTAATGGAACACTGATGGCTTCATGGTGGATATGGTCCCTTTGCTGGTCATTGATTGACTGTACCATGTTTTGAGGTTCCTCGTCATCATCATCACTGTCTTCTTCATCCATGAGATGTCCTGCTCTGGTCTGGTGTTGTCTTTGAGTTGCAGTATGGCCATGGACCCCATAATATTCTTCAATTATGTCATGATAAATCCCTTCACAGTCATCTTAATATATGCCGAATTGCACTTGCTCCAAAAAATGTAAATCCTGTCATAATATATCAATGTTATGATTATGTCAAAAATGTGAGTGTGATCTTGCCTTTGGACTCTTATCATTCGTATCTGGACCACATATTGGATGACGATTCCATTCCGCTTGGAAATCCAAGCAGTCTTGATCGGTTTCATCAAGAAATAGAGTTTGGAGTAACCAAATGGGACTGGAGATGTCAGGGCGAAGCCTGTGGTAGTTCTCAAGTTGAGTAAAAAATGCCTCTCCATCTCCGAGCAAACTGGGTGCCCACCTCAACCTACAAATGCTCGATTCATGAATTATGGGTAGAACTGGTACTCAGAGTTAGCATGTGACATAGTTAATCAACAGAATCAAGTATGACTCACAATCCCCACATGAAAGATGCTCGGCATGGTCCATTTTTCATTATCATATAAGTCGCAACATCGAGGTTCTCTCCACCACGATCTCCTCGCATGCGAGAAAGTGTCCCAAAGTCTTGTGTTGCATGCTTGAAAAGGTCTAAAACAGTAACTGAGTGGTTATTATTACTCACTCTGAGTCCAGTTATCTGATGAGAATAGATGTTAGAATCAAATGCAGAAATGAAACACATCAGACTTGGACCGTTCTGCAAAATCCGTCAATAAATTCATGAATCACTATTCCCCATCAAATTAGCTTGTGATGCCTGTCTACATGCCATAAAACATTTGGGCGTTCACATGGTATTTTCACCTACGCTTGACTCGACAATCTTACAACACCTGACCCAAACCATCCACTCTACAAAGTGATTCCACAGCTCGTCGATGCTGCACTTGGAGACCATGTCTGCAAAGAAAACCGATTATGTATCTGATGCCTGAGTCTGGTCGCTTTTTTTTGAACCTGCCAACAAGAATATCCAGATCGCCATTGGTAAGTTCAAAGTACTTTTGTGCGACTTCATGGCCTTTCATATAGAGTCACAGAGTATTCCTGTGGAGTCCCAATGTCTTAGCAAGTTCTGTCAGGTCAATCTGTCGTGAATTTGAAACTGCTTCAGCAAGGAATTCAATGTCAATAATTGTCTTCAGACAACCTGCACAATTCGTGCGCAGCAAGGTTACTGGTTCCAGAAACACCATGTCCTTGTCCATACTTGGTTGCACAATCAATAACTATTGGAATCAGGTAAGCCAATGGTGTGAATACCAGTTTTGAGTATTGTATTGAAACAATGACAACTGCGCTGAGAGTTCTCCTAGCACATTTGCTGCATGGGATAACCAATCATGTATCTTGTTTCCTCAAGGATTCTGTACAAGTGCTTCTATGAAAGGTATGGCATCTCCCAATAGTGTTTCTATATGAAACATAAGCTGAAGGGGATCAGCATCTGCGCCCGAGCTCCTGCGCGTTGTCTATGCCTTCCTGGCACAGCCACCCAGGTCTAGAAGTGATGGGAAGGTCGTTGTCGTCATCATCAATCTCCATTGCCATGGAGCTTTTTGGCAGAGCACTGGAGATGGCCCTCTTCTCGACCGACTTCGTCATCACATGCACGGCAGCCTGGAGTACCTGTGTGGTCAAGGAAGTCTCTGTTACTGTGGATTTCGGGGGGAGAGCTTTTGGAGGCGCAGGTAAGTCGTCGTCTTCTTCTTCTTCTTCTTCTTCTTCTTCTTCTTCTTCTTCTTCTTTTTCTTCATCGGCTTCTTGATCTTCTTTGTATTCATCTTCGTCAGACTCCTCTTCCGAAGAGGAAGGATCATGCTGAGCAAGCATTGCAGTGTTCAGCCCGACTCCTTGCTTGTCGATTTTGGTATGGGTAGTTGTTCTCCAAGGAAGGAATGCCATCCAAGGAAGAGCCTTGATCCTCTGGAGTATCAGAGGGGGGTAAGGATTCTGGGAGACGAAAAAAGGACTGTTAGTGAAAATGATTGATGGGAGACAGTGGTACATACCACGAATTTTGGGATTGCCCTTGTGAGCATCCGCTTGTCCTTCACTGTTGTCCTCATCATCTGTGACAGGGTCATCAGTCTTGGGGTGGTCTTTGTAATAGTTGTGTCAGTGGGTGGTTACTCGGTTTGTAGGGTGGCCGCCCATACCTTGGGTATCAGACTCAGCATCAGTGCGCAGCTCTGTGGTAGCAACGGAGGATTTCGTGCCCCGGGCAAGGATGGCACTGTAGTTGTCGAAGTTCATGAATGAGTTCCCCCTCGGCAAGGGGGTAGGTTTGATTTTTTTGGCAGGTGGCAGTGACTGGGGTGTCATTATCACATTAGTAAATGGATGAAAAGGAAGGAAGGGATGCCTACCGTTTTAGTTTGAAGCTATCAAAGACAACAAATATCAAGGTCTTTGATAAATAAAATAAAAATAAAAACAAATGTACCATGCGTTGGTTGATAGGCGCACCACTTCGGGTATGCATCACGAAGTTGATGACTGGAGTTCCCACCTGCGGGTTAGCGCACTTTTTGGTGGAAGAAGTTTTTTTGGGAGGCATGACAGAGGGAGCTTGACAAATTCTTGACTTAAGAGATGTATGGAAACGAATATCGACAGAAAGGAGCTTGAAGAACACAAAGTCCTTTTCAGCGACCAAGAAGACATGAAGTCTCACAAACAGTGAATGCAAGTAAAAACTGATGTAGGAGTAAGTTAGAAAAATATACAAACACGATGGAGAATTCTAATCTACCTGACTTTTCAAGCAAATTCTCAAGACAAGAAGGAAAATACTGTAGTGAGAATGGCTTTGAGTGACAGAGAGTTGATGACAAGAAATTTGAGCATACCTGGTTTTTAAAGGTAGGAGGCTTCCCAGATGGCAGATATGACATACAGACCGCATTTGGAACGAGCGAGGGCATTGATGGACACCGCTGTGGGTGGACACTAATTAATGAAGAATGATTGACAGAAACTGCAGGCTGGACTAACCTGATAGGGCCGGATCGTCAGTAGGGACCGCAATGACGAGTGTCGCCAATATAGGAGGAAAGAGTGGATGGATGGCGCATTATCCATTTGGATTGGTCTACTGGCTGAAGTAGCATGCAGAGTACCCAAAGCAATTACGGAAAAGTCTAGTTCAATTGATAATTGTCGCAATGAATTTATCAGAAACAATACTTAGACCAGATTATGGGCAATGCTCTCACCTGATGGTCATTTACACTGCCAGGCTAATAAATGCGAGTCTCCAAGAACATCTCTTTGAGCGCGTGGTGCCGCCTACCAAGCTATCGGCTTTAAGTGAAGGCTCAACAGCATCGCAAGCGGAAAGTCCTGTCAATGACATTTTAATAGTCTGAGGAGCGACATGCCAGACGGGATGATGTGCACTGACAGGTTTGTACCCAGCTGGATTGCTCGATATCAATTATGAGACACCATGGTCGACAAATGATAATGCTCTCACCTAATATGGCTGATATTCAATGACCCTGTGAGGAATGGGCAAGAGCATTGCAGACTGCATCTAATTCAAGTGTGATGATGGGTGCTGACGATTAGATGCGAGCTAGACAATTAAGAATGGTTCTACACACCTGTATGTAGACCATGTTTGACCCTTTGCCTTCGACAGACACCGATCAATGGTTGTGCTAGGAAATACTGAAACATAAGTTGAGTACAAGAAGATGAAAAGCAAACTATGATTTAGCTACCAGACAGCGTCGACAATAGCACCCAACGACATCTGCTATCGCGAAGGCAGGAGCTCCAAGAGACTGATGAGAGTGTCGAAGCAAATCGAGATGGTAAGCTGGACATCGGAGGATGGTGGCAGATTGAGTAGTAGTAACAGTGATAACATGAAGTCAGACTGTGTAATGTATCTGAAGTGACACAAAGTCACTTCCGATAGTGTGAGCTACCACGAAGGCAGCTTCAGAGGAGTCGAGGTGCAGATTAGTGCTCCACTGTGATCACCTATTTTGACTCTACGAGCGGGCTAACAAGTGTGTTGGTTCCTACAAGCTATTCCGAGAAAACAAGCAAGACGCGGTTGTTGGATGGGTCACTGGGTTGCGCTCTGTTTTTGAGCGCTTCAAAGAGATGCGGGGTTGGCGAGATATTGTGATGATCTTGGCCGAGTTTCAGAGGCGATTCCTGGAGATATGGAGCATGATGGATTATCTTGAGATCTTTGAGCCACGGTTGAAATTTGAGGACAGAGCGCACGGGGTCAACAAGACTTGGATGGGGTGCTTCACCAAAGACTCTGCTATCGCGTTGAGGCTCCACAAGGCTGGTGTACCTGTGTGGTTGATATGAGATGTCAGGCTCATCGATGATAAGATTAACATCCGCTAAGTCATTCCCTTCACTCCTGCCAACCTTGTGTTTGGGATGTACCTCCATCCCATTAAGAACTTTGCTCAACCTTTCGATATCTGGCACAAGGGTCCATGTGATCATCAACCCCAGGCTGCGGTTCATCAACCATACCTTACTTTTGAAGAGATCCCCATAGATCAACCTGAAGTCAATCGCTTTGCAGCTTCCAGAGAGCCATCATCGGGTAAAGCGCCCACCAAGACCATGAAAAATAAGTCCGCAGTATGTGAGTGCAGTGTCTAATTTCGGTTCACCATTCTTTTTGAACAATTATCTAGATGAACCGACTGCTCTGCGCCAGAACCAGTCTCAAGTTGGATGTGACAAATGGTGCGACGTGGCTCACCCGTTCATGCCCAACATCAACACCTTCTTTGCATCGGCTATGAGTCACGCGGAGAAAGATTTGAGTCGTGTCAAGCCAACCCACGCAAGAATGGATGAGGGATACAGGCTCCCCGATCCTGGATTATTTGTCAATGTCCTTTCCTCGCAGTCTCTCAAGAAATATCTCACTAACTGGTTGGCATGCCGTGAGTCGTGGCTGAAGCATGTTTATATGTCACCTCCATCTCCGCTCCCTCGGTCCCAAAGCTGGTGTGATCTATTGATCATGCAGCCAACACCACAGCCCTCGTCGTCAAGTGGTCAGATGCCATCAGGCTAGACTGGCAAGTCCAAAGCCAAACTCGACCTCTTCTTTGGAGATGAATTATCGCTTCTACACCAGTTTTGGACTGAATCCCAGATGTTGCAATGGAGGGGTCAGAAAATTGAAGCAGCAATTCTCGAGAATCCGCCACATCATCTCATTCAACAGATCATATATGAGATTTGCGAGCAAAGCTTCCGATACGACCTTCTGGAACTTGATGAACATCTTGCAGGTCATATGCGGCTGGATCGGGAGGTGAAGATGTGTCGCATGGAGTTGCTCCGTGGAATTTTTCCTCAGCATGCCCTCACCATGTGAGACAAGGATTTTTCGACTCGGAATGATGGACTTAGCTGAGTCTTTCCAGGATGCTCTTCCATATTTCGAGAATTTTCATCAAGTGTTGATCACATGGGACGGTGCTCCTCAAGATCTGAAACAGCCTTTCACCGAGTTGATGCCCAAGGGAGAGAAGTGGCAATGCATGAAGCAATGTGCCCTGTTTTATGTACAATCATTTTACGACAACACAGGTCGCCCCCCGTGGTCCCTCATATACTTTACGCAGGTCCATAGATGATTTACACTTGCTTCTGTTTGCTTCTGTATTTGTTTGTTGATGTGAGTTGCTATGTAGTGTGGTTCTTTCATGTACAATTTCTGTTGGTGAATTCTATTGACTTGTTGCTCTGGTGCTATTCACTGTTTGTTGATCACCGGCATCCATGACCATTATCCTCCTCCCAGTTTAGTATCTACTCATTGTTGCTACATAGGTTATACGAACTGGGACTTCATGTTCCTCTGTGCTTGTTGACTGACTTCGAGTCAGTGACAATATTCTTGCAGGCTTTGTGCCTACCAGAAACATCTACCATGGATGGAGGACCACATCCACGGAATCTTGCCTCGACGTCTACTCCTGCAACTCCCGTCCGTCATCATTCGCAGCAAATATTAGTTACACCGTCCATGGTCAAGAAGCACCAGAAACCACGAGGAAGCAATGCATTTCATCTTCCAGGTCCTCCTCCAATTCTAGTACTTCCGGGTAGGCAGTATTTCGCCCAACAAATCACTTCCAATACCAATCCTCAGCATGATGTCCCACCCCCTGATCCGATTGACCAGGGCAGGCCTTTGTTTTATGATGATGTCCACTTCTTCTCTGATCCCTCCGCTCCTCGATCCTTCCACTCCAATGGGCGACAGAAAAAATTCAATCTGTGGCAATGCTGGTCAAACGAAGTGATTCCTTCGCTAATCGGTCCATACCTCACATATCAATACAAATCCTCTTTGCTCCGTCATTGGCCTGCATCTCAAAATGATGATGTCGAGTGTACGGCTTCATGCCACAGGAGGACTTTAGAAGTGACTTGTGTTTTCTTCAATTGTACGAACTCACCATATTGTTCTGTGGCTCGAATTGACCGTAGTCCAGAACTAGAGGTTTTGAACATTGACTGCTGCCCCTGCGCACCCGCACCCCTTCAACTTCTAAAGTTGGGGCTATTTGCCTGTGCACCCATAGCTCCATCTCTTGCTGTTGACCTACGTGTACTAGAGCTCGTTAGGACTCTTTTTGTATGGATCACCCCCAATACAACAGCCTGGTGTGAAGCATTGGAAGTTTTTCTAACAGCTTGGGGTTATAAACTTTCTACCAAGGTCTGCCTACATGATTTTTTTTGAAGTAAGCTAACTCCGGCATCTTCAGGACAATCTTCGCCGCCGCTTCAGTAACGCGTATCATTGGTACTCAGTCCTTGTGACGAATGCTGGAGACCACATATACAGCCTCATTTCACCACATCTTCCTTCGCGTTCTTTGGGAGATGAAGTTTTGCCCGCACAACCAAGTGACTATCTACGTTCACGTTGTCCAGTTTGTTTTGGAATGCAGGATTGGCAAAAGGATCATGGTTCCCATCTCAAGTATGTCTTTCCTACCGTGTTTTTCCCCGTGCTGATGTTTTTGCAGGCTAGATTGCCATGTATGCATTGATGCATGCTTCACACAGAAATGGTCAGCCAATTCACGTGGGGCCGATGGCCTAGATCCGCCAAACCCAACACAATCAGTTTTCATTTCGGACGAAGAGGTCGCACAGATGGAAGCTCACGTACGTGCCTGTCGAGGCTCCCTACCTGGTCGTGGAACAAAACACAAGAAGCCCGAAGGCGACAAAGATGGGTACGAAGATGGTATGCGCATCCCTGTATCGACATTGGATGCCTGCAGGGAATCTTTTCTTGCTGCGGACGAAAAACGAGAGAAAGCTAGCACCTGTTTGTTCACTGATACGGGAATCATGGCCTTACTTTGTCATCATGATTGTGTCTTATGGTTGGTCAATATGACATCAGCAGGTGAAAAACAATATTATGCCCTTGCACTTATAAAAAAACCCTTCAAACATCTTCCGCCAACCATGACTATCGGTATCTTGTATGATATTGCATGTCAGCTCGAGCGTAGTTGTCTTAAATACCCACTTCTCAAGCAAGGTGTTCTCTCACATATTGTATTTTCTATATCCGTATTTCACACGTACGGACATCAGTGGCCTTGTCAGCTTATTTATCGCCCTCGCAAATGTGAAGGTTTTGGACTTTCTGACGGAGAGGGCTGTGAGCGCCTGTGGAGCGCTCTCAAGATGTTGATCCCCCCCTTGTGGGTCTCTGGGGTAAGTATCTTAATTCGTTGGGATACCTTGACTGACTAACATCATGATAGTACCACCAATGTCTTTTTGTGCTGAATGCACAAGTTCAGCATCTTGACGGCAAAAATCTCGATACATTTGGCAAGTGGCTGAGTCGCAGATGGACTCGTTGCCAGACAAAGAAGAGCAGTGCAGAACATGCACTTCAACAACTCTCTGTGGATGAGGCTAATATATGCCCGGAATGGAGGGCTCAGGTCGAGCACCAAATGAAACCATTATCCAGTGCGTGCTTTATTTTATATTTTCATATTTCCCTAACATTTATAAAAAGGGAGATCAAAAACCAACAATGACGAGCAAATATCGAAGATTTTGACCCTCGAGCGAACACTCAGTAACCTGGATGATTCCGTTCGTGCTCTTGAGATGCAGCTCTGTGCTGGCAACACTTTTAACATTGTTGACTTCAACCTTCGACTTGCAGACGAACGCACCTACCGGTCCAAAGTCGCTGACACTCTGCGACGATGGAAGGCGGCCCTCGGCATCAGGCAACTTACCGATCTTCAACAACTCCGATGTAGTATATTCCTTCAAATTCGTCTTGATGCGCAAGCTGTCAAGGCACGCCTTCATGAACATCTTCGCCAGCGCAAATTTGAAATTGAGAGGTTTGAATGGTCGTACTGTCAGACAGTAAATGGTATGTAGCTCAATCCAACATGTTGACATGTCCATGATTATCTTTGATTTAGAGCACAAGCTTCATGTGCATGCAGAAGCTTCAATTCAACAGCGCAACCCTACCATACAAAAGCTCGTCACAAGTTACAACAACCTCTGTGGTAAACTAATTGACTTAATTCGACGAGGCAAAGCTCCTGCCGGTGCGATAGCACCTCATTCTATCTCTTCGACTGGTATCTTTCAGCTTGACGTAGACGATGACATCTGGCAAGATGTTGGACTTGACGGCAATGATATGGCTCCACCTGCCTGGCTAGCAGATGAGAATATGCACGCAGCAATTAAGTTTCAACTCGAGGTGGACCAGTGCAATGAGGAAGGGGTTCGTATCATGCGAGAACATTGTGTTCTCCAGGAGTGGATGATGGCTGAGTGGGATGCCTTACAGGAGGCTCGCACTTGTGCAGGTAAGTTTGTAAAACATTCTACTGCCGTGACACTGATAGTATACTAAGATGAGAATGAAGATCTCTGTTTTCATTTCGACCTCCGTGCTCACTTATTGAGTGGTCTTGTTGTGCATTGGCAATCTCAAGTTCGTCCTATCCCTTGTGCTTGGCCATTGCCTGACTCATGGGGCCCCACCCCGAATGACCTTGCTGAGGCTGCTAATATGTATTATCAACCAAGCTGTCTTGATGGCACAGCTGCTGTGTACGATTCTGAGAATGACTGGGAGTCTGATGACGAGAGGGAGAATGATGAATTGATAGATGAATTGGAGGAAGCTGCATTGGCTGGGGCATATATGGATCTTGACTCGGATTCATATGATATATAGTCTTTTGTAACAATATCCGAAATTCTCAAGTGATTGCTATAAGACAATACATTGAAAGTGCAAATATATCATGTGCTATTCCATCTTAGAATATATAGATGGTGGGGTATCCCAGACATGAGCTATCTCATATCAGCCCAGTGACCATATAAACCAGTGGTGGGCTATCCCGCATCATGCGTAGGAGAGTGCTGGGCCAGCCCAGTCACCATATAAAACAGTGGTGGGCTATCCTGCATCATGCATAGGAGAGGCCAGCCCAGTCACCATATAAAACAGCAGTGGGCTATCCCACATCATGCATAGGAGAGTGCCGGGCCAGCCCAGTCACCATATAAAACAGCAGTGGGCTATCCCGCATCATGTGTAGGAGAGTGCCAGGCCAGCCCAGTCTCCATATAAAACAGTTACAGTGGTGGGCTATCCCGCATCAACCAGTCACTGTCTTTTTGTTTCTGCTTTCATGCTCGCATCCAAAGTAATATGTGATGACACTTACTCCAATAAAACCTGGAGTATTGTGGTGCAGGGCATGTTCCAATTGTGTGAAATTAACCAGATGGAGCACGAGATGTGTCAGTATTTGGAACGAGGACACAGTCGAGAACCTTACCCGACTTACATTCTTCTCTCATCATCAAATACAACCCCATGAATTTCTCCCCACCTCCTCCAGCCGCTTTGGATTTTGTAGGTCAAGGACCTTATTCGACTTATATTCTTCCCTCATCATCAAAGACGACCCCCCCTCCTACCACAAATTTCTTCCCTCCTCCTCCAGCTGCTTTGGATTTCATAGGTCAAGGACCTTATCTGACTTACATTCTTCACTCATCATCAAAGACAACCCCTCCTCCTACTGCAAATTCCTTCCCGCCTCCTACATTCGTAGGTCAAGGACCTTATGAAGACAAACATTATACTCTAAGTGTCTGAATGTGTGGGCAATTTTTCATAAGAAGTGACCCCTGACACCCCCTGTGTATTAATATAATAAAGGATTTACGATACACCAGATGGGTCATGGGACAGATTAAATACATTGGCCCAGCAGGCCCAGGCTTCTTGGGGAAAGTACCAGATTGGCCTGGGTTACAACCTGTATTGCATGGGAATACCGTCTAAGATCATGCCTCTTAGGTGAGATTGTAAGCCAGAATATATGTACCTAAGAGGTACCTTAAGAGGGGTGACTGAAGTGCATGTTTCTGCTTCCACCCAGCTCAGTTGATCAACCTGGCCATCAAAAACCATGTCCGCATCATCTTTTCGTTTGCTTTCTAGCTACTGGCAGAAACACCTGTTACTGAAATCACACACACACTGGGAGCTAATGGGACACAAGGTATTTTTGAACATTTTTTATGTTCAAGCAGCACTCGATCATCATCGTCAGATTGTGGCTGCGGAGGAGCTGGAAATCTTGATGCACTTGAATGACTGTCAAGACCCGACAGGTTGTAGTGAGGATTGGCATGCTATTTGGTGGAATGGAATGGGCTGGTTCCTTCTCGATGGCAGGAATCCACAACCATATAGTGATGCCATCAAGTGCTTAAAGGAACTGTCATTGGGACAGGTTAGTGAGGGTTGCAAAGAGCTAATGTTCAAGATCCTGGATGAAGGAACCATGTTTCATCACACTGAACATTTTGTTTCTGAAGCTTTTCGCTTTCTAATCGAAAGGTTTGCAGTGAGTACACAAGCTCAGTGGACTTAATGTAGTCACTATATTGAATGTATATAACTGCAGCGAGTACACGAGCTGCGGAGACCATTAGCTAGGTGTAAGTGATGTAAGTAATCTGTGCTGACCTCAGTGGACTTAATGTAGTCACTGAGGAAGTTCTACTGCGTGTGAAGGAAAGGAAAACAGTGTAAGGTGCATATGTAGCAAGCATTAGAACATGCAACAAAGTTAATTTTTGAGCCATAGTTTTACTCATGTTTAGTACCACTAGATTTTATCTATGGACTCGTCATATTTGTGAAAAATGTGGCCTTAGGTCATTGCTAGTGTCATGGTGCAGACGGAGTTCTTTGTGGACTCGACATATTTGCGAAAAATTAAATGTGCAAGCTCTCTAATGACAAAACGCGCAGTGTGCATGGTGCGCAACACGCAAATAATAAATGTGCAAATATATTGGGTTTTATTTTATTTATACTAAGCTAATGGGTTGCATGATAACTAGTGTCGTTGCAAGTGACATGTCTTGTTTGAGTCTGACTCAAATACTACCTTCCACTCTCAGTGAGCATGTTCGGTGTTGGTTGTGTTTGCCACGGTCAATGCGCCTTTCACGTTGGCCTTGAGGATTAGACCAATCCTTTTTTCGGGCTCCGTCCTCCTATGGTGGAGCTATGCTTACTTAGCAGGCGACTCCATGTTAGATTGAGTCTGCCCTCTTTCTAACCTTTCCCATCACCTCACTAGCTAGTTTTTGATCAAATAATATAACTTCGTTATCATCAGAATCATTTCTTCATGTCTGAAAATGGAGAAACCTCCCAAACTGCTACTTCGTCTGGACCTACTCAACCAAACTCAGAGCGAATGGCTGATCTCTCCTGCATCGAACATTGCAGCAAACTCATTAACCAATATCTCCTTGGACAGAGTGGGAAAGCAAACACTGTGTTCACCATCCAAGAAGTCCTTGTTGATTCAGCGGCTGTCAGGAGTGGATGAAATATTAATGATGCCCTTGATGTCTTCATCGGCATGCTCGATGAAATTGATTCATCAAAACGAGTTGCTGCAGATTGAGGACAAGGGAGTGTTCAAGAAGAGGAAATTGAGCAAGAGGATAGGGGGCCCACTGATGTTGAAGAAATTGAAGTTGGTAGCAAGCAGTCAAGGTTTGACTAGAGTCCGAAGAGGATGATCAGCCCTCTCTTCTAAGCAAGCAAAAACTGTTGATGTCAATAAGTTCCCTTGGTCGCAAAAACGGTCCAAAGCCCTTGCCTCTTTACCTTTGGATATCAGAGAGACCTACCAGCAACTTGAAAACTTCACTGCTGACCTAAAGAGCATTGTCACCGACATCTTGTCCACACCAGGGTGTCCTCCATTTCCACCTGGTGAATGGCTTGATATGCAATGGAAATATGTTGACCTTGGGAAAGTCCTCGACTCTGCCCATACCACTGAGCTCGACCCAAAGCAAACCCACATCATTGATGACAAGATTGAACTTGCCCTCCAGGTCTCTAAGTCTTCAGGAGGAATCAAAACTTCCTCTGACCATAACATTGCCTTTGTCTTCCCGCAGTGCCAAGATGAATTTGTCCAGTATCACACCTACCTTAGCCAACTCTTTCATGCCATGGAAATCCGGTTACATTCCTGAGTCATTGAGTTTGATTGATCCGTCAGAAATCAAGTGGCCATGCAACAAAACCTACGCCTCACTGATCATTCCCAGTTTGAACATCTTTGAACCACATTCCTCACCTCTTTTGGTGTTGGTTCCAATTCCACCTCATCCTCATCTGGTTCCGGGGAAAGAACGAATTTGAGAGACGGAAATAGCAGAAGGGATGATCCCTGTCATAGATGGAATAGAGGAACCTGTCAGAAATCGGACAGATTCATTGGCATGAGTATTGGCAAAAGGCCAAAAGCCTTCGTGCAGACCATCACAAACCGAGCGGACAAAAGCAGGGTTCAGATGATCAGCTAGTAATGACTCGAAAACATCGATTTTGATAGGAGTAGAGACTTTGAATAAAGAAGGGTGAGATTGGATAGTATTCATTGCACCAAGGTTTAAGAACTTGCGTGCAGGTGGACGAGGCATGGGAGTCACGGTCTCTGTCCAGAGAGCAGTTCTGCTGTAAGCTGACAAACCTGATCTCCAAACACCCTTTCGCCGAAAATGCTGACCCTGTGCGATACTCTCATTTAGAGACTCCTTTGTTTGGGTACTCCAATTTTCAGTGAGTGCCCCTGCAACCTCTCCAGTCACAGCAGTGGGAGAATTTATCTTACTTTCGACAATTATGATCAGCCTCCCAAAACTGACAGTGAAAAAGAATTCCTGCATGTGCAGATTGAGAAAGAAGTTGAAGTTGGTCGCTACTCTCTGTTACAAGAACATCCAGTTGTGGTGCCCTTATTCATTTTTCTCTTACTCATTGCCTTTCGTCGTGATGACTATGCACAGATAATCATCCACAACCTTATTGGGCTCATTATCCTTTTCCCTTATCTGTTTTACCTTTACGTCTCGCGCTGATCACCAGCTGTATATCACCCTATGCCTTTACCGCATCACCATTACTTGTTCCGGCCTCATGGCCATCACCCTTTGCCCTTACCACTCAACCGGTACTTGACTCATTTCCTTCTATCACATTCTACCAAGTTCTACTGGCTCCACTATGACTCGTTTGCCCTTTGCCCACGTACTAATATGGCAGTCCCTGCCCTAAACCTTTCCCTACATATAAATATGTGACTGTATCACTGTATCTCTTTAACTTGAATCTACTTGATCTTGAAACCCACTTAGAAGGCTAGCGACCTTCTTCCTTCAGTAAAACATTTCTTCTAGTCTCCTCGACTAGAAGTCTACATAACTCTTGAAGGCACGTTAGTGGACACTTGCCATGCCACTACATAGATAACTGCAGACATCATACCAACTCCAGGTTGCTAGACACTGCGTGATGAACGTCTTCTAACAGAGGCCCCATGTAGATACTCAAGTCCCCTTATGCTCTCACGCTGAGTGTAACACTCTCAGGCATTCAGTCCAGATCTGCTTCCTGGTATGTATAGTATGCCCATCCATGCTGTACCCAAGCCAGGGACTACTAAGCATCAGCTGGTCACCAATCACAGTGCTGGGAAGTTCACACTAAATTCAATGATATCTCATGATGACATGCTGGCGTCACTCTCAATAATGTCCATGACTTGGCTAATGGACTCTGAGCCTTTAGACGTTCCCGTCCTTTCGCTACTCTAAACCTTTAGAAAGCAAATGTTTCGGAAGCTTACCGACATATGCCTATGCATCCGTTATGGCAAGTGAAGCAGACTGTCAGTTTTCAGGGTCATTAGTATGTTGACAGGAGAAACATTTTTGGAGGGAGAGCCTCGCAGAGAATCTACCATGCCTTTATGTCACTTGTCATCTGGATCGCTATCTTCAAGATTCTCATTCACTTCCTATACATCTACGTTGACGACTCCTTCTCTTTCGAGGACAAACACAGTCTTGAACTCTATCCATCTTATAAAAAGCTTCTTCCTTGCAATATGATCAAGCTACTTCGCTTATGGGATGCTATTAGCTTGCCACATGAGGAGAGAAAGCAGATTTTTGGGTTGGAACTTCCTATTATCGGTTTTGATGTCAATCCAAACTTAATGTGGGCTTGTATGTCTGACACCTCATGCTCACAGCTTATTCAAGAGCTTGTTGACTTTGTGCAAAAGGGTTCTCGCAGATCTTTGCGAGATTGTCAGTGTTTAGCTGGATGGCTCAACTGGGCTCTGAACGTTTATCCTCTGCTTCAACCAGGTCTTTCAGCTCTCTATGCTAAAACTGCAGGAAAGCTTGTATCAAAGGCACTCATCTGGATTAACAGAGACATTGTTCAAGAGCTCAACTGGGTTATTGGTCATCTACAATCTGCTGAAGGAGTCTTCTTCTTCAAACCTGTCTCGTGGAACTTTTCACACCTTCAGAAGGATGTGCTCATGGTTTACGCTGATGTGTCGGGTGATGGGCTCGTGTATTGGTATCTGGAACTCAATATCAGGTTTCAATCGGCACTACCTAGCTCGGCACCAACTGGCACCATTTTCTACTTTGAAGCTCTAGCAGTAACCACGGCCATTCTTGATGCAGTGATGCATCATCACCAAGTTCAGTGAGTTGCTGTCTTTTCAGACAACCTTAACACAGTCTCTATGTTCAACTCTCTTGCGGCTCTTCCTCCTTATGACTGGCTACTCATGGCTTCAGTAGACAATATCATTGATGCTCGTGTTGACTTTCGAGTTTTCTTTGTGCCTGGTGTTGACAATGTGGTTGCAGACCACTTGTCTCATTGGAAGAACTGCGAAGCTAAGCTGGTTTTGCCAGGTCTAGCCATACACCCTTTTACACCCCCTCAGAATGCACTGGGGGTAGCCAAGAAATGATTCCCATATCGGTGCGGGCCAGACAGCCTCACCAGGATGTCTGGTCAGTCAAGTGTCTCATTCACGAGCGCTCAATTCTTTTAGGCTTAGCTCTCGATGATAGTACTTCCTGCATGTCCGGCATCATTAATAACTTGGAACCACATTTTCCTCATGTCCATCAATCTCGTCATTTGTGCCTTGTCAAGACTTTGCAGGGGGCATTATGAACTCTTGGTCGTCCTATTGTGCGGAAGGAGCCGATTCTGCAGGAAGATTTGCATCATGTTCTCTATGAGTTGTGTCATCCTTTAACTCATGATGATCTCTTGTGGATAACTCAGCTTCACTCAGACTCCAAACCATCGGCGGGTGTGTAAGAGTCTTCATACTGTTACTTGGTGCCACAAACCAAACACGTACAACATAATTTCAAACACCGCAACTTTGGACTCTACACACCCAACTGACTGGCAAAACTTGTAGTGGCGCGAGGTTTGCTAGTATTTGTCCCACCGAAAAAGCCTTTGAGCTATCCCAAAAGAAATGGGAGCAATTGAATACATATGTCAAAAATGTATAGCGTGACTTGCCTTGAGTGACATGATGATAATCCTTTCTGAGACTTAACATCTTCGAAGTCACGTATCTTGATGTCATCGCCAGGTGGCCGAGTCGAAGTACCGAGCTTTGCGGAAATGAAAAGTGTTGCAGAAACGAAACTGGGTCTTACTCCTTGTACTTGGCAACTCCAGTCAGCTCACAACCAGCTTGAGAACAAAGATGTCTTCACCATCTCACCCACCGGCTCAGGAAAGACTCTTACCTTCTGGATTCCCCTGTTATTCAACAATGGCGGAATAACCATTATAATTACCCCGCTTAATATCCTCAGTGAGAAGCACCGAGATGAAGCAAATGCTTATGAGTTTCCGGCCCTTGATATATGTGCGGAGACAGCAACAGACGAGGCTTTTAAAGTGAGTTGTTATTCATCCTACAGTAACATTAATACTACACGAGTCTGAGCATATATTCATCAGGACATAGAGAAACTGAAGTACCGAGTTATTGCTGTTAGCCCAGAATGCATACTTCAAGATGCTCGATTCAAAAAACTTTGGAAGTCTCAAACTTTTACAGATAATCTCTTCAATATCACATTTGACAAGGGTCATTGTATTAGTGAATGGGGCAAAGACTTTCGACCGCTGTATAGTGAGCTGGGGAATCTTTGATGGTACCTTCCAGCTCATGTTCAATTTCACACCGTGTCTGCGACCATGCCACCGCACATCCTCCTAGACGTCCAATCCAAACTTCGCATTTGGTCATATAACCTTGCTAAAGTTGTGTGGTCAAATGACCGTCCAAATATTCATCTTATGGTCCAGGAGATGAAGTACCCGCGAAACACGTACCATGACCTTGCTCGAATCTTGTCACTCAAGGAGGGCACACCGCCCAAGAAGTTCATGCTCTTTGTAAATTCTCGAGATCAAGCAGAAGGGGTTCGCAATAGCTTATGCAGGGACTTGCCTGCGCAGCGTTTTCGTGGTTGCTTCTCAAAGGCGCTGTCAGCTTCTTCATTCACGTTGTCTTCTTCGCACATCATTCCTCCAATGTCGTCACCTCCAAATTCTCCAAGGTCCCTCTCTTCAACATCAACATCCATGTCCTCATTGCCCGCTTTCACATTCCCGCCCATAGCTCGCCGCTGCTGAAGTGTGCTGTCAAGCAGCGCGAAGAATAGATGCCACAGGTTAGGCGTCACTCTCTGCATTTTTTCTGCGAGCTGATGCATGGATGTACTCTCCAGTTGTTCGGCAGTTACGGACGTGGCATTGAAACGAAGTCCGTGCTTTTCCAGTGATAAATCTGTCACCTCGGTGCGCAGCATGTCGCGCACAATTGTCATTGCCCACTGTGTTACATGTGAGTGTGAGTGTTCTTCTCTGTGCAGGGCAGTGCATATTCTAACTGCCTTCATTGTTAGTGAGTGTCTTGCACTCTTGTAACGAAGTTCGGTGCTTCCAAGAATGTGGTCGATGAAGTCTGCTGGAGTGAAAAAAATTTCTTCCATACATGCAAGCACGTTGTTCAGCCGGTTTGTGAGGCTTGTGTGCATGACGAGTGCAACGGCTCTAGCTGCTAGGACTCTTTCTTTGTTTTATGCATTCTCTGCCATTGTTCTCTGCATTGTTAATATTTAATTATTAATTCCGTCACACAACAATACCATTTATATTTTTATAAACAATGTGACATCAGTTAATATTCAATTGCTCCCATTTCTTTTGGGATAGCTCGAAGGCTTTTTCGGTGGGACAAATACTAGCAAACCTCGCGCCACTACAAGTTTTGCCAGTCAGTTGGGTGTGTAGAGTCCAAAGTTGCGGTGTTTGAAATTATGTTGTACGTGTTTGGTTTGTGGCACCAAGTAACAGTATGAAGACTCTTACACACCCGCCGATGGTTTGGAGTCTGAGCTTCACTGTGTATTCTATGGCCTTCTTCGTCTTGGAGAATTGGTAGTGTCAGATGATGTGACTTTGAGGGATTTTACAAAAATATCTCTGCAAACTTCGGTTGGTGTCTCCAGTAACAACTTCTCCTTCCTCATTCAGCATGACAAGACGGACTCGCAGTATGAAGGGAATTGGGTGGTTATTCAGTGTTTATCCTGCAGCTCAGACCCGTTCCCAAAAAAGATTTCCTTTACACCCTTTACCTCTGGTTGCGGTGTAATGGGCAGCCACCCATGTGCGTGGTTTGTCCAAAAAATGATTATGTGACTATTCTTCCAAGGGAACATCTCTGGTCACTCAATGCGAGCAGGAGGTGCCACATCTCTTGCGGCAGCAGGTGTGTCTCCTGATCGCATTTGTGTGATTGGGCAATGGCATTCTGACACTTGGGAGTGTTATGTTCGCAAAAATGTGACGCTTCTTCAGGCATTACTGTTTCATGGTCGTGCAGTTCACGACCCACCATTTGGTAGTTTGTGTGCATAATCTATGTATTATTATTCTTTTCTTATTCTTTTCTTTTATCACCCCTCCCTAACCCTCCCTTTAATAGTCTAATAGTGTTCATCTCTTCAGTTTTACCTTTTTGGAGGCTCATCTACCTTTTACCGCGTCATACTACTAGTCAATAATCGCAGCTGGTCCCTCAGCGTATCGAGGGACCATTTTTTGGCTATCCCGACGTGCATACACCTCCCGAAATCGTGCGAGGCCCCATTAGACGCCATAATCAACACCCGTGAGAACTTTTCCTATCTGCTAGACCTTCACACAGAAGTCACATCTGCGCACCTAGGTTATAGGAAAAGTTCCCGTGGGCGCCACTTACCCCATCAACCCTCCCACGGACACCCCTGACACATCCTTTGGTGGCATGCCATGATTTTGGCTGGCGCGGAGGGTGCGCGCTGCGCACCATGAGATTTGGCAGGCACACCGCCCTAGGGCGACCCCTCTCTGACTTAAAATATTATCAAATTTCTAACCATAGTTTGATTAGACATTGTTTACTGCGAAATGGAGCATATTTTGTCTCTGAGAAGTAAACTTTGTAGAATATTCCTGGACCTCTCTAGGTCCAGGTCTACTTCTATAGACTATAAAAGTAGTCAGCGAGCATCGAGTGGTGGCCGTTTGGCTCGATGACGGTGCTGACTCACTCAAATGCAGGTCCTATACTGTAGACGTAGTAACCGCCCACGCGCGACACACGGCAAGCGCGGCGTGCCTAGCCATTCAATTTGTACATGGCACTACACATTTCGAAAAGGTGAAAAGACTGTACAGACTAATAAAGAAAACACCACGTCCGTCATTTGTGCGAGCAAGCTGCGCCAATATGTCAATATCAGAGAGACCTTCAGGAGTATAAATATAAATTCACCCACCAAAGGCAAGTAAAGTTTGTGCTAACAAAATCGGCGCTTCCCGAGTATCAGAATTGACCACCAGAAGCAAATGGTGTTGAAGCGGTAGAATCAATCTCCATCTTTGAACTGACATTTTGGATTGCTATGGTGGACAAAGACCCAACCTCCAATGCAAATTGTATTAATTGTTGCCTGATGGTGAATTAGCTCCCGGCAGTTAAGACAGAATTTGGAACTCACTGCTTGTGCTGTTTCAGCCTCTCGAGCATCGTAACTACACTGTCCTGTTCCTCGACTAAGAGGTCACCTCCTGCAAGTGTGCTTGCATAATCTTTCGCCTGAGCAAGTGCATATTTGAAATCATTCGTCTACTAGGACGCTAATTAAAATACTCTATGATCTTGTCGTAGGAAAGGACATACCGCATGTAGCAATGCTTGTTTGGCTACAGGAGTTGCTGTCCCTTCTGCTTTTTGGGTGAGCTCAAGCACGACAGCAAGCTTGGGTAGCAATCCATCGAAGAGTGCAGTTGGTAACGAATGAGTCCATTCCGGTGTACTGGCCATGTTCCAACATTCAATTCGAGGCTCAAGGTCTGACCCAAATTGCTTATGTCATCCATTAATGGTACTGCGGCAAAGCTTGCCTTTTAGTCACTTCATTACTTCATGTCATCGCAAAGCAATCTAGATGTGAGTGTCGTTCGAGATCTTCTGGATGTGTGGATTTCTAACAGATCTGAAGAAAGCCATAGAGCTTGTCAAGGGTGCTATCGAGGATGATGAAAAGCAGAACTATCTTGAAGCGTACAAGCAGTACATGAATTCACTCGACTATTTCATGCTGGCTCAGAAGTGTATGTTCACTTTCGCAAAATCTACAGTCTACGCTCAGTATAGATGCCGATTTAGACGAGAAGAATGAGAAAGCCAAGTTACTCGTCAGGGCGAAAATCGAGGAGTATCTTGCACGAGCAGAGACCTTGAAGAAGCATTTACAGAGAGACGAGAAGAAGTCACGCAAGGCCGTCAGTGTTGATGGTTCTGTTAACGGCACCGGTGGCAAGGGCTCCGTTGATAGTCCCGATGACGACAAAGACCCTGAGCTCAAGAAGTTACGCGCAGGTCTTTCAAACGCCATTCTAGCAGAGAAACCGAATGTGAAGTGGGATGATGTTGCTGGCTTGGAAGGAGCGAAGGCATCCCTCAAAGAAGCTGTTATTCTTCCTATCAAGTTTCCCCATCTCTTCACTGGAAAACGGACACCGTGGCGAGGTATTTTACTATATGGCCCGCCGGGAACGGGCAAGTCCTACCTTGCGAAAGCTGTTGCTACAGAAGCCAAAAGCACATTCTTCAGCGTCAGCTCAAGTGACTTGGTCAGCAAGTGGCAGGGCGATTCAGAACGGTCGGTGCTTGACGCTATGCCCTGTTCAGCTCGCCTCACAAATTCCCTTTAGGCTGGTAAAGAATTTGTTTGAAATGGCTCGCGAACAAAAACCTGCAATTATTTTTATCGACGAAGTCGACTCTCTAGCTGGAACACGGAATGAATCTGAGTCTGAAGGCTCACGGCGGATCAAGACCGAGTTCTTGGTGCAAATGAATGGTGTTGGCCATGATGACACTGGCGTTCTCGTTCTCGGGGCAACCAACATCCCTTGGCAACTTGATCCTGCAATCAAGCGTCGTTTCGAGAAACGAATATATATCCCGCTTCCTGGCCCGGACGCACGGAAAAGAATGTTTGAAATCCACGTTGGTAGTACGCCATGCGAGCTAGAGCCAAAGGACTATCGTCTTCTAGCTGATCGAACAGAAGGGTACGGTCTTTTCACCCTATCTAAATGAAGTGATCCACCCAACTACTACCTAGGTATTCTGGCTCGGATATATCCATCGTAGTTCGCGATGCCCTTATGCAACCAGTTCGCAAAGTCATATCGGCGACACACTTCAAGCCCATACCACCTTCTTCGTCGTTAGGAAAGGCTAAATGGACACCATGCTCACCGGGCGATTCAAATGCCGTTGAAAAGACTTGGTCGGATATTGACTCCGATGAGCTTGTAGAACCACCGCTGAGGCTAGCAGATTTCATTAAGAGTTTGGACAACGTACGACCAACGGTCACTGAGGCGGACATCAAGCGACATGATGATTGGACGAAGGAGAGCGGTATGTTGTTGATAAATTAGATGCAATCCGGTCCTTTATTGACTTTTGGCTTTCCAGGCAACGACGGGGCATAAATTTATCGTTCTTACCCTACCTCATTACTGCATACCACGATACCTTACTGTTCTATGATATATTCCATACTGCAAAGGAGCCCTTGCGTCGTTCGACAATAGTAGGTGGCATAAAGACATCAACTCCATGGCCAAGTAAGTACTACAAGAAGCTATGGTAGGCAGTTGCGTAGACAGTGACAGATGTAATAACAGAAAAAGAAGAATTGGATACTACGACAGGAGGCGTACTGTTCTCTGTGTATTATGCTTCAAGAATACAGGTGGCGCTGTGTTCCAAGAGGGCTGATATTAGGTTACAACATACAAGGTGTTGGCACAAACGGCATGCCCCCGCAAGAACGCGCCTATGATGACATGATCTGCGCATGCGCTTGCTGCATCGCATGCACATGCACATGCGTGGGTTTTGCTACAGCATGACAAACTTCTATACCCTGCACCCATGAATGCGCCACGATGTCCTCGATCGGAGAGCGCAGTTTCGGGTCTGGCTCAAGCATCCTCCGAATTAAACTGCGGCACGCCCGTGGGCTCAGATTGTTGATAGTCGGTGGGAAAACGGTATCCTTGTCTTTATCCTTGTCTTTGTGCTGAACTGCACAGGCTGCAACATACGCCGCATAGAGCGTGTCGGACATTTGAGCAGCACGCCAGGGCATCTCTTGGAAGTGAAGGCAGTAATACACGATACCGCACGCCCATATGTCGACTAAACGGGCGTCGTATGCTATTTTTAAGTCAAAGCAAAGAAATTATTGCCTACGCAGTTAGGCAACCGGATTAAAGAGGGTTGTGTGTGGCTTACGTTTGCCTAAAAATTGTTCTGGGGCAATGTACGGCTCACTACCGCAAAGCCCCGTCGACATGTGAATTGTCGCTTCCCATGGCAGGCGGTACACAGTCGAAGCACCATAATCGCCGATCTATAAAAGCGTGAGAAGACAAGAACACACATTGTAGGCATGTTCACCCACCTTCAGATGGCCCTTAGTGTCGAAAAAAAGATTCTCCGGTTTGATATCGCGATGTGCGACGCCTTGACTGTGGAGATACGAAACACCCGAAAGCATCTGCTTGAAGCAGCACTCGACTTCACTGGGCGACATACCACCCTTCTTTATCGCAGCGTAGAGATCCCCACCAGGGCAAAATTCCATAACCTCGCACCAATGTTGGTTCTCGTCTTGGACGAGATCCACTGTCTCAACTATGTTGATATGGTGCAGCGTGGAGGAAATACAAAACTCTGCGGTGAGTTTCTTGACGTACTCCTTTTCTGATTCATTCTTTCGTCTTTTGCGGAACTCCTTAATATAAAAGACGTGATAAGCACCAGCCAAAAGGCCGTGATGGGCAAAGACGGGACTAGTGACTGGCGGGTCTGCTTACCTTGACAGCGTACAGCTTCTCTTCACTTCTATCCCATTTATGGGCTAGGCGGACGACGGAAGTGGCCCCTTTGCCGATAGCAACCTTTTGGCAAACACCGTACTTCTGCGTCAGGCTGGCTGTGCTCTCACCACCAACCGATTTTCGGTCCACGTCGGAATCCGACTTCCTGCTACTAGTCGAACGGGCGGAAGACTTGCGTGAGAGTTTAGGTGCAGAAGCAGTGATGAGATCCTTGAGAGTGAATTTCTGCCCACCATCCGAGTGAGCGTTTGATGGTGCCCTCGACCGGCTGGTAGCCGTCGAGGATGATTTCTCTGATGGCAGAGGTTTGCCCTTCTGAGGAGTCTTTGACGTATGTGGCACGGTTAGTTTGTTGCCCGACACACCACCAGACAGGCTAGGAGCCCGGCTTGCGGCCTGGCTTGGGGGACGGGTTGAAGGAGCACTCCAGCTCTCGCTATCCGATGGTGAGGGTGAATCTGTTAAGAAGGGCGTCGCCGAGTGCGGGGTTCCACCGATGATACCCTTGACTACCTTGGGTGGTTGCATATGTGAAGTCGAGTGGTATGCGGTACCGTTGACGAAAGAATTAGGATGGGGGTAAGTGTGGAGAGTACCGCCATCAAGCGGGGGCTTGTCTGAGCCGTCAGGGCCTTCGCCCTCGGTCTGAGCGGCGTCTGCTGAGTCAAGTACCAGCATTGATGTGAAAGAAGACGGTACGGTAGAAATGGCGAAATAAATGTGGGGGTAACCAGAGGCTAGTCTCCGTTACTGATTTAATACAGAATCGTATTCGTTAAAAGACCAATCGCAGATGAAAGGGATGAGCGGTGTGGTAAGGTCGTGCCCTACAGAGACAGCATGCTGACTTGAGACAGTTGAAAGAAGTTTGATGATGAATATGCTGTCGTGGGATCAACGGGAAGAACCCAGCCGTTGACGGTGACCTGCCTATGGCAAGGCGAGAAATGGTGATTAAACCCTCCCGTAAAAGCCTTTGTCAAGCCCTGGACTAGGACCTTTATAATATGCCAAAGATCAAACCGAGTTATAGTTCCGTCAACGTTGAGAACAGCGACGACAGAGATTTGAAGGGACAAAAATCAGAATGGGACAAAAATGGGTGATGCCGTTAGAATAAAAGAGAAGTTCCGTCTTGAACGTTCGTTCAGAAGGGCTGCACAGTTCCGTGGCACGGCTGAGTAAGCAACAGGGTACCTACCCACCCGACCCGGCAAATCTACGAGTTTCTACCGTGATCATCTGAAGCCTGAAGGCCTGAAGCTTGAAGCCTGAGGCCTGAGGCTCAACCCAGCCAATTGGATTCAGGAAAGCTTCAACTCAATTGTCATTGACAACGTAAAAGTGACCTTCTCATGCATTTCACGAACCTGGCGTAGGTGTTAATGCTATTCGTCAATGTATATTTGGTTTGCATGGGTTCTGCCAAATTTGTTATTCTTGGCAATGTTTTCTCGTGTCTTTCATATCTGGGCCACCGGGTGACAGTCGAGCGCTACGATGACTCGGATTGATCTGGCATAATTTTGCATTATGCACCTTGTCTACTCGGCGAGAAATGACCACGCTGGGGTCTTAGAGCGGCTACATTTCTTCAACTGGTCTGTCTTAAGAGAGAGTATCAAAATGTGTTAGCTTGGGTCTGCCGATCCCGACTCATCATGATTTCCGAGAGGCGATAAGATTAGGAAGCTGATCAGATCATCACCGCTGTCTGGGCTTGTTCGAACCTGTTATAGCCTGGAGACAACCTGGAGAGTTCTGTAAGTATTTTTGTAGATGTAGTAAATATAGGATATTATTTTAGTTTAAATTTGAGGTGGATCCTGTACTTATCATACGCAAGAACTTGTGAACATTGGAACCTGACACGTAACCTAGTAGCTACGCCGTGAGCGGCTTCTACATGTCATCAATTTCAAATGTTAACATGTTATTATGGGCATCAACGTTAACGTTGTATCTTTCGCGTCTAATTCCCCAATTCTAGCTTCCACCTCCTTGGAAGGACATGAAATTCATTCATCGTGTTGTGACATTGGCGACTCATCCTTGTATCGGAGGGTTTGCCAGCAAAACTGATTCTATATTTATGGAATTGCTAGAACCCTAGCAGCAGCTGCTCGAGGAAAAGTTTATGGGCTTTGACACAGCGTTCTGATTGTTGCGGAGTACGTACTGGCCCCGGAAACGTCCGGTGGATCTGTATAGTTAAACTTAATAAGGTTCAGTGGCTGTATTACGTAACATCACAGCTAGGCTTGTGAATCAAAGTTGCAGCTGTCCTCATCGACAATCCTCAAGATCAAGGTGAGAAACGCTGCCAGTCCAAGTTCTGCTCAAATTTATTTCCCTTTGTGCTCAGACGCCACTATGGTCAACCTTCGTTCTCAAAAGCGACTCGCCGCAGCCGTCGCCGGTGTTGGCAAGCGCAAAATCTGGCTCGACCCCGCTGAGCAAGCTGAGATCGGGAATGCCAACTCCCGCTCGCACGTCAAGAAACTCATTAAAGATGGCCGTGTTATCATAAAGCCCACTGTTATCCACTCCCGTGCCCGCACCCGAGATCTTCTTGCCGCCAAGCGCAAGGGTCGTCACACTGGTCCGGGTAAGAGAAAGGGTACTGCTGAGGCTCGTCTCCCCACCAAGGTGCAGTGGATGCGGAGACAGCGAGTTCTGAGACGGTTGTTGAGGAAGTACAGAGAAGCAGGCAAGATCGACAAGCATCTGTGAGTGTGTTGTTCCCCCCACATGCCGATCTCGTGTTCTCACGTGGACGACGTTGATAAGATATCACTCCTTGTACCAAAAATCTAAGGGTAACGTCTTCAAGAACAAGCGCGTCCTCATGGAGTACATCCACAAAGCTAAGGCTGAGAAGAACCGTACCAAGATTCTCACCGACCAGATGGAGGCTCGCCGTGGCAAGAACAAGGTTGGTTTGCAAGTCCTTAAAATTGTATTTGGCACCAACGTTTTTAGGCCACTCGCGACCGTCGTGCCAAAAGGCTGGCAGAGAAGCGGCAAGCAATTCTTGCGGTGGAGCACGAGGCACCTGTTCAGGAGTAAAATGGTTCATGTATATTTACGATTTCATTCCGACCTGCTTGGTCCTGCACCCTATAGCACTTATGCTATGTTCACATGCCTCTACGATCGCTCACATACTTCACCATGCATTCTATTTCTCCTCATTTTCTCCATCGTAAACATGATGAATACGTGCAATGTTCCTGAGGTCAGATATTGTGCCTGATTGACAAGAAGTTGGTGTTGTAAACGAAGTGTTTGAGCACACCAACTGTAGTGTGCCCGCCTCTCTGGTGGACAGAAGTGATCACGTTAACATGACATGGGCAGGATCCAAACACATCCTCTTTACATTCCTCTCTTTGGCCACGGCCTCCACCATCTCCCTTGTAATCCCCACCACGCCTTCCAATGTGCTCCCCAAAAGCCCACATTCATTCAACGCAAACGCAGCATCTTCGATGCGTAGATTTGTGGCTGATGCGATCTCTGCAAGAGTGGACCGCACAACGACGTGCGAGGTCGCGCTGCCGTCAGGATTGGAGATTGTCAGCACGGTGCGCATTGCAGCAACAGTGTCTAGATTCACATACGGATACATTGAGTGCTGAATGGAATTACATGTAGACGCAAGTAGACACTCACCATCCAGCCCATTTGGTGATGTAAATGTGGAATTTGAATCAGGTGTTTCCCCGTCCCATCCTTTCGCCCGCTTTTTTCGGGAATTAGCATCCTCCAAGGGCGGAGGCAGCACACCAGTTAGGTCAGGTAGTCGCCCTGAAGACGTAACCGTGAGCCGATCTGGTGGGAGGACTGACAGAAGTCGCCTGGACAAAAATGATGAGGATAGTGCAGGCGCGAAGAGTTGACAACTAACCTGAAGAAGCGAATGAGCGTAGCCACCCAGTATGTGAGGTAGCTTCTTAAGCCCAGGTCTGAAAGGGGTCGTTCGGGTGTGCCGATTTTACCAGCGCGGCGGGATACTTCGTAGCCTGCATGATGTGAGCCGTACAATTTTGACGGTTTTATGAAGCTTGCTCGCACGTACTGAATTCGATCATGAGCATTCCATAGCCCTTGCGTTGATATGGAGGGAGAACAATGATACACGCAAGATTATAGTCATCGTAAGATATTTTCTCCTGCATGCGGAATAAGCATTCGGGACTCGAAGTATACTAGTAGTAGACGAGATACCTTTGAAAAGAATCCCAGAACATGATCTCGTTGTGAATCCGCGTCTGTAAGAATATAGAACAGGACTGTTGCCTGTGTTAGTTGGAGCCATCGTGCCCGGCATAAACGCACAGTTGTCACAGTCAAAGAACAAAGTTTTAACGTCGATGAACAATTTTCCAAAGAGCGAGAGGTTTTGGCAGTAGAGCTGAAGGTCTTTGTAAGTATTCGAACGAGGGCAGCGAGATGTAGAGACCTTGTCCTTGGCGCCGTCGACCTCCCAAATAATGTGCGCACCCCGCTGATAAACTTTTCGTCCTGGTGGATGCCTTCTGTCGCATTGTTTCTTGAGCGAGACATACCTATAAGCCAGCCATACACGCAAAAATATCAGGACATACTATATGCATCTCCCATGCTGCACCCTCAGCCATGTACTTGAAACAGCGATCGCAGACCCATAATATGCTCTTTTCACCAGAGAGGTGTGAGCGAGTAAGCCCACCGGCCAAGAGGTCAGAGGTGCGGCCATGTGATCGAACGGTGGCTCTGTTGACACCAGGAATCTTAGATGTCGAAGCTGAGCCTCCAGGTAGTCCAGTGCTATCCTCAAGCTCCGAGTCTGTGAGTGGATAAGGTGAGAAATACCTACAACATGATGTGAGTGAGAGGAAGTCTATTATGATACGCAATACGCACCAGGTCTTGATCCGCCACTGCCCAAAATTGACCTTGTCAAAATTTCTTTGCGCAGTGATCTGTTTGTGGTGTTTGATGTCAAATTCTTCCTCGGTCATGAGGGGATCGGGTTGGGTTTCTGGTTCTGTGGGCGTAGGTGAAGGGGTATCCGTCCTCCTTTTGCGCACGGATTCGTTAGCAGGTTTGAGGCTAGCCCCTGGAATCCATTCGTCTAGGCGTTTGTCGAACCCATCATAGTGGACATACACCTGTCCGTCCGGGCGACGTTGAAGGATGTTCACAAGTTCTGGAACACGTCGTTCGCCTCAGTAGTTAAAGTTGTTGACGAAACATGTAGAACGCACGATCTACACCGTTCTTGTTAACGATATAGCTTGTGTTCTGCAATCGTGCGGGTATGCTAGTTGATTCTGTCATTAAATTAGGCGAGGGTGTGCACACGTGCAAGGTTGAAGTGAAGTCAGTATATGCTCTGGCTCTCCTCCGAGTCAGTACTCAGACGTTACTAATGCCTCATTTTACCAAGTTGAGACCATTGAATTGCAACAAGCTATACATCTAGTAGCTAGTCACTTGCGGCCCATTAGTCAGTTGCTCAGTGCTCAGGCCAGGCCTCAGGCCCAGGGCTACCGTTTTCCAATTTATCTCACACAGCACGCTCGAAAGTTCCGATCTATTCCAGACTGTTGTTACGTTCCCTGCCGGTTGCATTCGCCCAGACAGCTGTACATTGTCGGACAGGCACATACAGTCACGAGTGCATCTATTCGCGTGCACTGCCATTAATTGTACATGTCACTACAGCATCCAGAGTCGATGAAGTATGCTGCATGCTTATCTTCCCTTCTTTACACAAACTTCATCTTTCTCGAGGCTCAAATCATTATTAATATTCGGTTGACCAACAGAGTCATTTTTGCAGCACTACACAGTGACTAGGAATTAATGCCTCAAGTTCAATATCATGGAGCTACTAGTATCGTAAATGTCATGACTTTCTTTATCACTCTCCTCTGTGCTTCTCAAGTCTATGCATCTTGCACGTACTACTCGTGAGTTACTCTCCCAAAAATTTCCTTCATTTCTCGTCTCAGATATAACTTAGGACAGATACGACTTACTGCCCCACAACTTTCCCCACGTCGACTATCATCGGTCTTGCTATTGGCGGAAGTGGGTGTGATTTTTCAGAATAGTTGGTATTAGCTCAAACTACAGCAGTTATTCTCTTGACCATTATCGGGATTATCGCCAGGATTCATCGCCGCCGAAGACTCCAACGTGCTGCCCAGCTGACAACCTTTGTGTATGGAACACCCAGTAACAGCTATGGCAGGCCACAAACAAATGTGTATCATCCATACCCCACTCAATTGCAATGCCCTCCTGGCTCACAGTCATCAAGACCTGTCCCCGGTCAAATGAATTCGTTGAACCGACAGGGAATGAATCTAACACCCTCATTTCCTCAACCATCCCACCCGACTCCGATGACACATTCTGCACGCACGCGGTCACCGGCACCGACCATGCCTTCTCCAACCCACCGCTTATATTCAAACCAGACCCCACACGTTTCACCCCCCTCTTCCCCAAATTCAACCCGTCTGCCACCCCCCAGGTTTCCCCTCTCCCCTTCTCCCCCTTCGACACATTCACGAGTATCTGCTGATCCATCTACTGTTCAAACACCGTCCATTAGTGTCACTCCAGCAGCACACACCCCTCCACATGCCATGCCCGTCATGCGTCCATCACCTCCAGAGAATATGGAGATGCGTCCGTTGACTGTGAAGACAGAAGTTGTGAATGATGAACCTCCACCAGCTTATACCCCAATTTAACAGTATGTAGCCTCTTAAGGACTGTCGTACGAGATACCCGATTTTAAGCAGGACTTATCGCAACTTCATGTCATGAAAAGGGTGTGAAGAACATTGTCCCTTGATTTTTCCGTGCTCTCTCATTGTTTCTCGACGACCAGATATCGTTTCACTGTGCTCACCCGCTACAGCTTGCGTGTTGTTGAACCTCGTCTAGGTATATACGATAGATCATGAAATTTTGGGACTTCAAAACTCAATTGCCTTGAGCAAGGCCGCTAACTAAAAAAGGTAGTCATCTAGTAACGTATACTAGTACTGGTTTCCTCGAGACGCCCCTCATAAACTTGAAGAAACGACCAATTGCAAGAATCTTCTTCCCATTTTGTCTACCTTCGTGAGACTACCTACAAGGCGTCCTGCACATTGACATGCATTCATGAGAAACCGGCATTTTCAAATTCTTTGCATTCCAATTTACACACTTAACGTGCAATCATTGGAAGTTCAGACTTGCACATCACCATGCCTGCTATCGAAACACAACCAGTTCCAATTTCTTCTCCCGTTCGCAGTATATCAAAGTCCATCGTTTCTCAGTACTCTCAGCTGGCCCCGAGGCTCGCTGTCGAATCTTTCGACCTCTCACCTTTTTCAGTACTGAAATGATGTTTCCGCAAGTCTGAGTTGCGCACTGACTACCTTTGATGTAGGAATCATTCACCGGTCTTCTTGACGACGATATTGCAACATCCCTGTCATTTCCGGACCCTCCGGAAACTCAGAAAAAAGCAAGCATGGTCGCGGACCTAAGTTATGACGTCGAGGTTCATCACCCCACCTTTGGGTATTGAAATCGCTCTGACGCCTGAACTCTAGATTAAGGATATTGCAGATCTCGCGCCCCGTTTCAGGGATGGAGAAATTGAGGTGCAGTATCTCCTTATGTCGCTGACCATCGGAGGTACTGATGATCTTTGTAGGAGGTGATGGTCATTTCGCCGAAACCAAGATCTATCCATTCCTTGAAGCAAGACGTGAAGCCCGGTGATGTGGGTTTTGTGAATATCGATCCCAGTCTATATTCAGACAAAGCCACAAAGTTCCGGCTGCTTTACACACTGTTCAAAGATTCCATTTCATCGACACATCTATGCCGAAAATGCGACGACTTGAAGCTATATGCTATCCGAATTTTAAACAAGGAGCGCGCTCAAATTCGCAGTCCTCATGATCACATCCAACTTCAAATGGAAATTTGCCAGGAAATTCGCGAACTGCGGTCTTCTTTTCTCTCACCATTCATCTGGATCTATGAGCATGGCTTTGAAATCCATTCCATTGCGGTATGCTTTGCTTTTACTTTTTTGCTCCAGGTGCCAACACTTTGAACCAGGAGTTTTATCCTAATGGCAGTCTCCAGGATTTGCTCGACCGCGACACGAGCCTTAGCGAAAGCCACGCACTGCAAATAGCTTGCGAAATAGTAAGCTAAGCCAAACGACGCAAATAAATATACTTACCTGTACTAGGTAGAAGCACTGGACACGCTTCACACTGCTGGCATAATCCACCGTGATCTGGCACCATATAATATCATGTTCGACGTGTCGGGACATGTGGTTATTACGGGATTTGGTCAAGCATGCAGACCTGATTCAGCAGCCTCTTTCCCGCTGCCTGATACTGGTCTTTATTGTGCTCCTGAACTCATCCTAGGGTGGGCTCATGATTTAATGTCGACTGTTGGAGCTTTGGCCTGCTGATGTACATGATGCTTTTCGGATCTGTGAGTTTATCGTATCGATATCTCCATTTATTTACGCGTTTTAGCACCCATATGTTGCTGACAACGACAACGACAACGCTGCCGTTCTGCAAACCAAGGTCCTTCACTGCTCGCTGATGGTTCCCCGGACAACGTCAGTCTCATGGACAGCACAAGATCTTCTAGTCAAAGTGGGTTCTCGGAATATGTTAACACAGACCCACTGTCTGATGAGCGTAATCGGGATTAGTGTTTGGAGCGCAATGCAGCTCTTCGCTTGGACATCAAACAGATTAAGGCGCATCCATTCTTTTGCACCGTGTGAGTGTGACAACTCTAGGCGCTACCGCACTGTTGAAACTTGCTGTAGGAATTGGAAGAACGTGACCAACAGGGCCGGCAAGGGTTTGGATACAAATTTGCGAGTGCTTGCCTGCTTAACTGACATTCACTGTAGCACCCCTCGGATACGATCATGAAGCTCCTGACATTAACCTACGACACTCTGAAGACAACGTGACTGTTTCAGAAGCAAAGAGAGCGGCGGTCCATACAGAGGACGAACCTCTGTCCTTGGCCGAAGGGCAGCTCGTGGATTCATTCACCCCCATGCCAAAACGAATAGTAAAACACAAATCTGGGTCTCTCAACGCGCATCAAGATGCGATTCTTCAGACCCAAAGACGCATCTCTTCACAAAGCACTCGCCTAGAAATTGTACCCGAAGCTTCTGACGAGGAGGAATCCCTGGATGTAGGTCAAGTGGAGTCCAGCACGCAAGATTATGTACGACGTTTCAGGCAACCCTCTGCAGTCATGGACCTAGGACACACTCCAGCAGGTCCATTATCGTTGTGGGACGCTCTTGATTTGGAGATCAACTCTGTTTCCTCGCATTACTCTAACTCGAGCATAGCCAGTCGTGAAGAGCCACGAGAGTACTCCGGCACGCTGCGCAAAAGTCGATCGGTAACCTTTCAAGATCGCGCCCGTTCCACTCTATCTATCGCAAGCACCGTCCCTTCCACCAAATTGCATGTCCGAAATAAGCTCCGCAAGAGGATGCGTCCTGCAAGCACTCCTACACTTAGGTCTCCTCATCTTGATCCGCTACTGAAGGAACTTCCCCTTGGCGTCAAACAGATCGGCTACGGCATCGGCTTCAGCCCAATGGAACCCCTTTCTTCTCGCTCGAAATCAGTTTATCGATCCGCTATTCGCGCTTGTCAAAAGCTGGTGCCAGTCATACGTCGCAAAATCTCTAGAAAGACTCTATCCAAGCGCGAGACACCCACGCCGATAGACTCAAGTAGTGCCCCTGACGCGATGGTAGTGATGCGTGGGCTCTATGGGCCAACCTGGATGCTCGGCATAGAGTCCCTGCCACCTTCTGCGGCTACAGACGCACTCTCGGCTACAACCAATGACTCGGAAGGCCCAGTGACGCCAGAGACCCCGTTCTTTGCCCAGACGATAGGAATAGCGCACCATGAGTCTTCCACCCTCCGCTTGGTACCGCCCTCGGGTCTTCAGCCTTTCATATGATTAATTTCTCAGCTTGCAATCACGCCGCATTTCATTGATATTGATGTTCCGTCCCGAAGCTCAGATTTTTCCATTGATCAGTTCCCTTATCCAATCGCAGGACTCTGTCATAATGTGGATGTCTTAACACTCGCCTGTGCATTATCATTATTTTAATATGCATGTAGTTCTTTGGCCTTTTGTACATGATCGATAAGTGCGAACTCGAACGGGCAGACAGCAAGACAGAGAACTTTTAGGGAAGAGTGCGGAATTACAGTCACAGTGGCTGTGCTGGCACATGATCACAAACTATCACAAAGTAGCGAACCTGGGGCCTGGGCGGCTGGGCCATTCATAGGCTCTATGGCTATGTACTCGATCAGCATTCAACGGTATGCAGGTAAATATCAATGACTGACTGTGGACTTCTTCAATCAGGCAGCCACCAAAGAGGCGACAATGGTGCTATCGTGACCAGAAGCCGACTCCAGTCCTTTGTGGCGGCCGGTTGTGGTCGGTCCTCCTAGAATATGTTCAATTGTGAGCCACACTCCATTGTATTCCGTCAAAGCTGAAAGTAGCACAGCGGACCTTTGATCTGTTGTGGCAACGCGAAGTCACCACACGGTCCACACTAGCTGGGTATATAAACAACTGAAGAGTCTGAGTTGGCTTTGCAGACATAAGTTGTACCCGCACTCAAAGCCCTCGATCGATAATAACTTCATTGAAGTTCTCCTCTGACTTCTGATTTCCCTGATTCACCTCAAATATGTACACAGCCCCCAAGAAGGATCCTCGCAGTATCATGGGGACCGACCGAAGGCCAAACCCACTGCGCTATGTAAATCTCGAGGAGTGGGACGATGGTGCCTACAGTGATATATCATTTCAAGAATCCCAACCGGATACCCTCGATGAGCCATGGCCATATAGATTTCAGGTAGCATTGCATTTCTAACTCGACTCCCGAGCCTTTGTTCCTTTAATGACCTGACTACCAGAACGGCGACACTGTGTGGGTCCACTCCACAGGTTATGACTGGTATCAAGGGAAAATTTCTGGCCAGCCCAAGGCTGCCCAGACGAAGATGGTGAATCTCTTCATACAATTGTCGGACTGCCCTCCTGACTTGCGTTTTGTGACTGGCAGGGTGACGGACTTTTTTGGCCTGTCACTTATAATCGTAATAAACGCAGATATGCAGCACCTCTCAATGGCGAATTGAAGCCTGATACTCCGCCTATAAGGAAGATGCTGGAGGACGCAGGCGTCTTGTAAGGTGCTGGCACCTACTCAATGACTCGGTGATTCCACGCTGTACAAGTAATATTTATGTTCTATGTATGATGACCGGCATTGCATTGTACCTTTTATCATCGCTACCATGTATTCGTTGACGCTGTAGTATCTTATTGTTCTGCCTTTAAAGAGTTGTTCTCGGCTCTGTTGTTCATTGTCTCTTGGAGTGGTTATCCGCGCTTTCCGCCATGTGACGTGCGTGACCACTCGGAAATCTATACTAAGTATTCTACTAGAAAGCGCGTTGTGTGGCTCCTGTCTGCCAGCTTTTACAACGTCAACATCTTAATCCACGACTTTGACAGACGACCACCATGACGAAGACGTATCTTATGAACAGCCTGATCGAAAAAGTTAGTTCTCTAAAGTTTGCTCACTGGGATCAACTGAGCTCTTTGCAATCTCGATTACTGTAGATGCAATCTCCGGACCAGGACTTTCGGTGCGTGAGGTTGTTGCCTAAAACATATATCTTTGTGTTTTCTGAAGTTCTCGATAGATTTATGGGTCTAAACGACCTGATGAGCGAGATCAAACAAGATCCAGCCAGCTTCATCGGAGACGAGCCTACCGAGACAAAGGTCCTCAAACAGGTACTTTCCTTAGTAGAAGATAAGATTTCGGAAGTCAAGAATCAGGCTGTCAAGTGGTATGGCCCACATCTACTCTATCTCGCTCTTGGGACTCATGACTTCTATGTGGTACTGCATTTAGTCTGGGTCAATTGATCAAGATCATCCGCGAAACGCAGATGGAACTCGTGGTTGATAGCTTAATCAACTTCTCGGTGGGAAAGGACGATGAACTGCGTGATATCTCTGGCCTGGGTAGGACATCGAGATCGTTGGCATACCTCATCATCTGATAGCAAATATCCAGCATTGAAAACGATTACTTCTGAGTTGCCACTGGAAGGCAAAATCACTCCCAGAGCATGTGCAAAGCTCGCACCAAAGCTTCTACAGCAAGTTTCGAATGTAAGCTGGTCTGCAAATATTGGTCCTGCTCTTGACATGGTCACTTGCAGACGGAAACCCCACCGGAGACTTTGATCGAGACATTATCAACGCTATCTATACTCATCACTCGTTTTCCGGCCCACGTATCTGATCCGTCCCTTACGCCGCACCCTCTGCCTGCAATAGCTCCGCTTCTTTCACATTCTCGTCCTGCTGTACGCAAACGTGCTATTCTGACGCTCTCGCAATATGTCCCTGTAGCTCCTCCTGCGCTCGTCAACGATCTATTGCAGAACCACATCCTCCCGTTCCTTGCGCCTAACGCTAACCTTGAAAAACAGCGCACGACCGTGCATCTGGTTGCTGCTATCATACGGCAGGCACCGCAGCAGCTGACGTCAGTGTACAACGACATCATACCTGGCGTCGTCAAAGCTGTCCAGAGGGACGATGATGAACTTCGCGAAGGTTGTCTTCAGGTTCACAAATATTTCTTTTACATCAACACTGTCACTCATCACTCATGTTTGATCAGGCTCTTGAGACGCTACTCTTGAGGTCTCCGACAGAAGCGGCACCGTTCCTAAGCTCGATAGTACAAATAGGAAGCCAGTTCATCAAATATGACCCAGTGAGTTATAAATTCACAACTTTAAATGTTTAAATCCCATCTGCCTACAGAACTATGCTGGACTGGATGACGACGAAGACGAAGAGATGGCAGATGCAGATGATGACGACGACGAGGATGCCGATCTTGATGAGTGAGGCCTACATGATTGTTTTATTTTCTTATTTTGCTCACAATGCGCATTCAGGTACTCGGACGATGAAGACACATCGTACAAGATCCGGCGTGCTTCTACCAAACTTCTAGCTGCTGTGATCACTACTCGCCCCGAGCTTCTGACTTCACTGTACAAAGAGGTGTCGCCTGTGCTAATATCGAGGTTTGGCGACAGGGAGAAAACTGTTCGGCTCGAAGTATGGGCAACTTATGGTGTCCTACTCAACCAGACTAGCATGTACGGTGGCCTGCCACAATCTCAAGAGAACGATTCCGCCATTAGGAAGAGGAAAAGAAATAGCGAAGAGAGAATGGATGTCGAGGAAACGCCATATACCCTTCTACGCTCACAGGTTTCTTCATTATCCAAGGCCTTGCTCCAGCAACTCAAATCTCCGAAGACTCCACCACCGACGCTTCAGGCAGGCTTCCAGCTTCTGCATGCTCTGCTTGGCGTTCTTCCTGGTTGCCTTTCAAACCAAATTACGCCGATTGCCGCAATCTCTCAATCTGTGCTGCTTCAGTCGCCAGCGACCTCAACTTCGGCCCTTCACCTTACATGTCTCTCTTTCATCGCATTGTATTTCGCGACGCATGCTCCTGGGATATTTTCTGTGTCACTTCCTCCTCTGTCACCCGTTCTTTTGAAGTCAGCTGGAGAGAAACACCCTCGAGTTGCTTCAGAAGCCTTCCGCGTCTTCTCTGCTTTACTCAATGCCACGAGGCCCGTAAAGAATGGCGAATGGGCCGAGCGCTTGTACGATCAAGCTTTTCAGCGTCTCAGCACTCACGACACAGACGCCGAGGTTCGCGGATGTGCTGAAGACTGTATTGCGGACCTATGGATTTGTGCTCCTGATGTCATCAAACCGAAAGGCGGAAAGGAATGGCAAGCTATATGTCGGACCACGGGTAATACAGGAGGAGCTGTTAGAATGGTCACGAAAGTTGCGAGGGACGTGGAAATGAGCGATGACTGGGTGAATTGTTGCGTTGAATGGATCATGGGTCTACTAAAGAAGAGTGAGAGGGGAGGAAAACCAGAGATATTTATCGCCCTCGATACTCTTCTAAAAAGGTCAGTTCATCTCTTGGTGATCTGGAAGCAGCCTCATTTTGTCCAGATATTCATCTGGCGTTCCCACCGATCTGCCACCCACTATGGTCCCCCAGATCAGACCATACATATCGACCACAGACATTTCCTTACTTTCTCATGCATTGACTATCATTACAGTGTTACTCGAGCTATCTCCCACCGCTACTTTCCCTGAAGTCGAGCGTGAGCTCCTTGGTGATATCTATCAGATTGCACACTCGCCTCTTGTCTCAGGAGCTGCTCTCGATTCACTTCTGATGTTCTTCTCTTCGTTGGTACAAGCTGATAGTCAAATTGCAACCCATGTTGTTCCCAACTTGGCGACATCAGCGGAAAAGGCCAAGAAGTCAGACGCCAATTTAGCCAATGTCGCTAAATGCATTGGCCAAGTTGTCCAGAGCGCTCAGGGAGTGGCAGCAGGAACCATCGCGGTCTACTCCAAGTATATGAAGGTCAGCCCAGGACAGTAACCTAGCGCATTTCTCACATCGCGCTCCTTCTAGAAATCTTCAAAGTCAAAGTCCACCACTTCTGTTGTGGTGTTAAGTCTGTTGATTGTCGGAGAACTTGGCCGTTTCATGTATGTCAGATTCTCAGTGTCTCCGTTCCATCGATAACACTGTCACAGCGACATGTCGAAGCAACAAGATACGTTTAACAGTACTATCGAACATTTCGCAGCAGAAGAAGAGGAGATTCGTGCTGCTGCTGCGTTCGCTGCTGGTAAGTAAAGTCTACACGTCAACTGGGTACATGGATTGACGTACCTAGGGAATATTGCTATCGGAAATCTTCATCAATTCTTACCTGCAATCCTCAGGGTTGCAGAGAGTGATCCGCACAAGAAGCTGCTGTCCTTACATGCATTGAAGGAGGTCTGAAATTTAGTCTTTTGTGTCAATTCGTGTTCTGAGGATCAGTCCAGGTCGTCACGCATTGCTCGCATGGGCAGCTCGAAGGTGTTGCAGAGCAGCTCTGGGCACCCCTTTTTCAATACTCGGAGGATGCAGAGGACAGTACACGCAATGTTGCTGCTGCCTGTCTGGGCAAACTTACTACGACACATCCCACACGATATCTCCCACAACTCCACTCTCGCATCCATGACGAGAACCCCGCAGCACGCGCCACTGTCGTATCTGCCATCAGACATACACTTGCGGAGTCGTCGCCATCATACGACGAGCTTTTGGCATCACTCATCATGGACTTCTTGGATTTAATACATGACAAGGATTTGGTGTGCCGGTTGCTCTAATAAATTTGAATTTCCTGACACGAACTCCTCAGAATGTCCGCCGCCTTGCGTTGTCCGCTCTCAACTCTGCCGCAAGAACGAAGCCCTACCTCATACGCGATCACCTTCCAACTCTGCTCCCGAGCCTCTACGCGGAGATGAAAGTCAACCCGGATCTCATTCGTACGGTCCAAATGGGGCCCTGGACACATAAAGTCGATGACGGTCTCGACGCGCGCAAGACCGCATGGGAGACACTGTACACCCTTGTAAGCTTTTGCCGCATTCGTGTCCTCCCTTCACTCAGTACTCCTAGCTCGATACCTGCCTCGCCAAACTCGACCTGTCGATCTTCCTCTCGCACTTGCTTGCAGCCATCAGCGATCCGTCAGACGAAATCAAAGTGATTGGGCACATGCTCCTCGCGCGGCTATCAGCGTCTCCGACAACATCCATCGCACTTGCGCAGCGCCTCGACGAACTTACACCATCTCTTGAATCGACGATGCGCGGGACAGCCGTCACTAAAGACACGGTGAAGCAGGACATCGAACGCGCGGCAGAGCTACGGAGGAGCACGATGCGTGCTGTCGCTGCCCTCAGCAAAATCGACAGTGCGGGCAGTGCACCCAAGTTTGACGCCTTTGTGGAGGAATCGCGAAAGAATGAGCAATGGGGCCTAGAATTCAGGGAGTTACTTGGACACTGAAGGATTTCACTATGCAGGCAGTGTAGGCTATATCTGTTTTTCAATGCTGTCGTAGGCAAAGCGTTCTTGCGATTAGGATATCTGTTACGTCTCCAAGTCCGTGATGCGGGGTAGTTACTTGAGTCTACATACTAGTACTTACTCCTTGCGTCTGGAGCCTTTGTTGCATCAAAATTCATGTTTGGGTCTGGAGGTCTATGGCACAACCAATCCTTTCATCTTCTTCCAAATGAGAGCCGCAGCCTCCTTTCTCTCTCTTGCGGCACCCCCTGCTCCGAGAACGCTCTTGTTCTCAATCGCCCGACGTGAAAGGTAGGGCATGACCTGGACAAGACAGCGTGGTAAGAATCATCCTTGAAACCACAAACAAGAACAGCACGGCAAAAGAAAGACTTCAAGTATTGATGCGGAAAGGCCAATCCCAAAGGGAATAGAGTATAAAGAGACTCGCCTGCACCAATGCGCCGAACGGGACATACTTGATTACACACGGCCTTTCACACCTCGTACGCCTGACGAGGTAGTTCGTCAGCGCATCTGACATCCCTGCATATCAGACAATGAGTTCATGCTACACGGGACAGAAAGCAAAGAAAGGTAAACGTGCCATACAGCTGCCCAAATGCAATCCTCTCCCCAACTTCAAGCGGAATCCGCACCACGTCCTCTTGCACCTCATCGATACCAACATGCTCGACGACTCCAAGGCCCTTCTTAACAAGTTCCTCGAGGATGAACTCGCACGAGGTCCAGTTATGCGTACCAAAAAAGATGCCAATGCCTGGTGCACCGAATCGGCCGGAGCGGTGGACGTCTTGAGAGATTGCATCGATCAATAGGGTCACGCAGTCGTTATAGCACTGGTCCGTCGCATCCTTCGAGAGTTGGACAGGGGGTTCAGGGTCGGGAGATATGGAGAGCGAGCGTGAGTGTTTTGATGAATAGGATCCGACTGGAAAACCAGCTGAACGAGCCAGCTGATGGGCAGCAAGCTCATGTGGCTGATAAGCTCCCCGGACAAGTTTCACTCCAAGAGCATATCCTCTGACACGGGCCAGCGCCAGGGAGTGCGCGAGGTGCGCAGGCATGCTGTAATTTGAGCGTGAGCACGACTATCATTTGCGTAGATCTGAGTGCTGACCGTCGTAGATAGGCTTGATAGGTCACATACACAAGAGGCCGCACTTTGTCGTGCGCAGATTCTCTCGCGGATGGTGAAGATGCCCAAGAGGAGATGTCCCACCATGTCCGCCGGAAGTCATTGGAAGGGAGCTTATTGAATCGCTCCATCAATGCGTGTCCAAATGCGTCGATGGCAGGTTGGTGCCAGCTATAATATGAAGAGATAATTCAGTGTGTAAGATTAAAAAGGCAGTCGATAAACTTGAGACATGCCTATGCTCTGCATCGATAAATACTCTTACTCCGCGTTCTTCAGCGCGTGTACAAATCTGCACAAGGTCGTTGTACAGCTCTTTCAGGTCATGGATGTCAGATTCTGTTAGTGCTCCTGTTGATGTAGAAGAATGCAAGATAGAAAGATCAGATGGTGAAGGAGTCCCTGGAAAGAGTACCGGCGGTTCAAGCGGTGCTCGAGTATGTGTGAGGTGCGTTGACAGGTTGATCAAGGATTGGCTATTTGGAAGCATGGAGGTCTGGGCGACCATGAGTATTGAGCTCTTAATGTACAATACTGACAACTCACAAGCTTTACAGCAACCCAAGTCCGCCTCCCTATGAGTCCATTTTGAAGTGAATCCCTTCCGTCCTCGAAGTCGGCGGAGGTGTTGATACTCCTTATCGTCTCCTCTACGACACGCTTGTGTACAGGCTGCCTTTCCGTGTTCCTCTGACCTGCCGCATCCTTCTCGTCGACTTCAACGACATAAGCAAAAAGAGCACCTTTGCTCTCTGCGCGGAGAGACGCAAGCAGTGGTAGTGCACCATTGGCCGTCTCTGCACCGACAAACTGCCGACCTAGTTATAGCTCCGAATTAGACAACGAGGAATAGATGACATGTACCTGATGGAAGAAAGTAGCTCGCACGAAACTCTCGACTATCTCACCCACTCCAGGGGTACCGAACAAGATGTCCAATATTGTCGGTGCCGCATCAACGAGGGGAGCAATACTGCATGTCCCGTACACGATATACGCACGCACCAGATCCGACAGTGTGCGTGTGTCAGAAGGCGCCGGTTCGATACTCGAAGCATCGGTGTGGAATGCGTAGCCCAACACGGAGGTAGTCAATGCGCCGGAAAGCACTAGCACGCGTCCCAGTCGTCTGAAACGTGGAGGTGGAGCAGTGGAGAAAGCTCGAGCGCGAACAAAGAGACGCAGCGCACTACTACGAGTGATCACGCTCATGGTTGTAGATGAATAAGAGGCTTGAGGTTGGTCCGGGAATGAAGCTCGAGGTTAGCTCCGTCCGATTGACACACATACACGTACATGCACTGCAGGAACGCGAGGAACGCCAATCACATGAACAGGGACACGGCATACCAGAAATCCCGAGTACTAAAAGGTCAAGGGTATCGTATTCGCCTACGCCGGTACGGAACGTGCATATTGATAGAGTCAAAGAACATGGATTTTCGTCATGTTTACGACAAGAAAGGGAAACCTCCTGTCTCGGTAGAGTGAAGACTCGGCATTACTTGTTACAAAACCCCTTTGGCACCCTGAAGAAAAAACTGTCTGGCGCAGCTCGCGAGGTAAGGTGTTGCGCAACAAACAACACGTACAGCGGCGACGAGGCTGGCGGAAACCTTCCTTGGTCCAAATGGAGTTGCTGCAGATAAATGTTAAATGGAAATCAGCGAATTCTGTCGTAGAAATATCGAAGGGCTTGCAACTAATACTATTACTAATTCAAGCTTGTTACTTCCACTGAAGTTCCACAAGCAACCATATCTGCACCCATGAGCACTGCACGTCTTCGGGCAGTCAACGAACTGTCGTCAACGCGCCCTGAATCTGGGCAGTCACGTCCTTATACACGGCAGACAAGCACGTCCCGACCATGGACTGCTCAGTCACGCCCTGGGACGGCGCGTCCCCAGACCGCCGCTTCCACCATGCACGATGCCAGCTTTGTCATCGCCCTCATCGAAAGTCGAGGCATTGCGCACGAAGTGGGTATGGCCGCTCTCGATAAAGATACGGGTAGAGTCATGCTCATTCAGGTAAGGTCTCGTCTCGTACTAATTTACGGCAACTAACACATGCGAATTAGCTCTCAGACTGCTCTACGTATGTTAAGACTCTACATCAGATGCATGTGCATACGCCATACGTCATCCTAGTTCCAGATACGTTCCTATCCTCTACAAACACAAGCCTCAATACTTCTGCCTCTGCCACGCGTGGAGCGTCATCGGCATCGTTGTCGGTGCAGTTCATCAGGGAGGAGTTTCCTCAAGTCCCCATCGAACCGGTACCAAGAAAATACTGGAATGATGGCGCCGGTCAGTCGACAACACATTTTTTCCCGCATATATGCGCTTAACTATCGTCTAGGCTATCAGTTTATCGCCCAGTTCTGTGTTGAAGACGATGAGCGTGCGGCCACACTGGTCTCCGTGACAGACAAGTCGTTATATGCGCATGTATCCGCGTCTACTTTGCTAATTTCTAGCGTGCAGATACTATACACTCTCAGCCGCATGTGCTCTTTTCAAATTTGTAGAAACCCGTCTCAACACCCGCTTTTCTGCGTGTTCTCTTCGTATACGTTATATCCCTGTCGAGGGGACCATGATGATAGACCCCGAAACTGTTAGAAATCTGGAGCTAATCAACAATCAGACCCGCAAGAAATCTACGCATTCTCTCTTTGGGTATCTGGCATGATTTCTTTGATCGATCGTGTTTTGACATGCTTTAGGGTGCTTAACCATACATACACCGCAATGGCCACACGACTCTTGCGAACGAATATACTGGCACCCCTGACAGGCAAGTGCTTGCGCTATAGAACCCCAATGAGTCCACATACCCTGCTTGTAGCCCAAAGCGCCTTGGATGCCCGCCTAGATGCTGTGGAAGGTCTGATATTGGAAAGACTCTGCTTCAAGTACTGACCTCTATATTACCATAGAGCTGATTCACAGCGAGGATAAATTTACCGAGATCAAGGATGCCTTAAAAGTCTTGAACAAGATGGACTTTGACAAGCTCATCTCATCGGTGAGCCCTACCTCGTGGTGTGGACTTGAACATAACTCCTAGCCCATAGCTTGGTTTTTCTGAAGTACGGCCAACAACAACAGCAAAGGGAGCTTTTTCCCGTGTGTCACAAATACTCAGCTTGCGCACTGCTATCCGAAGCCTTCCATTTTTGCAGAAGGCTTTGAATGGATGCAAGTCTCAGCTACTGCTGATAATTTCTGACGTGAGCCCTGCACTGCGGTTTCGAATCTGTTCTCATACTGCAACATGAATATAGATACTATCTGACGAACGTTTGACTAAGATCGAGGAGCTCATCGCGGACAACCTCAACGACGACGCAGGGCCAGTCAAGGTATTGGAGAATGCTATTGTCGACGCTGTCTGACCAGCCTCTTGCTAGGGAGGGATCGGCGCGATTAACGCAAGAGTATATGCAGTCAAGGTACGTTGGCAACCACTCGCTTTCTCCAAGTTGGTTCATTTGTTGCAGGCGAACCGCAACCGTCTCTTGGATGTTGCTCGCGGAACTTTCAAAGAAAATGTCGCAGACATATGTCAGCTCAACCACGCCCTAAGCGAACGGCATTCCCTGCCCCTTACTCTCGTTTACCAAGAAAGTGGCTTCGTGTTTGCTCTCAAGAAGGATGAGCTTGAGGATGAGCTGCCGAAGGGATTCATTAACGTGTCTACGCAGCGGGGTCGTTGGCTGTTCTCAAGCATGGATCTAGTGAGATTCAACTGAAAGGGCAGTGCATGGTCTAATATCGGATGATAGAAAAAAATGAATGCTCGAATGAAAGACTCATTGGAGGAGACGCTGGTCCTAAGCGACAAGTACGTTTAAGTTGTGACTCCATCATCATTTGAGATTGATAACATGTAAAGGATTATCCGCGACGTCGTAGGGCAGATTATAGCATTTTCGGGAGTGCTCTATTCTGCGTCGGAAGCGGTAATGACATTCCCATTCAAAGCTCAGGTTTCTCAACGCCAGTTCAGGTTGCAACCATCGACTTGTTATGGTCTTTTGCTCATGTCTCCATCAGTCCGTCATTCTAATCATTGTACTTGCCTCGGTCTAACGAAACGTTCATTAGTGCGAAGCTATGGTACAGAGTGGAAGCTCCTTTTCAAAGAACGCCAACATAACTTCTTCCTTAGTGCGTCCCGAGTTCACTGATACTTTGGCGATCAAGAGTGGACGTCATCCTGTCCTTGAGACTGTTCAATCTGCCGGGATGGTTGTTTCCAACGATATTTATTGCAGCGACGCTGCCCACTTTCACATTGTTCAGGGGCCAAAGTGCGTTTCATAAATGATTCATTGTCATGATGTACAGATGTCCATACTCTTCAACAGCATGTCAGGTACGATGTACGTCTGCACTCGTCCCGCTGATCATTCTCAGGTTTCCACAAGGGAAAAGTACATATCTGCGTCAAACAGGCCTTCTCACTGTGATGGCAATGGTCGGTTGTTTTGTGCCTGCTGAGTATGCAAGCTTTCGGTAAGTCATAGGCGTCGAATTTAATCAAATATTGATGCGCTCATTGTCTCAAGCCTGCATGACGCCTTACTTACTCGGCTCTCCAATGACGACAATATAGAGAAGAGCCTCAGCACGTTTGCAAACGAAATGACATCCTCCGCTATGATCCTAGGTCTTGATGTATAGATGAGTCTGTTACTCATACTGAACTCCTCCTAGGTATTGCGACCCCAAGAACACTCGTACTCATTGACGAATTGGGTCGAGGAACATCTCCTATTGAGGGTCTTGGTATAGCACATGCTATTGCAGAAGAGCTCATCAGATTGAAAGTAAGCACAGTTGCTCGCATCTTGTTTTTACTCTTACGAGAACTTCAGTGTTTTGTTCTCTTCGCTACGTGAGCACACAACTACTATGTTAACTCGCGCGTTAACATGACGGCCAGCCATTTTCACGAGCTGTCGACCACTCTTTCCCGACAGCCTGCTGTGGTGAAGTGAGTAGTCGTTACTCTTTTGACCAGTAACGCATGACGAACTTGTCCAGTTTGCATCTGTCTGTTCAGGTGCTTTCAAATCACTCTCGATTGTACCTTCTTTACAGATTGTCGTCCAGCGTTCACGTCCATCGGCCTCTAACTTCGGCCTGACATTTCAATACAAGTCAACTCATATTATTATGATGTACGATACCCAGCTGATGACACAATTATAGGATCCTTGACGGAGTTCCAGAAAACACAGGTCACTATGGTGAGTCGCAACAACAGACAGATAGATAAGGTATCTGGACCAGTCTCGATCAGGACTGGAACTAGCCAAATTAGCTGACCTCCCCGACGACGTGCTCACTGAAGCGAAACGAGTGTCTGAGATCATTACTGAAAGAAACCTGCGTTGTGAGGAGGAAAGTCGTATAAACGTCTTGACCATTCGCAGGCGTGCACTTTTGAAGGTATCGTCAATTAGCTTCCTGAACACTCCTAGTCCTGAATGTTTGATATCTTCTCAGCTTCATGCGCAGTTGAACCAGGCGTTAGATCACTCTTCGCTTCCTGAGGAGGAACTGGTCGCATATCTAGCACGACTGCAGAGGGACTTCATGAAGACTCTGAAAGACACCCTTTGATGATCGCTGATCAAACGAAACAAGGAAGATACTTGACTCGCGATACGAAGTTAACGTCGCCAAGCCCTTGCCTGCCTGTTGAAGCTCGAAGAGACGAAACGAGAGCACTATACGAGAACGCTCCCAGACACCATCCAAAGGTCCATTTTCTTGCAGATGTTTGCACTATGTTAGACCATGGTTATGTTCTTACCAGCTTCTAAAATGATTAAATTTGAAGTTGACAGAATTTTTCCGTGTGCAATGTGCGATCAATTGATCATCATCAAGTGCCCTTTTGAAATTGTCAGCGAAGGCCTAGCTGTCTGACTGAAGTGAGGGCTACAACTCCGTCTCTTTGTTCCAGTCAGTAATATGCGGGTCGATGCAACCGCCGCAGTACTGGCTCTCGACCTAGAGGTGGGGTTAGAAGTCCGACGTGTCCCACGTACGTGACGTAAATGATGTAATTTCTCGGCCAAACCCGCAAACGCAATAACGCTGAAGCAATAAATATCAACGCCTCTAGAATGTTCAAAATCATCGATGACATACCGACAAGACTCAGTGTGTTACTTATGGCTCAAACTGCGAATCTAGGGTTATCAAGTGGTAAGGAATACCATATGGCATGATGCGTACTACTTCTAATGGGATTTGGTCCAATTTGACTGGGTTTCTGCTTTTATTGGGTGCTGCCTCATATGGACTCCTCTCCTCGATCTTCAGTACACAATCGACAGTGCTATCATGTAGCACGTGTCTAGTTCCAGTGAAACGAAATGGTTGACATGCAGCACCCAGCACCCTCACTTCTGCTAGCAGCTTTTACCATATCTTGAAACAGGGCTTATCTGGCTTTAGGACTCGCGCTTCTCCCTAGATATTCTCAAGATAGCCTTGCAAATTTGCGGTGGTATTTGCCGCACACGATGTGGCAAAACTGCCTCTGGGTGAGGTGCTTATGCGCATGGGTGATAAGATAAGGGTCCAGATTTCAATTTTCCTCACGTTTTGTAACGTACCCGAACCAGTCGACTCAGTATGGGGCTGTCCAACAATGTGGCACTTTTCTCATTTGGTTAACCCCGCGTTATCGCGAGCACGGGCGTAACATGTGCGCCTTTCTTCGCTCTCCCATAGTTTCTCGCTTTCAACTCTCTTTATCTAGTGACACGACAGTATCTCATGGGCAACTGTGTCTCCCGTTCCAAACAGCCAGCCTTCCCAGTCTCTCGCAGTTCGTCTGCTGAGAAGAATATGGGGAGTGGCATTCCAGATGGTCTACCTATAGCAGAGCCAACAACTTCTTTTTGGACGATTCCTGCAACCCCAATAGCAAAACCCCAGTCACAGGGGAATTTGCCATCCCATGCAGACGTAGGTGAGTACGCCCTGTACCTGTTTGGAGGTCACCAGGTGAATAATCGATGATAGTTATTATTGGATCCGGTATATCCGGCGCCTCTTTTGCGCGAACTCTGCTTGAGCGCGGAGACAGTCTTCATGTCGTCATGCTTGAAGCCCAAGATGTATGCTCAGGGGCCACTGGCAGGTGAGCAATGAGCGCCCATTTCGCTTAGGTCGATGATGCGATATTAGGGTCTGACACAGAAATGGGGGGCATATCTTTCCCGCTACATACCATGACTACGAAGACCTGAAGAAAAGAGTGGGCGAGGATATGGCAAAGAAGATGATGCGCTTCCGGAAGGCGCACTTGGATGAGATTCTAGCCATTGCTGCAGAAGAAGGTATCACAGAGTATACACAGTGTCGTGCCGTCGAGGGTGTCGATGTGTACTTCGATAAGCCTACGTTTAAAGAGGCACAACGGAAGCTGCAAGTATATCAGCGTGATATGGGCGAATATGCAGGTTTATATACCTGCTATGAGGGCTTAGACGCTCAAGAGGTACGTTGGGGGATAGCATTGTGACCTCTGACTGACAGCGTGGTAGAAATTTCATCTTTCGCCACTTGCGGTGGGATGTATTGCCACACGAGCTGGTGCTATACATCCATATCGCTTTGTGACGTCGATTTTAAGCCGCCTTCTTAGAGACTACCCCAAAGAGTACGTCTTTGACTTTGACTGTGGCCCGCAACATTCACGACGATCTCTAATGTGACTTAGATTTGAGATTCACATCCGCGCACCTTGTACATCAATCGATGAGCCTACATCAAGTTGCCCATTCTATAGACTCACTACAGCACGCGGGGTGATTACGACCCCACACGTTGTGCATCTCACGAATGCATACGCACCTGCACTATTACCCGCTCTCAAGGGAGCTATCCTTCCCATTCGAGAGACCATGACCGCACAACGGCCTGGCCGTAACCTCCATGCAAGCACGCTGCGTGGCGGGCGGAGCTTCATATTCTTTGATAGTCCACGTAAGGGCTTCGACTACTTGACGCAACTCCCAGAAGGCGAGCACGAACTCATGTTTGGCGCAGGCTTTGAGTCGAGCACGGATAGCGGAGCTAATGCAATGTATGGCGTGCATAGCGCAGCGCATGTAGGTGGTGCAATGCCAATCTATTTCGGAGCGGAGAGCTGGGGTGCTGAGGCCTTACCGACCACTCCCACAGATGAACAGGATGTGGGTGCAGGTTTGTGGGCGGAGGGAAGAGTGAAGGCGATTTGGAGCGGTCTATTGAGTGAGTCGGCCGATGGGATGCCGTGGGTTGGAAAGGTGCACGTTAATGTGGCTGGCAGGAACGTACCTCCTGCTTCATCTGCACCCTCTACTCTGAGTTCAAATACGGAGAAGCTGAAGTCAGTTGCCACTGCTGCTCCCGGTGAATGGATTGCGGCTGGCTACTCTGGTGAGGGCATGGTGCATGCGTGGCTGAGTTCCAAGGCCGTTGCGCTGATGCTTCTCGGGGAGGATCTCACCGAGGTTAAGACTTGGCTCCCAGAGCTGTTCAGCGTCACGGAAGACAGAGTCAAGATGGCCAAGCGGACTTTCAAGCCTGATGTTATGCTGAGTGGCAAGAGGCGTGTTTTCAGTCTTTAATACCTACATATGTCAGGAGTTTCTTCAGTGTAGTAGGTACCTAATGTAGCGTTTGCACCGCAATAAGGCAACATCAGGAAAAAACCAATATCGGTGTAGTCCCAGTGACGGCTACATATTGCTACATGGTCACTGTAGTGATATGTAGCTGGAATCAGGGCTATGTAGATCTACGGGAGGCGCTGGGAGTAGTTGTATTCACTGTAGTCCTATACTAAATGAATTTAAGTACTCGTAGTGGACATACAAAAAGTCTCGAGGTCAATGTATGTATTTAAGTAAAATTCACTCGCCAACTCATACACATTCGCGCTCGTCCATGTAGGATTCACCGATTGACCCATTTTGGGCATGAGGTGACATGGACGAATAATTTCGTCAACATGAATCACAGCCGAATTCCGTCGCAAGTGACGAGTTGAACGTGATATTTGACGGAGACCGGACGACTCGTCTGGCTCTCTGAATGGGGTAAACCATTCAACGTATGCGAGGGGTCGCGAGTACGCGCCGAATTGACGAGGCAGCTTGAACAACACACGGACCTGCGCAACTCGGACAGCGGCTAAAATTTTGAGATTGTCAGTGTAATACTTCGTGAAATGAAAGCCATTGACATAGCCTACCATTCAGGGTGAGTAGTGCCTTCGATGCTTGGACGCCATCACTGCTAACCAGTGCCATGTCGAATCGTTTGGGGGATCCTGGCTTCCGTCCAGAAGACGAAGGCAACACTTCAGGTGTCGCCCTGACCCGCAGGCACTTGGGCAACTCGGACACACGAGGGTCGGGAGGAAGGATGATGACGACTTGTCGGAAAATGTCGAACCGATCTTGGGGACCAGGCACAATTTGATTGTGCAGCAAATTCTTCTGTAAAAATGACGTGAGAGCGGGTAGAAAATCGATGGCGCCATGCATGGTTTCGAGATGCTGAACAGATTGCTGAGGATGTGGTGCGTACTTCGCCAGAACATGAACGATATGTTGCGAAACAACAGGCGCCACATCAAGGCCCTCGTTTTCGGCATCAGAGTCGGAATTATACTCAGATTCATGCTCTGTCCGGCGAGTGGCATGCGCAGGCTCAGCCACCCATTCGAGGTAAGCGGTGCGACAGAAAGTTGCTTCCTGGCGTTGAAGCCATAATGCCATTTGTTCCTCGTAGTCCCGTTTGTTACTTGCGCGGTAAGCCTCTTTAGCGAAATCGATGTGGAGGCGCTCGGGTAGCTCGGTGTTGAATCTGTCTGCAGCTCCGAATAATTTAATTGACAGTACGTAGTGAGACAATTGATGAAGTTTGGGAATGTTGAAATGTTCGCGCACTGTGAGCTCCTGTAACACATCCTTGTGAGCGTGAAAAACGGCGAGGGCATTCTCCAGAGCAGCCACATCAGGAAACCTGGATTTTCCCTGATTTAGCTGACATACCTGTATGACCTGACTGGTCTGATTTCAGACCTATCATAATCCCAGATTGTCAAAATCACAGTCAGACAGTGATGTCAGACACAGCATACTCTCAGTTCATCAGAACTTCATGATGCTCAAGTATTTCAGACACAGCAGGAGATCATTATTACAGGATGACATGCTTCTCAAACATAACAGACTTTACAGGATATCAGCATTTCATGATCACATGGCTCTCAAGCATATCAACCCACACAGGACTGCAGTTCTGTCAGGACTTCATAATCATCAGCTTCATCAGACCAATCATAAACACAGATATGCAGCCTAATTGGTTGGTCAGACACATCAGTAAGATCAAACATCCAGGTACCCAGCCTATCTGATCATGCAGACACTCCATAGCTGCAGAGCTGTGTCATAGTAATGTAGTAGGTGAGATAATCTAAGTATTCAACTTTTGCAAAACTTCAGAATTTCTCACCAATGTTTCATTTTCATTTTGCTTATATATTGCTCAAATGACTACCAATTGGCAAGGTAAGACTAGCCATAGACTCATTTAAACCAGAACTACAACTTTCATTAAGACACCCAAGAATTTTATTTTTGTATTTTTGACAAATTTGCTGATATTTCATGTTTATTTTGCTTGTATCTTGTTCAAATGACTACCAATTGACAAGGTAAGACTAGCCAATAGACTTGTCTCCACTAGGACTACAACTTTCATTAAGACATGGAACAACAATAACAAAGTTGTTGAAGAGGTGAAATAAAAATATTTCTAAGTCCAGTGAATATGGTATATATATGAATTACAACATAGAAATATAAGTGGTCTCATAGCCTAGTGCTTAATATGCACTCGAAGTGAAAATATGGTCATACGAAGGGGTCAGTGCACTGCAGGCTCGCGGGAGAGTTGCGAAGGGGTCGCCCTGTCGGATTCCGGAGATCTCGTGAAGGGGTGCGAAGGGGTAATTCGAGAGTCAATGGCCTGAAGGTATGTACTCTGCCTCCCTATCAACTCTTATCATCCTGGCGTGTAACTTATACACATTGGCCCTTTGTGCAGTAGATTTTATATTTGGACAGCTCGCATCAACCGGGATATCCGAACATCATCGGTACTAGCTAGCGCACTACGGTTCTCGCATCCAACTGAGATATCCGAACATCATCGGTACTAGCGCACTGTTCTCCGCATCAACTATCTGAACATCATTGGTAGGTAGGTACTCTAGCGCAGCGCACTACGACTGACATACTATCTAGGTTTGTTCTCCATCTCTCGCACAGGAAGATAATCTGCCCACAGTGTGGTAGGTCATTTCCTGTCCGTCTCTTCAAGTGATTCACTAATAACTTCCCGTCCCATCTGTATCATCCATTTCACCTTCACCTCTACCAAGAGCAGCTCACTCTCGCACCACAACCTTCACGCTCCGCATTCACTCTCTTGCACCACAACCTCCGGTCGTGAAGTACGAGCATTCATTGGAGAGTCTCAGGCTTTCAAGACGGTCAAATTTAATGTATGTACTTCTCTGTTTGAATTATACATGAGTTTATTGACGGCAGACCCCGCTTCCTGTGCCTCTCTGATGCTGACTCTGTTGTTATGCGATTGGGCATCTGCCCTTCATGGTTGCACAGTCATTATGGATACTTAGCGATGATGCTGCTCGACCGGTCCACGACACTCGAAGAATCAGGCACGGTGCTGTTCAAGCTGTGTTATGAGGAGCTCGAGATTGACGAATCGACGCCGGATGCGCTGCTGACTGTGCACAATGGTGTCAAGCATCTTCGCGTCGAGTACCTCCAGGAGCACTGGGACTCGTAGTATTTTTTTAAAATCTTTCAATTCAAATGCTCTCGCTTTGGTTCTCTCGCTTTGGTTCCTTTAGTTACTCACTGTTTCCTTTCCCCCTCGCTACTAATGATTCAGATTTTGTATATTACATTATCTCCTCGCTATCTAGCCTCTTTGCCCTTTGCTTTGCACTCTCCTCCTTCCCCCTTTCCCGCAACACCAGCATGTTACTGTTCCTCCCCCCTCCTCCTTTCAAACCATATGTCACGTGATTATCTCATTGGTCTTGCAGACTTGCACGTGCACGACCATTTTGGTGTCACATGACACCAAAATGGTCTGACCCCTTCGTATGAGGAAGTTGCCCTCGAAGTGTATGTGTTGTCATGTGACCTTGGGTGTATATGAATGCTCGAGAGTTCAAACCCTGCCAGCTGCAATTATTATTATTATTATTATTATTATTTTCTCTCTCATGAAAACCATGATAGGCTGAGATTTCTGAGCATCAAGCTGATCAGCATGTCTGAACAGTTTGATGTTCTGACTGTCTGATGGACCTCATTGGTCTGATTTCAGAATGACACCTGTCTGAAATCAGACAATCTGATGAGCTGATTTATTTGATTTGCCTGGTGGGCCTGCTATCAGACAATGCAGCCAAATCAGGGAAAATCCCGGTTTCCTGATGCAAGGAATCGCTCGTATGTGTATGAAGCCGTGCATAGTGGCAAAAATCCAGTAAGGCCCGTGCGACAATGACAACTCGACTGAATCAATTTGTCAAAACTGAGCAAAAAGGCAGGATATTATAGTAGTGAGTACCTTGGGACAGCACCTGTAATTAGTGCCATGAAAACACGCTGCATTTCCTTGTGCTCAGTTCCCGTCCATTGTTTGATGCTGGATATCCCTTTCTTAAAGTGACGAAGACCAGGATAATCTGGAATGGCCTTGAAGCGAGCGTCAATTTCGGTTTCACCCACGATGTCGAGGCACCATTTGACGAGATGGTCCTTGAAGACCCCTTTGTGCAGTTGGTGGAGAAGATCTGGTGTGAATGCCAAAAAAATGTCGGTGTGTGGTAGATTTGCCCAGAAAGGTTTAAACACCGGTCTCAGTCCATACTCGTCGAATTCCGTAGGGTGCTGACCACTCCTCCATCTCTCCAGTATCTCCTTTGTCAGCTCCGGGTCTCGCATCAGTGAATTTAGTGGGTCACCACGCTCATCGGCTGCCACCAAGCACTTAGGGCACCAGTTTTCTTTGCAGCAAGCAATGAGACACTGCTTGGGAAAATCTGCAATGTAGGTGGCAAGTATCGGGTACACTCATCGAATGAATGAATCAGCGCAAACCATGTCCACACCATCCTGTCCGGCTGCAATAAGTGGCTCAAGCAGTAGGGACAGACAGTGATGGAACAATCGGTATCCAGCGAGGGAATGCGCATCAGACGTGAAACAGTCCAGCTTCATGGCTGGTAGGTATCCAATCAGGACAGTTGCACGTGCGGATGTTTGACATCATTTCTCTTTGGCAATGTTGCTGATTGACAGATACACGGGCCATGCCGACTTATCACCTCGAAACTGCGATAGCATTGTCTTGTCGGAGGCCAGAATAATGGGGGCTATGGTCGCTCCTTCAGGCAGTTCTTTCTGATGTGAAGGTAAGCGCCTTTCTCTTGTATCAAATTTATGTGCTCACTTGCTTGTCCCACCACCAATCAGCTGTCCACATATCATCGATGATCCATTCGCTACCTGCTTCATCCTTGTATGCTCATGATGGTGCGTACACCATATATTCCTTGAATAAAGGATTTCCAATGAGTTCCTTGATGCATTCCACAGGGTCGTGGGTCCAAAGCTCAAGATCCTCTTGCAGCAACTGTCCATTCTCATCCGTCCGATTTCCTTTGACACTAACCTTCTTGCAAGTCCAGGCAGGTCCATGCGGCAGTGCATTGACTTTCTGTAGGAATGACCGATTATTGTGGAAGGAAGGTTTGGTGCGGTTTTGCATCTATCACTATGGTCAGTACATGTTTTCAGTCATTGATACCAAGCTCACTATCGGTAACTTCAGAAATTCATCCGTTTTAGTCTGCCCGAGGCTTTTGACAAGCCATTCAGCAAGTCCCCATTCTTCCCTGCCAGAACTAAAGTTAATTTTCTTTGCAGATACAAGAAATGTGACTCATACTCATTGCCAAAGGGAGCCCACTTATCTTCACCTTCACCCTCCTTATATTGCTGATACCTTTCAAAATTAGTTTGGCCCTCTCGCAACGTCCAACCAGCTTCAGGATATGGTTCAAAATACTGCCTGTCGTCTTCTTCGTCTGTCACATCTTCAACAGTGACTCGTCGACTTTTCGATGCTATTGGATTGTCTTCCTCAAAATCAAAAGACTCAGAGCGTGAGCGGCGAAGTGGGGAAAAGGTTTCATTGTAAGCAAAGTCAACTGGTGTGCCGTCTTCGTCATCTGTATCTATAACCATGGACTCCCATTTTCTTCGACATTCAGAGTGGGTAGCTATATGCTTCTTCACACCTCCACTCAAACCAAAAGGCTTGTCACAGAATCCGCAGTTGTGTGGCATGGTTGGTAAGTGATTCGAGTTTTTTTCAGGCTCATTTTAACACATAACATAATATGACAGGTGCATGGCCCCAGTCCGCACTCTATTATGGAGATTTGTGCCACCAGGTACACCCATTTCTTCAGTCCGAGAATGCAGTCTGTTATGGAGACTAACCCATTCCTTCAGCCTGAGAATGCAGTCTGTCATGGAGACTAGCCCATTGTTTCTCAATCCAAGAATACAGTCCATTATAGAGACCAGCCCATGGTTTCCCAACCCGAGAATGCAGTCCGTTATGGAGACTAGCTCATGGTTTCAACTGAAATTTTTTAGGTTTTGGTCTAGGCTTCAGATATAACAGCACAGCACGGTACTACACCAGTCTCGTAATACCATGAGCAGCGAGAAGTAACTCTAAAAGTTGTGCCCGCTTCGCCTCCTCGCAACATTTTACTTCTGCATCCCAGCGCTCTGCCACAAGTCTTTGCAAGCTCGCTTGTATGAGGGTGAGCCTTAGCCCTGGGGCCGGTCCTAATTCTAATTGACCCAACTTCTTTGCCTTCTCGCAGTACCGAATTTCAGTGTTCCAATGCTCTAAAATCAGTCTTCATATGCATGACTGCGACACAGAGATGGGGCCAGGTGTTTGACGAAACGGGGGGAGTGGAAACATGGGCTCTTCATCGTTGGGCTCTTCATGCTTGGGCAGGACAAACAGCAGGCCAAACAGAAAAAACGGGCACTCAAGGCAACCTATCAAGATAATCCTGACGACTTTGAGAAAGAACCCTCGGTGCTACATAGTGACTCTGACCAGGATGAAGACACTATGGTTTGCTCATTTGTCTCGTTTCCCACCACTTGAATAGTAGCTGATTGTTTTTGTTTTTATTCAGTTCTCGGACCATGCTCTGCAGACGAAGCTGTCCAACACAAAGGTCTTGGCATTCAGTATGGGCAAAATACCTCCGGCATCACACATCACTAGTGGCAGTGCACGCCAGCTGAAGGGTAAGTAATTTGTGCTCGTCATTTGATGGTACACTAATACACTTCTATTTGACTGGTAGCACCAGTATTTGATTCCAACAACACTAATGATCAGTCTTCTAGTGACAATCCAGATGAGACTGACAAGAACAATGATCCTCAACTTGACTTGGAGGCTGGGGCTGGCCAGAGCAACGAAGAGGACAATAACTCTGTCGAGGAGCAAATGCCTGCTACTCGGGTGACCAAACGACCACTCGACACTGAAGATGCTGCCACAGTAGCGCCGAAGATGAAGAAACATTCGGATGGCTCCCGCCATCGTGTAAAAGTCACTGATTTCGATGACGTCTCCAAAGACATCCTTATGACCGCGATTTCTATCTTCCGCTGCCTAATCATCACACAGGCACCATTTCCGGAATCCATTGCTGTTGAGACATCGCTGGGAAAAGAGGCCTGGAATGAGGCTTGCCAATTGAAAGGCATCAACATCAAATTGATGCCTTCAGCAATCAAGATGGTAAGCCATGTGTTATTAATGAATTCTTGGACTGACTTGTATTATATCTTACCATTCGAAAGCTCTTGAAACGCACATCACATGTGCGCAGCAAACTGAAAACGAAGATGCGGTCACTTACTCGAAGTTTTTTTTGGGTTTCGGTTGAGTGATTTGAGGGAAGTGATAAGGCAAAACCGTGATCTAGCGGAATCTTTGAAAGAGGGTTTATCTTTCATTTTTAAGGTATGCAGTGCAATGGTCTACATGACCTTTCAAGTACTGACTGTGGGTATTAGCACTGGACAACGAAGACGGGGATATACAAGACCAAGTTACTCCAAGATGGGATCAATGTCATGTGGTTTGCAAACTGAAGTGATGAAGGCATCATCTATAATAAGTATTTCAACCCCATGCCTATCAAGGTTATTGCACTCGTGCTTACAGCTGTAAGTCATCTCTCGCGTTCATATCCTTAAGATGTCTAATTGAATGCTGTATCAACGAGTGGATGCAGGGTGTGAAGGAAGACATCAAGTTCACAGCCGCCGCTTATGGATCTGTCTACAACAATCATTTGGACTTGCTGCAGCATTTTGACCAGCACACGGCGCCTTATAAGCTTTTTGAAAAGATTTGTGACAATTTGCATGACGTGGCTCGGTGAGTTTCACTCAAATTTCGCAAGTGCCGGTCTAATTTGTGAAGTTTCCATGCAGGTGTAGACGCACCCACCACATTCTCAGACGCATCCCGGATCAGTGACGAGGCATTCGAAGATGCCATTCGAGAACACCAGCTTCAGGAGGAGAGTGCGTGGCGAGGCTAGCGAGAGCGGCAGCCAAGGCTTGTAGCAGTACCATTGGCTACTAGAAGACTGGTTCCTGTTAGTATTGACTGATTTGAATTCATTATTTTATTGCTATTTCGTGTGCTATTATCTGAGTCACTATGGTGCGCTATATAGTTGCTTGGAGTTCCACTCCTATGAACTACAATCTACTACTAGTTTACTACAGTTGCACCCTGTGGTGCTCTATAGCGCTATATAGTGCTATGGAGCACGACATTGTCACTTCAGTTGCTATGTAGAGGGCATGTAACTACTGAGCTACATGGACCACACGGACTACATAGTGCTACGTAGTGAGGTGGCTTTTTCCTGATGAAGACGTTATGCCTGATTGAAGAATCGAATGTTCCAGGCCTGGTAACTCGCTGTTCCCGGGGCCATATGTTTTTCCGTATGTTTATTTTCCTGCTATTTGTTATTTATTTTATCACAGGCTTCGTACACTACTCAGTATATAAGACTGCCCTCGTGTACTTAGCCCCCAGTTCTTTCCAATCTACCCGGACTGGTATCTGGTTAACATTGCGCGAAAGACTCTGATTCATTGTGTTGTTACATCAAGTCCTTAACTTTGACTAATGCCACATATTTTTTAACCTTCCCCACTCCTATTGTAACTCGCTTCTAACCAAGCTTTTAATCCTCCCTTCTCTTTTTGTCACTACCACTGACTGGTCCGGCCCACCACGTCTTTGAACCGTGACGATGACAAAAACTACATCCACAATGACATATAATTTGCGCTCGTGCACTCGTGCTAGAGCTAGCTCTGTTTCTACCCCCGCAAGTGAAAGAAATAGACCGGTGAAGGGTATTCAACCTGATTGAGTGAGAATTGAAATAAACACCTAACCAGTATGTTGAGTCTTTTGCTCTGCCTAGTCTGCTTCACTTGTGATAGACAAGAGCATTCGACCCTAAAGGGGTCTGCCGTCTGAGATAAGTTTGAAAGGAAAGTATTATGCACAGGTACGAAGTCCGAAGGTCCGACGTGAAGTCCGAAGGTACGTAGTGAAGTCCGATGGTGGGAAACAGCGGGTCCGAAGGTTTGGGTAGCAGAGAGTATGGGAGAGCGAGGGAAACGAAGGGAAAGTGTCGGGACTAGCTTTCAGAGGTAAGGGAACGTTAAGGGAACAATAGGACACTAAGTCCAGAGGCGAAACGAACGATAACCAAGTGTATTTGACTAAGGCCAACTATATACTCAGTATGGGGTGACCAAGTATCGGGGAATTTACCCTCCTACTAGATGGTGTTGTACATGGTTGCCCTAGCTCTATTTAACTAAGTACGTGAAAGTCCGGAGGTGTACAGGCGAGAACAGTAGTGAAACATCGGGTCCAATGACATGTAATAAGCCATGAGGTGCATGGGCTGTGTGAGCACACATGTAATAACGCTGTAGACTGCTTGAGTCAATGGGAATAATCAACTACGCACCAGTGGGGTTAGACAGGACAGGACTGGACATAGGACGGACAAGTGCACAGGAGGTCCGACGAGTCCGAAGGTACAAAGCGTCGGAGAGCATCGGAGATGGTTAGGGTAAGTGCGGACTAATTATGGCTGGTTACCACTCATCCTAGGATCGTTCTCTACACTGGTGAGAGATGACTTCGGACAATTAATCGTTGACCTACTCTCTAGCGCCCATGCACAAGGGAAGGGTGCTAGCCTAAAGGCTGGACCCATAGACCCCTTGGACTCCTCGCTGTCCTCGTTGGCGAGTTCCCCACGAACTATAATGGAGAGTCCAGCCACACTGGGACCCACTCGCTTGTATAGCGAGGTGGTCCATGCGAGTAGCCCTGTGAGCGACCAAGATGTCGTCCAGGAGGGTATAATAGGGCCTGAGCCAATAGTCAGTTCAGCAGACAATGACAAAATTGAACTTGCTGAAAGTAAGAACGAGCGTGCCGAATGGGGCACAGTTCAGCAACCTGAGTTCACCAGCGGTGACGAGGACGATGACAATCGTCCTTGGATCCAGGTCTTCTGCAAAGGAAGAAATCGGGCCAAAATGCCCGAAAGGCTCTCGAGCGAGCCAATAAGAACATCTGCTAGACGTAACTTCAATGTTAGTAGCAATGCAACCACCATGAGGAAAACGGACCTTGGCGAAGGACCTTCCAAAGGTAAAGGTGTTGACCCCCGGAATTGGGGCGACGCAATGCTTGATGAGGAAGATTTCGACCTCGAAGAGCAACGAGCCGCTCTAGAATCCTTCAAAACCGCAAAGGAAAGGGCTAGTCAGACAGAACCTTCATCTGAAGAAGAGGGAGGCTCACGGCAACCCAACAATGGGTTGGGAACCCATAGACAGTATCAGGATATATTTGAACAAGCCGTGAGCAAGCAGCGAGCTATTGACCTCACAGTAAAAGGGATGGAAGACCGCCTTAGAAAAGAGTTTGATCAAAAACTAAAGGAGGTGCTCGCGAAAGCGGATAAGCTGGAGAAATGTACTCACCTTCAGGAACCGAAGAACAGGGCAAATGACCCTGTCAAACAGTTAGTTCGTAAGGTGGTGCGTCCCGAAACTAGCAGGCGAGAACAACGTCACACTCCCCAGGCTATGGAGCCTGTGCATCAGGTGGCGCCTCGATCCTATATCGGACAAGCGCTAGGACGGCTGGGACAGGGAGGAGAGGACTCGTCATCCTCGTCCAGCTCCTCGTCTAGTGGTTCCTCAAGCTCGAGTGATGAGTCGAGCTCGAGCGATGATAAGGAGCGCCGGAGGACAAATAAAAAATCCTCCAAGAAATGTTCTAAGAGTAAGAGAACAACCTTGAAACCTATAGCACCTACCGCCTATGATGGGGCCATAGACTCACGAGCGTTCCACCGGTTTATTACTGAAGGAACGGCCTACATGAAGGATGGACAAGTTGAGTCCAGAAAGAAGGTGTTCATACTCTCACATTTCCTGAAAGGGAAAGCACATGAGTTCTACATCCGCAAGATTTCGGGAGATCCTTACCGTTGGAGACTTCGCGAATTCTTCACCGAAATGTTTAACTATTGTTTTCCTATTAACTTCAGGAGTAAGCAGCACGAAAAGCTAAAGAGGTGTTTTCAAAATGACAAACCTGTGCGAGACTACGTATACGAACTCAACGAGCTCTGGAATATGATAGGTGATGTTGATGAACAAGATCGAGTCACCCGCCTGTGGACAGGGTTGTCAGCTGAAATCCAGAAGGAACTCTGGAAAAAGGAGCTGAATCCCGAGGTGTCGACCTTCAAAGAAGTGCAGGCCGCAGCCGAAATCATCGAGATCGCTCATTCCGTCCCAATGGGGAGGGAAAAGCGACTCGCCCATAAAGACAAGCCTGCTCCTGTTGAAGTGTCAAGCGCTACCACTATGGGTAGAGCAACCAAATGAAGGGAATGGACTCACCCTACAGAAGGGGAAGAGATAGATGCCCCAATCCCCATGATAAGTCCAAAGGACAGAGGCCGTCTCAAAGTGGAGGCATGTCCAAAGGTATGGGGAGAGCCCAGCCAGGTGGAGGTATCAGCCCAGAGGAGCGAGAACGTCATAGGATGAAGGGATGCTGTTTTATATGTGGGGAATTAGGACATGTTTCATGACAGTGTCCAAAGAACACCCACCTTAAGTCGGACTTCCCAGGAAAGCCACCAGGAATACCCAGCTTTGGGATACACCTTGCTCCAAGTGAGGAGAAACGCATGCAAAAGCTAACAGAGGTGTCAGAGCCTCCAGAACGCCTGTTCGCGGGATCTGTCGGACTGTTCATGGAAGAACCCTTTAACATACCTTCCGTAGATCCTGAGGAGGACGAACCTAGTGTGTGATTCAGAGACCCAGTTGCTCGACGAGCAGAGGACCATTTGCTGGGGATAAGGTTCCCTGGGGATGGCTCTGAGGACAAAACCCATGCAGCGGCCTGGGATGACCCAGACCAATTCTGGGTGACAAAGCAAGACGACGACGACATTCACGTTGTGGAGGATTACCACCACCGGGGGTGTGGGCCGGAAAGGATGGAAATATCCCGGCGCCAACTGGAGACCCCCAGTTCCAAATTGACAGTGCCTACTGGCTACACCTAGGAAAGTTCTTCGGAAAGAGTTCTAAGTGGGGCAGGCAGTTGTTGCTCAAGCGAGAGAAAAGATGCACTGATAAAAAAGCCCCCATGGGGACTCCAATTGAAGATCACATCGAGTGGTGGCTAGAGCAATATATAGCCCCCACCAAGAACTACTGGTCTGCGGCGAAAAATCAACGATTCATCTGCAGAAGGATCAGCGAGCAGACCTATCGAGTCACTGACTATGCCTTGGCGTTGACCACTCACCTGCCAAGGGAAACAGTACTACAGTGGCATTGGAATCCAGGACGATGGTACCATCGTTGTCTTGGGAAAGCCGCCCTACAGCTAAACAGTGACTTGCTGACGGCTAACAACAGCAACTATGAGGGACTCACCAAGTTGTTTGAGTCTCCCTGCTGACATACAACATACACCTATCTACTCCAAAGGCGCGCTGCTGAACCAAGACGAGTTAGCTTTGGAGTGCAGGTGGCCAGAGGCACTTACCCAGCATTGCAATGGAACTCCGCAACCATGCGAGACATGGCAAGGGCGATTCCTCAGCCGATAGTGGTGGTGGTTAACGTGAACGGACGTCCTGCCTGAGCGCTGATAGACACTGGGTCACTGGCGGATTTCATTTCATTAACAATGGCTGAGCAATTGAAATGTCGACTTACCATGCTGGAAAAGCCACTGACCATTCAGCTGGCGGTTCAGGGATCATGGTCCAAGGTTAATTATGGGACTGAGGTTCGGTTTCAGTATCAGGGCACTGACTATCGTCGATATTTCGACGTTATAAACCTACAAAACTACGATTTAATACTCGGAACACTGTTCCTGTATCAGCACAGTGTGATGGTTGGGTTCAACTTACCTCATGTCATACTCGGAAGTATAGCACCGCTCCCATTGAAGGGAAGCAGGGTGACAACTCTTGAGTCCAGGGCTGTTGAGGTCCGCGAAGATCGGGTCGAGAGAACAAGAGCCTATCTGATGGATTTAGCAAAGCCACTATGTGCAAAGCACCTGTGACTCCCACATAAGTACCGTAACTACAGGAGATAATGCACATGTTTCGCACCTGTAAGACGAGGGGGATCCAACGGATCAGCGCCTCCTTCAATATTCCCTGGATAAAGAGGGACTTTAGAGAACAATATGTACCATAGCGTGTTATTATTAATACCACCTATTATTAGACTCACGTGATTCGGTTACCGTGCCCAACGTCGCATAGTGATGGGAACCTATGAGCTCGCTGTGCGACACGATGAGCTCGAGTATCTCACTCAAAAATGGTCGGATTGACAGCGCGTTTCGACGAAAAGTGCACCAGTAATAATTGTGTTACATAGATGAGTCTTATGGGTCCATCAAAGTAGACTAAGGCAATGTAAGACTACTATTCATCCCCCTCCTCTTCGCCAGAAGACTCCACATATTCAGCACTTTTAGGACCTTCCTGCAGCTGGGCAGGGTTCTTCTTTGCTTTCTTCAATGGCCTATGATTCTCCTTACTTGCCCGTCCTGCGCTAGACCCGTCTTTACGTTTCCGAGGTAATCCAGCGTCTGAACGCTTTTTTCGTGGTTTCCGAACAACTTCTCCAGCTGAACGGCGTGTATTGAGTTCAGACACGTGAGCTTGGACCTCCGCAGATGAAAGAACAGTCCAGTAGCACGTATGTGCCTTGAGGGCGTCACGGAGCTTGCGAATGTCGCCGACGGTCCCGATGTTCGAAGGGCTTGTGAACTTGACACCATGGGGCCAGCCCACAAGGCGCACTCCATACGTTTTGATGACAGACGTTTCGTAGCTGTTGTAATTCATCACGATATCTTTTTTGCCGGTCACAGCAACTGTGAATAATGTTAGACGGGGGCGGTATGTGTACAACACATTGATACTCACCTAGGCCCCAGAGTATCAGTTTGCATACTTGCTTTCTCACAGCTTCCAAAGAGTCCCGTTCGTTGAGATCTACGGGAGTTGCATAAGTGCACGAGCTATATAACGAGACGAAGGACTTACTTTGATTTTGCGTGCACGCCCATTGTTCATATTGCCTGAGAAAATCGGCCATAGGATGCTCGTATACATCCTCCCAAAAATCTTCAGAATTATCTGTGCTGTGCATCGCGCTTTGAATGGTGTCATTGATGTGACCACGGACGACAAATAGTGTGCCATAGACACCAGTCCGAACCCGCAGATCATCCAGCTTCAAAGAACAATGAGTTTAGTTAGTTGCTGTGGAAATTCAAACGTACCTCCCTGACGATCCTATCTGTTGTGGCTACAACGTCTCGCGCAGCTGCCAGATTGTTCGCCTGAACACTAACGACCTTTTTTTCACGATGCTCCTCGAGAGCTGCAATGTAACCTTCCTTTTCTTCCCTGGTAAGGCTCTTTGTCTCAGGGTCAGCCGCAACCATCTCACGAAGTTCGGCCAACGAGTACCGAGAGCCTGCGGGTCGGTCTAGTTGATGCAAGATAAGCTTTGTGATACGATTGAGTAAAGATTGATCCGACTTACCTGTGTTCATCTCTTTCGCCTTGGCATGAACCAGTGCATTGATTAAATGACTTTTGCGGGAGGTTCGATAATGCGTCTGACTGCCGATGATATCATTGATGTGCTTGGGAGTAACGTGGTGAGCCCGCGAGAGTGCTTCAATCTTCATTTTCTGTGCATTCAAGTATTCAGCGACCGCGTCATGTAAGTGCTTCGTTCTCTCGAGCTTCTGGTCCCTCTTGATCTTTTGAGACGCCTTCTGGGCATCTGTTAGTCGAGGTGGCGGTGTCCGAGGGCGGATAATCGCTCGTGTTGGGTTCCGTGCTGCCCAGGAGGACGTGTTTGCCTCGCGGAGTGATTCTGGTATGTTTATAATGGTGTCCGGCGCCTCTGCTTCGGTGGGACTTGGCTGAGGTGATGGTGTGCGAGCAGGGGGAGCGGGGAGCTCTGGAATAGTTGGGATATTTGTAGCTGCTATGTCCTTAGTGAGAGCTGCGATTTCGTCGTTGGTAAGCGGCATCGTGTACAGAGACGGGTCATCCCAGTTGATCTGATTGATGTTGGGAACCCGTTCACTGCCAGTGCTGCTGACCGGATCAAAATCGTCGCCTGAAACACCTGAAAAATCTCTGGTCAAAATGAAATCGCCATTGGCATCAAAATCATCTGCTACGTAGAGGCTCATACTTGGAGCTGTGGGTAGACAAATAGACGGGGACACAACTTCAGAGTTTGGTGTGTGACGGATCATATAGATCACGCCAATAATCGACACACGACACATCCTATCATTCAACACCATTTTTTTGAAAAAAAGGCATAAATTGGTGTAAGATCTTGAGGTCAACATATTAGTGGCAGTGCAAAGCAGTGCTGATTGAGGCATACCTTCAATATACATGTTGCGTGACTGGGGTCCGCTAGGTCCGCTTGGAGCAGATGGTGGTGACATAGCCTCACTTGGGGGCAGTTGTGTCAGCTTCTCATCAGCTCTAGAGCATGGTGAGTGTGGGGGTTCCCACGCATTTGGAGCAGAACTCAACAATGATGGCCACTGAAGTTTGGATGCATCCATAGGATTGACGGTCGGAGTAGACGGAAGGGCGTTTTGGGAGGAACCTTGGTGGAGATGAGGAGTAGGGCAAAGAATGTGTTTGGCGATTGGAGCTTGCGTCAATTTCAGTTCCTTCGGAGGCGTGTCAATATCCATTGTGTCGGACTTTGTAACACCCTCAGGAGCAGGTGATTCACTACCCTTCTCAGGTCATACCTGTCTCACTTTCTCTGGCCGTGGGATGCACGCCACGGACTTGCACCTGCATAAATGGCATGAGCCAGGTCAACGTGGCTCAGGAGTGGGGAGGTACGAACCCACCACATACCTTTTGATGTCCTGGGTTCCTGACACTGTAAAGTCCATCCCTGCAGAGTCCAAACGCCAACTATGGGTCTGGGACTTGATTTTGGCTGTAGAGTTTCGCATTTCTAGCATGCCGAAGGAAGACGATGTAGCAGAGACAATGAAGCATAAAGCAGACCACGCAAGGCTGCATGCTTAAACTTGGACCAACAACTCATTAGTAAGCACGTATTACTCCCGCTGGCGCTTAATGTCTAACTTGCCAAAATATTTCATCGATCATCTCGATCATTGCCAGCTGTCGTCGGTCGATGTCGGATTATATTATCTTGATCATTGGCAGTCGTTGATGTCTCACGGCAGGTCGTCTCTCGTTCCTTCCCCCCCAAACCATGGTAAGCACAATTCTTCACATTTCAATATGCCTGTCTAACTTGTTCATTCAAAGGGACATCCAACTCGGGGGAAATCATGCAGCTCATCATCCAGGCAGCGCACAGCTACACAATGTTGGCTCTCCAAGCCATGGTAGGTCAAATTGTCTGAGTCACTGAAATTTTGCTTACCACCCCCGGACAGAGTTCAAGAAGCTCAAAACGCTAAGGCTTGTGCTCGAGTAGCTTTGTAAGTCCATCCTCCATGCAACTCTACTGTTCGTGCTCACACAAATCGTTTTTTTTAGCAATAGGGCAAGGTAAGGACTCGTATATCGCCATGGGTATCATTTACTCAACGGATCTACAGGAAGAAAAAAAAACTAACCAAAGATCAAATGGCACCCACCGCATCCTCAATTGACCGCTGCGAAGACCTGTCCCGCGATGGTAGCTGGGACGCCAATGATGATTCGGTGCTCATGATGGACAACGATCTGCCTTGCCCATGTGACTCTCAAACACTAGATTCTACCGAGAGAATCTTCCAGAGGTGGCGAAAGGAGTGGTTGGTGTCAGAGGATACATGGGGAGAAGCATACGAGGAAGCACTCGCGCACGCTCAGGCGGAGGGGAAACATGAGACTGATGTTTTCCTTGATCAATGTGCGATGCATGCTTTGGAGGGGAGGACAATCCTGGAAGCCATACGGGAGATTGTACACACCAGTTGCCCTTATTGCAGGGAGCGTCTCAAGTACGACAGCATTTTACTATACGATTTACTGGTTTCCGTAATTTCGGAGGTAAAATTCATCGAGGTGAAACTAGATAATGAACATTGTAAATAGGTTATTTAGCTGAAACACGCTCTTCAAGACCGAGACTGCCTCAGCATAGTAAGATGTATTATCAAGATGACCAGTGTGCGCAGAGGAGGTGCATGGTGCATTCGCAGAATTGAGTGTCGGAGTAGTCGAGGTTAAGGTATCTAATTGCAGGTAAGGGGTCAATTTATTATCAAGATGACCAGTGTGCGCAGAGGGGGTGCATGGTGCATTCGCAGAATCGAGCGTCGGAGTAGTTGAGGTTAAGGTACGGCATGGTAAGGGGTCGATGTATTATCAAGACGACCAGTGTGCGCAGAGGGGGTCGGAGTAGTCGAGGTTAAGGTATCTAATTGCAGGCAGTCTGAGCATTGCCATAGCAAACACATGGCGAACATGGCGAATGGATAGCGAACATGGGTGTACAGATGCTCGGGCTCACGAATGTAACACTTAAAAAAAATATTGAACACAGTGAGGTGTTTATTAGGCAGAGGCAGACATGCATACTTGACCCAAAGCTGAAAAATGTTGTGGTGATTCCGTGCGGAACATTTATGACTATGACAGGACTTTATGTAGCGGTTTTGGCAGTTGATGCATGATGCAACACTAGTGACACACTGACCAACATATGATGATTTTCAGCGCATGCTGGATTGCTGCACTATTAACAAATATTCCAACATATGTACTCTTCAAGACCGGGACTGCCTCGGCATAGTAAGTAGTCGAGGTTAAGGTATTTAATTGCAGGTAAGGGGTCGGTGTATTATCAAGACGACCAGTGTGCTCAGAGGGGGTGCATGGTGCATTCGCAGAATCGAGCGTCGGAGTAGTCTAATGAGTAAGGCGCGTTGCGCAATTTCATTGTCATTTTAACACATGTACAGCGCACAACGTAAACTAGACTAAAGCTGCCTCATCGTCTCCGTCAAGTCTTCGACCTGCAACCATAGGTCATATGAGTCTGAGCTCGCAGATGAGCCCACAGACAATGTAGGTGAAGGAGGGTTGGGCTCGGACTCTGGAGGGGATGGCCAGAAAGGGCCACCTGCCAGTGGAACTGCCCGGACCCTGCCTTCGTCACACCCGGCCGTATATGCTGCTAACGCCTGCTGAAACGATGCATATCGTTTCTGAACGTTACTGCTAACAAAATTTGTTCGCTCAGCAACGTCGGCCCTAACAACATCGTCAAGAATTAGCCAATGCAAGCCAACAGGTACCCAGACACAGCACACTCACCAGCGGTAAAACACGCCGACTTCCTGCCCAACCGTTATCACCCAGAATCCTTCGGGTGTCTGATCAGGTCGTGGAGGATGGATGTCACTAGGCATTGGAACGGCGGCCGTGACTTGGTAGGGTGTCTGCGCAACCATCAGCGAAGCCTGAGGCTGAGGGTGGGATGGTGTAGTAGCAGTAGTGCGAGCTGTGGTGGAAGGGGGAATGGGCCCTTTTTTCTTTGGAACGGCACGAGTGCTGGTGGGTGTGGATGGCGTGAGCGATGATCTCAACAGGGTGATGGACTCTTCTGTTGTCTTGCGGCTCCAAGTGACGGTATTGACTGATGAATCTATTATCGAGTGTCAGTGTATTAGTTTTTGGATGAGTGAAACACCCACCTGATAGTGTCATCCCTTGCAGCAAATTGCGCAAGTCTTGAATATGGTCACCCTGGGTAGGGCTGCTACTAGATGGTGTTGACATAGGAATGGTCTCACGAAGGACTTGGTTGGAGTGCTACAGATAATCAGTCACGTGCAAAATAGATCAGACCAGTAGTACAAACATAAGATGCGTCTGAATGGCACAGACTAGTGGAGCACGCCAGCGAGTCCGCACCAACATCTCTCTGCGATCCATTCGGCACATCAGGGCACCGAGGGACAACAATGGATTGCCAGCCAATTCCGTGTCCAAAGTACTCAAGCACAGGCAGTTGGTTCAGCAAGCAGCAAGTTCCAATGAACGGCGGCAAGCACGTCTACAAGGTATGCTATGTCAATTTAATACTTAGAATAAGAAAAAAAAAACCTGTTGTAAAGCTATGAGTTTGGATGAGCATCGGGCACTCGAAGCGCTGAAAGAGGACAATGATACCACCATCAATGGCTGGCAGGAAGACTGCGACGACTTCAGCTTTGGCGATGTCTGCGATGGAATGGAGCTGCTCGCCATCAGCCATGCTGGTGGCGAGTTCACTGACCTTGCAAGAGAGGTTCTAGGAGACTTTTGGAAAATGTGAGTGAATTTCGTCGTTACCTTGAAATTTGACCGTTACCTTTGCAAGCAGCAACAATCGTGTTCGACGCGTGGATAACCGCACCCGTCGTGATCGTGTCCTCCGCAGGAACAAGGCGTTTGCTGAGCAGCTGCCAGTGATAACCGATGCGTACCTTGCATGGAGCCTGGCAAAATGTAAGGAACACTTTTTTGAGAGATTGGAGAGAGAAGATGGCCTGGAGAGTGGCTCTGACTATGGTCAATGGCCGATCAGCGTGATAGATGTGTTCTGTGAGTGATTCGGTCTGTTGTCGTTTGCTTACTATTTGATGACAGCATGTCTCTTTAGACGCTGAGAAAGTCATTCTTTGAATCTTGCCAACAGACGCCACTATTAGCACTGCGATCGTTCGTCAAGGTGTGATGCCTTGTTCACCAATATCACCAACTGTCGGAATCACTACCGAAGCTCTGGATCTATACCGTGTAGCACATCTTAGGAGTCCTCAATTGTCTATTCAGGCTTTCGTCAAAACTATGTGCGACTTGCATGGTGTATGTCCTCTGATTTTTTTTGTTCTTATCGTGCTGATTCACGCGCAGGTTGCTTTCCACAGACACTTATCTCGTCAATTCTCGATTGCATTCGATTTATATCTTCAAGTTCGACGCTCCATGGCAGCCATGGTATCCGAATCGTTACGACGTGACACACCTGATTGGCGCTTGAAACACGCCTGTCCTGCATGTACATACACACTAACAGACAAACCCGAGTTAATATTCAGCTTGCTCTACGCTATGGATGGTAACAACTCTTTAAAAAGAGTCCTTCGAAGATCTTTGGACACTGACGATTCTCTCAGTACATCTTCGGAACTTCCAACAGGGCAGCAACTGGCGAGTGACCGCTACCTATCTCGCACTTTCGTAGACCAATTCGCGCGGGACTCCACTACTGCAGGTGATGAGGTGAGAGGTGCTTTCCATCCGGGTTGGTGATGGCTAATACCTAACTATTAGGATGTACATCTCAAGAACTCGTGCGAAGGACGCTGGAAGAATATGGACGATACAAAGACCAAGAATGCGTGGGGTATTTACGATGAAACGGGCATTTTTATGGCCGTGTGCCGCCACGGATTCTCTCTGCTTGTTGCAGATATGGTACAGAGCGGGGAGCTGTAAGTTTTTTTTTGATGGATTGTTCATGAACTAACAATTATTTGCCAGTGCAAAGTATCCTTTAGCCGTTGTTTCAAAGTTGCTGGGTGTATTTGGAAGCAATCTGGGTGCCGGGTATGACATTGGTTGTCAATTCAAGACCACCCTTGACAACAGCTCCCTCGGACCCCTCGCACAGTCTATGCATCACACCTGCCTTGTCGGTGCCTTCCATGGACATGCACACAGGCAATTGTGCCAACTTTTCTCGCTTACTACTTACATCAAAGGTTTGGGACTTGAGGATCTGGAAACGTGCGAACGGACATTCTCAAAATCAAATTCCTTAGCGTCTGCACTACGGTATGCAAGTGTATTCCACAGACAACAGGCCATCGACACGTATTTCGAGCATAACAACAATTTTGAAGTGTATGCCAATCTTTGTAAGCTGTCTCGTCGTCAAACTTGATTGCGTGCTGACATAATCCTTGTATTTGCTAGCCGACTTTTTATACAACAACTACAAGCAAGCGCTTGATATCTTGAATGATGGAGATGCGACCCTACCAAACCTTATGCGAGATCTCAAAGTTACAGATGAGACCGTTTTCGAGCACTGGCTGGAAGAAGAAAAGGTATATCTTCGAGGTCTGATGCGAGAACCCGAGGTCAAAACGCTGCAGATGGAGTATTGGCAGCGGTTGGTTAATCTTACTGTGAGCAAGTGAGTTTAGATGTCGAGGTATGGGCCTTGTACTCGCTGACTCAAAATTTGCATAGGGAAACTCTGGACGCCGCAATAACAGCTTTCCAGGGCTCATCGCACCTCGACGCTGTGCCATATGATGTGCAGGCGAAGAATACTCGCAATGCCGAGAGTGCCTGACAGCATGCTCTGGAGGACCATGAGAGGCATTTGAAGCTCGTTCAAGCACTCGAGTGCAAGCTTGAGATCGAGAAACGCTGGACTCCTCACGATGCAGAGTGGCAGAGGGTTGGGAGACTCGTGGCCAACCGGAAATACCAGCGTGCGCTGGATCATCTCAAAGGATTGGTTGTTGCACGCATATTTGAGCTGACTAGGATGAACCGCGCGGGCACAGGTGAGTAAAAGGTAGTATCTTGTTTGCTGATTCTAACACTACACAAGGCTACAAACTGCGGAAGCATATCGCTAAGGCATTGCAAACACGTTCCATCGCCATCAGAACTGCCCTCAACACATACAACGCTATTGCTGGGTCAATGCACCCTCCCTGCCGGATGCTTAAGTGGGATGAGGTCGTAGAGTATGCGTTCCTCGCAGACTTCGACTTGCTACGTGATACACATGCGGACGTTTCTCAACACCCTTGGTCATCAGCTGCTGCTCGTAGCGCGATGGACCTCCACTTCAAAATGTGTCGGGCGCGTGAAGAGATCGGGCGTCTCAATATTGAGGTACGACGCCTCATGACCTATATACGCGATGAAGAGAGGTACCTACGGGAATGCGAAGATCAGTTAAAGGACACCAGCCAAGCCCTCGCACATCAGATCACCATCCACCGAAACACTCGAGGCCGTTTCAACTCACGACATCTCAAACGGCTTTATGACATATTGAAGCTTCCGGGTTTCAGTGGGACACTAACCCCTGGTGTCAGCGCTGACACAAGTCCCGGCGAGAGCGCGAGTACAGCTAATGCACAGATCCCCACCCGGATGCTTGTTGAATCCCTGCCTATTGATCACACCACATCTCCCTTAGATGTAGACACCCAGGATGACTTGGATGACGAGGAGGAAGAGGATGAGGTAGTGGAACAAGCATCTAGGAGTTTGCAGGATGTCCTCCTTGTTGCTGATGACTTTTCACGCCTCAGAATTCATGGCAATGCTGAAGAAGAGTAATACTAGTCATTTTCGTACATGCATGTATTCCATATGTATCACAATCATGACTGATGCACTTTTCGTCGAAACGCGCCGTCAATCCGACCATTTTTGAGTGAGATACTCGAGCTCATCGTGTCGCACAGCGAGCTCATAGGTTCCCATCACTATGCGACGTTGGGCACGGTAACCGAATTACGTGAGTCTAATAATAGGTGGTATTAATAATAACACGCTATGGTACATATTGTTCTCTAAAGTCCCTCTTTATCCAGGGAATATTGAAGGAGGCGCTGATCCGTTGGATCCCCCTCGTCTTACAGGTGCGAAACATGTGCATTATCTCCTGTAGTTATGGTACTTATGTGGGAGTCACAGGTGGTGCAAAGGCTGCAGAAACTGCCTTACCTCCATTAAGGGCCATAAACCACACAATACCTCTGATTGACAAGGCAAAGATATATCCCTGGAGACCCTCTCATTGCCCTGAGCCTATGAGACAGCAGTGGGGTGAGAAGAGGAGTGCATACCTGGCATCCGGCCGGTGGCAGATGACCAGCGTGGGAAACACTGTCCCAATGTTGTTTATCCAGAAACCTGGCACAGATCGCTTGCGAACTGTCGTGGATTTCCGTGAGCAAAACAAGAACATGTGTAAATTAATGTCTCCCTTACCAGACATGGAGGGAATCCTGCGCCGAGTCACGCGCAAGAAGTATAGGTCCTTGATGGATGGGCAGGATGCCTATGAGCAGATAAGGGTAATACCAGAAAATGTTTCACATACGGCAATGACCACACCTGATGGAAATATGGTTAGCCACGTATTGCAGCAGGGAGACTGTAATGCCCCCGCAACTGTACCAGGTGGTAATGAACTACCTCTTCAGCGAATACATTGGTATTTTCATGGACATTTACCTGGATGATATAATTATCTACTCCGACACACTGGAAGAACATATTGAGCACGTACGAAAGATAGTGAACATCTTGGAGCGTAAGCAGCTGTTCCTCAGTGAGAAAAAACTTAAGTTCCTGCAACCAGAGATGAGAATCCTCGGGCGCGTGGTCAATGATGAGGGGATCTGCATGGACCCCGATAAGGTGGACAAGGTGCTGAACTGGAAGCCACCTACCAATAGAGACCTCTGCCGCGGATTCATTGGCGCTGTGGGATACCTGGCTGATGACATCCACAAGGTACGCATCCCGCTCGGGGTGCTATCAACAGTATGTGGGGACATGGTCCCCTTCCGATGGGATGAAACAGAGCAACGAGCCTTTGAAGAGGCCAAATGTTACGTTGCAGGCCTGCTCAAACCATCATAGAGTACCGCTCACCTATGGCCCAGACCAAGCACAGGTCTGGATGATGACAGACACCTGCCCCACGGGGGTAGGCGTGGTGGTAGTGCAGGGTTGGGAATGGAGGAGCGCAGCAGTGGCCGCGTTCTACTCAGCCAAACTTAACACTGCACAGCAAAATTACCCTGTGCACGAACAGGAGATGTTAGCCGGCATGGAGACTATGCTGAGGCATAGGGACATACTGCAAGGATGCCCATTTATCTGGCTCACAGATCACAAGAGCCTGATTCACCTGCTGAATCAAAAGAACTTGTCAGGACGGCAAGCGCGCTGGATGGAGAAACTGGGTGAATTTGACTTCACCATAGAATACTTACCAGGGGCACACAACATCTTGCCGGACGTGCTATTGCGTATGTACGACTTTGATGCTGCAGGTACTGTCTGCTCGGTTAGTGAATACGTCGCTCACGATGACTATTCCTCACCTTTGGATGTTTCGGACCTGGTCAGCATGCCTGTCCTCGTGGGTAGTGAGGCGATGGCCACAACCCCACAAAGGAGTTCACAGGTAGCAGCGCGGCTCACAACCTTGGGCTCGGAGGAACCCAAAACACCTCAGAAGCCTAGGGTGAAGGAGAACACACGGAACACTACCCCTCCCTTAGGGAATGTGACTCCCCACAGAGTCCCATTGCTGAAACAGGCAGCTGGAAGGACAGTGGGACGTGAGGCAGAATCATGGCAGCTCCTAGGGGACACTGCCAACACAGTGGGCAAGGAGCTGGTGACCTCATGACCACCCTCACACCAAGGCCGGAGGGTTGTTGAGCCAGCTGAGACCAGGCGGCTGGAGACAAGCGCAGAGTTTGCGCATAGGATGCATGACCAATTCATGTTGCGTGGTCCTCGCGTGGAAGCTCCAACCCCAGCCTCACAAATGGAGGGGAGGGTGCAGGTGCAGCATACAGAACAGAACGACCTGAATAAGGACGATGCATTAGCAGCAGAAATGCGAATCCCCATCACCTACCCACATGAGATTGTGCTACTAGACGAAATGAGGCATCAGTATGGACAGGACACCATGCTCAAAAAGGTATTAGACTCACCCAAGGAATACCGAAACTTTGAAGTCAAAGACGGTTTGATCAGCATCAAACTAAAAGACTGGATGGCTCTATGCATACCGGACATAAAAGTAGGGGACAGATAACTAATCGAAGTCCTAATTGATCAAGGGCACTCATTATTAGCGCATCTCAGGGCCAACAAAACCCTATCTTACCTAAGGGAGCATGTCTGGTGGAGGACTATGGTCCGGGATGTGCAAATGTTCTGCAGATCCTGTAAAACCTGCCAGTGCAGTAAGCCATCCAACCAAAAGCCCTATGGACTGCTGAACTCACTAACAGTGCCGTCCCACCCTTGGGAGGCGATCGGCATTGATTTCATGGGACTGCTGCCCCCATCTAAAGATCGAAACGGTGAATATGACTCAATAACTGTGATTATCGATCTGTTGACGGCGATGGTGCATCTGGTACCAAGCAAAATGACTTACACAGCCAAGGAGATTACAGAACTAATGTTCGCCGAAGTCTACAAGTACCATGGAATCCCAAAAGCCATTATCAGCGATCGAGATGTGCTATTCACCAGCAACTTCTGGACCCACCTTAACAAGCTTATCAGGGTCCAACTGAAAATGTCCAGCGCATACCATCCGCAGACGGATGGTGCCACGGAACGAGCCAACCGAACTATCGGCCAGATGCTCAGATCCTGCATCGGCCCTAACCAAAAGGACTGGGTGTCCAAACTACCTGGAATAGAGTTTGCTATCAACTTAGTGAAATCCGAGTCAACAGACACCTCACCATTTCTCCCGAATGGTAGACAACCAAGGGCAATGGTATGGGAGACAGCCAGACCTGAAGAATACCTGGGAGTGCGGGCCTTCGCTCAGAAAATGAAAACTGCCATAATGTCAGCTCACGATGCAGTGATTGGGGCCAGGGTAAAGCAAACTCACGAAGCTAACAAACGGCATTGCGCATGCCCACTAGTAAAGGGCGACCTAGTCTATGTGTCAACCAAGAATATGTCTTTGCCAAAAGGAACAGCACGGAAGCTCGTACCTAAGTATATTGGTCCATACGAGATCATCGAGGACTACCACAACAATTCCTACAAGTTGGAATTGCCGGGGTGACTTAAACAATGGGGCATCCACCCCATCTTCCACTCCTTGTATCTTCGGATACATGTCCCCAACGATGACCGTTTGTTCCTGGGACAGATGGAAACGCAGGTGGCCGATTTTGAGGACACCGAATTGGAATGGGCAATCGACCGAGTTCTATCCCACTCTGGCCGACGTGTGGACTCCTCATTTCAAATACTGTGGAAGACAGGAGATGTCAGTACGCTACCGTACGATCAGGTAGCCGAATTAGACGCACTAAAGGACTATTTCTCGGTTTTGGGCATCGACAATGTGTCAGAATTAGGGGAGGGAGCCGGTAATCCTCCAAAAGAGGGCTCTCAGGTGACAGTTGGTCACCTATCCTTGGCGAGCTCAGACTATATAGAGTGCGCCCCCATTAGCTCCCCCTCAGAATGTCCCCCTTTCCACGCCACTCACGAGTTCCTATATGACTTCATCACCCGCATAGCTCACACCCTCGTCCCAATGATAATGGCGCCCCTACTCACTCGTCTTAGCGCTCGCCAGTTCACCCTCCCCAATGGCATCGGCAATGGGGACTTGATGGTGGTCCTCGACATGCTGCGAGCCTACCTCGAGCATGACACTCATCTTCGCTTTGGGACAGCAGCTGGTCGAGCAACACCTGTGGGGTACGGAGATTTTTCATTATCCTTCAACATGATGCAAACTACAAACGGACTTACCTCTCGCCTCGCCGAGGAGTTCACAGAAGGACCCCGCATTGCGGGACCATCTCCCTCGTTGGTGAAGACGTGCCTGCCAGCCCCCGCACCCCAGCTCAGCCCTTGCCTGAAGGTGGCCACTGGATAAACCCCCGCTGGGCTGAATTAATGGAGGAGGCGCTATGGATGGGTATGGAGACTGCCAAATGCCAGAGAGAGTGGCATGACTGGAACATCATTGAAAGGAAGGCCAAGCGCACACATCACGCTGCTAGTGTGCCCCCCGGAAGTCAGACCATGGACCTGGGGGAGGGTTCCATCACTACACGCACCGCACCACCCTCTCCTAGGACACCAACTCCCTCGTCCTCGCGTGCTGCTCCTACCCTCCCTCGCACCTCTACTCGCATGGACATTGACGAAGAAGAGGAAGGGGCTACCTCCCGTTTGAAGACCGCTGGTGAGGATACAGGGAAAAACGCCACCAGGAGAAAGAAGTAAGGATGTGGCAACATCCTGGAGGGGAGTATGTAGTGTTTGCACCGCAATAAGGCAAGGTGTTACGCCTGATCGAAGAATCAAATGTTCCAGGCCTGGTAACTTGCTGTTCCTGGGGCCGTATGTTTTTCCATATGTTTATTTTCCTGCTATTTGTTATTTATTTTATCACAGGCTTCATACACTACTCAGTATATAAGACTGCCCTCGTGTACTTAGCCCCCAGTTCTTTCCAATCTACCCGGACTAGTATCTGGTTAACATTGCATGAAAGACTCTGATTCGTTGTGTTGTTACATCAAGTCCTTAACTTCAACTAATACCACACTAATGATGTGCATGTTGTGTAGTTTTCTTGGCTCTGCTTATGTAAAGTACCACAATACTATCCAATCTGTACCACTGGATTGCAGACTTCCCTTCTGAATTTGTCCTACACTACATGCACTCTGCATCAAAATTGATCTTCAATGGTGGATAAACATCTTACTTAATGACTACTGCCCTCATTCCCTGTCTCCCTGTTCTCCTATTTATGATTATGATATATTGGTGGACACTTCCACTGGCACTGGCATTAGCATCTGCTGGAATGACCTATGGAACAGGTAGCCCATCCTCTATGGTTAGTATGAAGGTACTATCAACTGATCAGTCACAATATCAGATAGCTAGAAACCATTGCAGGTGAACTCATGATTCATGTTACTGCTGCCTTTGGCATTTCCAATACTGACATCCTCATTTGAAGTGATAATAAAAGGGTCATTGGCTTCTTTCAGAAGGGCTGTTGCTCCAATCTCACTTCTAATATGTCCATCCACTGCTCAGAAGAGATCCTTAGATCATCCAATGTCTCTATCTTCCTTATATACGTCAATACCAACATTAACCTTACAGATCCTGTCTCATGCAATATCCTATCCTCCCCATGTAATATATTCCTTTCACATCCCTCTTCCGAAAGAGCTCACTCCCTTGCTTATCAATGTCCAATAATATTGAAAACATAACAGAAAAGCTTCTTCATCTCTTTCTCTCCAACACTTATAAACAGGCAGTTGCATGTTCTGACAGTTGTATTTGAATACCATATCCTCCTCACAAAGATGCAGCTATCATCCTGAACATGTTCTCTTATGGACCACTCCTCATGGAATTTATTTTCAAAATAAACTTCTGTAATTGTTTCCTGACTCCCTCATTTTCAAAATCTTTTTGATAATGATCCAATCCTTAGATGAAGACATCCGTAGCAATTGTGGCACTGGTCTCCTATATTTCATGCAGTTTTGTGACTCCCACAATGTTCCAGAATCCAAATGTATGCCTGTCTCAGCAAATCTTCTTGCAGCTTTTCTTGCCAACACAGCAGGCACTATCTCTGACAGTACAGCCAATAGTTAGATGGCAGGTCTACACTACTGACACACTGTCAATGGTGCTATTTGGTTTAGTACTAAATCCTATGTCACATCTGATGAGGTATCACCAAGCTCACTCCTCCCAGTTCCAAATGAGCTTACTGACCTCCAGTCACCTTGAATACTTTATGTCAATTGGTCCAAGGCCTAGATATTACCAACTCCTTTGATGATGCTGTTTTTGCTACTGCATGTATTGCCTTTTGGTCCTGTTGTCAGTCCACACATCCATTCTTCCCTCCTCTCTTTATAAAACTAATCTTACCAATAGTCTTGGAGAACTTTTATTCCTAGTCCCAATGTCTTTGATGCTATCAAATACATCTCACATTCTATCTTACCAATCTCAGTGCATGATTTCCACAATGTTCATTGCATCACCTTCCATATCTCTTGGACAAAAATGATTGCCACAGAGGGCACTAATATCAATGTCACTAAACACAGTCACTCTACATGCCCTCTCTTCATAGTTAATAGCCCAGGTCATGACAAGTGTCATAAGTGCTCTACTGGTATGCCTTATTTGCAAGTGGCAACCATGACAAGGATTGTGACTTACCCACAAAGAGATTCAAAACCTTGAAAACAATAGTATTTCTATTAGAATCCCAACTTTATGTGTGATTCTGATTTTTTTTAAAGTGAAACTCCTAGGTCCAATTCTGAAGCTATGAACTGTCTCAATGAGTGTATGCTCAAACTTTCCTGGATCACTTACTGGGCTCTTGCTGTGAGAGTATGCTACTAATGTCTCTGTGTCCACAAACTGGATCTGATCAAGTTAATCCTTGAAGAAGAAACCCAGCTATCCTAGAAACAGATCAATGACATTGGTTTGCAAATCAGCTCCATCCAAAATATGCTTCAGAATGGAGAAATAACATTGAAAAAAAACAAAGGATGTAAGTTTAACCCTAGTGACCAAGAAGCTTGGTGTGAAAGTTCTATGTCAGATGATGATAGTTTGGTGCTCGGATCTAATGCTACCTCAGTTAGTTAGTTGGATGAATAACTCATTGTAACTGTATGTACTGCTATATTTTGTGCCTATCATCTTTCCATGTTGGTATACAAAATATATATTTGAGTCTAGTCACTAGTCACATTTCCAACATTACAAGAAGTTTGAGATAACAAAGTTGTGCTGTCTCCTCTGGTTCTTATCCAGGTTCTATTACTTATCAGTGAGTCACAAACCAAGGTTCTGATGAAGTTTTACATTCAAAAGATAGGAGAGTCATGCCATCTGAGAGATTCTTTTGCTTGCAAATGAGCTATGCAAGCTTTCCAAATGTTCTAAGAATTTTCAAGCCATATAACCTATATATTCATTCAATTAACTACTTCTATTAGGTCCCAGCATTATAGCCTGATCTGAGGGTACAAACTTTAAGATATAGGAGTCAAATAGGAGTGCCACACTCCATTTACATAAAGTTGTATGATAGGCTCCAGCCCCGGTTCTTGCACAACAATTACCTATCATATCAGTGAGTCATGCCATTAAAGGTTCCTAACGTTGTAGGGTATGAATAGGGGTCACATTCATCTTCCGAGCTTTCCACAAATATTTAGAGTTGAGTCATGATAGGCCCCACCCCCACTCTGGTTCTTGATGAACACACTGAACAGATTCTAGGATTCACTGATATTCTAGGGCATGAAGTTTAATATAGGAGTCATTGTGTCATGAGTGTAACCATCATATTAGGAACAAACAATGTCATCTCTTACTCAAATTTTCTGCATCTGCACATAACAACATTATTCTCATATAGCTGATATGAACTAACACTTTAACACTGCCAGTGTTTGACCACTATTTAACTCACCCCTCACCTCTCGCTCTCTACTAAATATCCAAGACATGCCAGACACTTCTTTCAAGTCAACTCCTTTCAAAATTATTAAATATGATCCTACCCAGTCTACTAGTAGCAGACAGTGAATGACATCTCTGGAGCTCCCAACGCATTGCTTGCACTCTTATTTTCACACTCCCAGCACTACTACGAGTCTTCTCAACTCATCTTTGGTAGCATCTGGGAGTATAATCTCTCATGGATACAAAAACAGCAGAAGAAAATGTATATGAATGATCTAGACTCAGCCAACCATCTAGCCGTCACATGGACATGCACCTGAATGATCATGAATCTTGTAGCCAACACTGGATGGATGAGAACTAAAACCACATCAGAGAAAGAATTAATGGATAATCTATGTGGGGGAATTATTGCTCAAGCTAATTTGTTATTCCACCATAGTAGGTGTCAAGTTCAATTGTTGCAGCACCAATTAACCATCACAACAAACCAAATATAAAAGTGACAAGGAATATCAAAAATTTACTTATCCAGTACCTTTCTTAATTTTGCACCTTCCTTGTAGAAACAGTAGATTGCTTCATGAGTCTCCACAATCTGAAACCAAACGAGGACAATCCTTTATCTGCTAATGCCTGCAAAGTTTACATGATAGCACTCAGAGCCCAGATCTTCAATTCCAATTAGCAATGGATATACTTTTTACATAGGTAGGAGTTCATTGCAGACTCCATTAAACTTCTTGTTATTGGCAATCTAGCTTTGGAAAAAACACACCTGATAGTATGGTATGGCAGAAATTTTATGCTATTCCATGACACAAGTATAAGGGTAGAGATCAAGACCACAATGCCTCTCATGCTTTCAGAAAGTGCTGCTAGAGTGAGTAACATATTTTGTCACTATATGCATTTGTTACTAACTGCTTCTGCATAATTCTTAGGCACAGTGCACTGTGGATAGACTGATAGAAAGTCATCAATCAGGTACCTCTCATGTTTTGCAGTTTAGTGTAAAAATTACACCTGTTGGCAGGCTACATATCACAATGCCATTTTAGGGTTCTTGGATGACCCTCTTCATAAGGAGTCATTGGAGGCATGGCTTCTAAACCTTCATGAACTGAGGTCTGTAAGTGACTTTTGTTATAATGAATACAGTGACCACACTCATACTTTGCAGCAAAGTCTTAGATGACTTCTTGGGTTTGTCATCACCATCACACAATGTATATGTGCTCATGACACTGGAGGAGATAGTTAGGCCACTTCTACAATCATTAACATCTCCATAGATGCAGATGCAGATGCCTGTCCAGGAGGAGTTATAGTATCTGACAGGTCACTACAGACTCAGATGCTCCATTCATGGCTCTTTACTTGGGTACAGGCTTCATTGATGAGGAGTTGTAAAGCATCATGCAGAGCAAAAATACAGCCTATTCAGACAGATTTTCTGTTGGAAATGAGCAAGCGTGCTCGCAGCCGAGACGCAGTATTCCCTTATTATTTTCGTTCACAGTGTCCAGCGACATGTATGTTTCAAATCTATGCGATCTTGTTATCATCTTTCCTATTGTACTTACAAAACACCATTGATCTCTTGGGCCAGTGCCATACTTTCTTATTGTTACAGTCTCACATACTCAATTCACTTGCACAAGAGCTTGCGAGGTATTTAGTTAGCTACAGAATTGGACTGTCACCTCAGATGTTTGCCTTTGCGCGCACGACTGAGGTAAGATACTTACATTTTCACTTATATTCACCTTTGCTTACTTCGAGTAGAGAGTCCGTATCTTACAGACCCGCGCGAGTTCTATTAATCCTTCATTTTCTACCTTGCATTTGCATGAAATTGGGCTGAATTCCTTTTGGTCTATGGACCATGCAAATTCCCAAAGCCTCTTCATAGTAGGTTCACCTATGGCATGAGCACTCATTACCACTTCACCTGCTCATATCTACAGGTGAAATCAGTGTCCATGCTGATTTTCACAATAGTAAAGTTCAATATCTTTCACCAATGTAGACTAACTACATACTGTGAAATGATCACTGAAAGTGATGGTTTCTAATGAATTTTTCCTGTCATGGCAGGGTGCTCCAGCCATGGCTGTTTTCCAATCTAGTAGTCTCTGTCAAATTTGTGGCTTATGGTGACATGCATCTTCTGTGCTGTATCATATGTTGCACATGGAACACTGGGATCCTTTGCTTTCCCAGTCCATATATTATTCTTATCACATCTCAATTCCATAGCTTAGCATGAAATAAACACAACATTTGATGTGCTCACTTTAAGTTCCATGATCCATAGTGCAATCTACATTGGAAATTTGGCTGGAAGGTCTGGAAAAAGCTTGTTAATCTTATTTGCAACCTATACTTTGTCAATGGTGACACAAAAATCTTTAAACTGATTCCAGTAGCTGGAGAGATTATGCACATGAGATGAGACATTTTGCCAGTCCATGACATACCTCTAGCAGTCAGAGAGTGTTGTACTGATAACACTTCCTCTGATACTGCTTGCAAACTAGATGCTAACTGGTTGTGATATGCCATGCTGTGTTTAAGCATCTGTTTTTTTGTGCATTGTCCTCACTAGTGTTCATAGTACTATACTGAAGGGTGCTAGCAGTTTCATGATCATCATCATCAAAGCTGTTGAGGAGAGATTCCTCCTTCTTGGTCTGATTCTCTTTAGTGGCCTTGACACTGATGTGTTTTGACTCAGCAAAGTAGAAAGTAGTACTTTTGAAGGTTTGTAGTAAGGACATGATAGAAAAAAATTGAGTTCAGACTGGTGTGAGTGAGGAATAATGAATGAGAAAATGGAATATAAGTGGGCTCTTAAATAAACTTCTAGGATGCAAGTGAAAAGTCAACCCAAGGAGATTGAAACTAAGAATGAATTCTTCTAAGTAAGGAGGGAATCAAAAGACTGATACTTTGAGCTAATAAGTCTATGAAGTGCTTGATATGTGCAAGTTAGCGACTGAGTGATAATAGGTGTGCCTGTGATTGAGAAAGAAAGTACACACTAATGCGAGTAATGTGAGATGAAAGGAGCCCAAAGAAAATGACTTTTGACAAGGGACAATGAGAACTGATTATATCCAGACATAAGCTTCAGAATTGAAAATGATTTTCTGCTATTCACTCTCTCTGCCACAGAGGTGATGATAGAACATAAGTAGGGAAGTAAAAATGAACATACAGATGTGAAAGTCTGAATAGGTGCTTTCTCAGGATACAGTACCAAATAGGAAGCACTGTGTGTAGTGTACTTAAGTCTAGGTAAGTATGAGATAATGAGACATAATTGTCATATTATGATAAGAGATGGTTATATATATGATGATGATGATGATGATGATGATGATGATGAGAACTCATTCATGAACTATTGGAGGACAAGAGTAATTGGACATGCAGAGGATGGATACTGGACCTAGAAGAAAAGCACAAGTGCATGCTTAGTAGCACCTATGTGCATTGTGTTGCATGAGTGTATGTACTTGTGCCTAAATCACTACTAAAGCTGCAGATGTAGGATGAGTGTGAGACTGATAGGAAATGTGTGATATGATGCTGCAGAGAGCTGACTCTCTACACCTGATGATCAAGAATTGAAATGCTCTTTCAGCTGAAAACAAACCAACTTGAACTCCTTGAATTTAAACATTGAGACTTACACATAAATACATTACAAGTTCATGGTGTTGCCATGTCTAAAACATCAGAATGTTGACTTGGAAGTGCTCAAACTGCCTGTACTTTATTAAACATATATGCCAGGATAAGCAAAGGAATCTTTCACTTGTCACATATCTCTCTCCCTTTTAACATGTTTTATTTAATTCATGAAAATGTAACAGAAGGACAAAGACAATAAAGGTTAATATACATGAGAAGCTCAAGAGCTACGGTAGGCCAACTCATGGCAATGGCACAGAGATGTTGGATAGGCTTCATCAGTTTTCTAATGACTGAGATGAGTGGCTGAGGCGTGTCACTGGCATGCACTCTGAATTAGTGTTTATGTATCTAATTTCTCCTACTTGGCAAAGCTTATTTAAGCCTGAGCTGAAATTGAAACAAGGGGACATAAATCACACCAATCCCTGTCAAAATGAAGGACTGAGAAGGTGTTTGGAATTGAAGAACAAACAATTACTTACAAAAGCAAGAAGAGTGCATATTGCACACAACAGGCACTCCAAGGATAATGATTGAGCTACAAATTCAGCATAGGTGAGTGGAAGTGATACTATATCATGCTAAGCTCACAACAATATTGTTAAAAAGGCACATGCAGTGCTGTCAGCATTTGGTATGCCTCACAATTTGAGTGTACTACCTCTGATAACACAGCAAAAAAACTGCCACCAATCACAGGTTGCTGTCATACTTATGCATCAATCGTTGTAACTGTAGCACTGTTTTGATGCAACAACATTACAATCCTAAGGCCCTTTGATGCATGAGTGATGCATGTCCCCCCTGCAATACCCTGTATAATGTGATGCATCCCTCCGCTGTGTGATGCATGTCCACCTACTTCTGATGCATATCCTGGCACTGTTTACTGATGCATCATGCATCACACCATTCGTCTGATGCATCCTCCGCCCTTTATTTGATGCATCCCCCCACTGTTCACTGATGCATCATGCCATTTGTCTGATGCATCCCTGTCCTTTATTTGATGCATCATCCTCCCGCCCTTCTCCTGTACATCTGGTAATCCCGCCCACACTTTGTCGTCACCTGTATTGATTGCATAACTACATCTGTGAATGGTACATTACATGCAAGATATGTTTTTTGGGGCTGTCAAAGACCGAGAGCGCTAGGATTCCCATGGAACTCGTCCACAAACACACAAGTATCTGCCCAACTGGAACGACATGTGTCCCACAGTGCCCGATGCAAGGCAGCTTGACATAGAGCATATGCAACCCTGACCCTCTCTCTCGGCGGGACTACCAGACCAGTTCTGATCTGTGTGCTCATCCCAAGACATGGCTTGCCAGTCAAAGAACTGCAGAATCCTCTGCATCTCCTCTTGTAACAGCTCAAGCTCCTCCTTCCACTGCATAGTGTGTGCCCTGGCCTTGCACTATTCTATTCGCATATCTGGATGGAGTGCCGGTGAGATAGAGTGCATGAACAAATTGGTAAGCCTACATACCTTCCATAGATCCATCATTGTCCAGCTCGTCTCCATGAGCACCATGCATATTCCATATCCACAAAAGCTTTGCCTTCCTTCAGTCTCGCCCCACAGGAGATCTGACATTCCTTGGATATCTTGACGATTGAGCAGACATAGGGAGGACTGCCAGCCTGTCTCCTTGACGAAGGGAGCAAGAATCACCAGCGCTCTGCGTGCATCCTGATATTGGGTTGATGCTACCTCAATTCTTGTGTCAATGCCTTTGAGCATGTTACGAGCTTGGGTATTTGAGCCTTGACCATGGAGGTTCCAATCCTTGTACTTGAGGATAGCAGTTTGCACACGGAGGTTAGAGTGTAGGGTGTCGTGAGCTTGTGCATAACGAACTTTCCACTCAATTTTCTGAAATTTGAGGTCGCAAGGATCCGTTCTGCCAACTTGGGAAGGAAGCAGAAGCTCAAATGACTTGGGAGCGATGACAACACCACTGGACTTGTCTCTCAGTCATAGGGATGCAACCATTGGCATGTATAATTCCTGGACCTTAACCCAAGCCTCAATCCGATGCTGGAGACTGTTACTACGTTGAACGACCTTTCCTTCTTGAATGCCAGTGGCATGAATCCCTAGACCCGCCTTGTCAGCTCAAAGACGTCATCTGAAGTGTTTTGTTAGCAACCATACAATGAGTCATATCAATTAAACTTACTGTTGCTCTTCAAGTTCTAGGCTGCTGCTAATCAGCACACTAGGCGAACAATCTTCATGCAATTTGTGGAAGCCGCCTAGTTCTAATTCTGACATGTCTTCTTTTGCAAGTTCGAGCCGCACAGATGCAAGTGTGATCTCTGCATGAAATGACATCAGTGTCAAGACATCATTCACAACAAAACACAATGTACTCACTTTCTGTGCTTTGTTTGTATGGGTTTGGCTGGGAGGGATCATGTTCCCATGCCTCAACCTGCTCTTTCCATCTGCTCAATGCTTCTGCATATTCCACTTTTAGTCCTTCTTTGAGGTCATCCAGAGCTGCTTTGTGTCCTGATAGTTTGGGCAAGGCTTCTTTCACCTTCCACAGCATAGTGTGACCTAATGGTGCATCAGTAATGCATCAGTAATCAGCGTGTGTCACTGTCAAAATAACTTACGTAGACCGGTAATTTTCTTTCAATTCCAATCCCTAAAAAATCATCAAGGGTGTCTCATCTCGTGCCCAGGCCCATCTCTTTAGTGCTCGATGCCACGGGATTGATATTCAACCATCCTCACTCAGGGGCTTCTCCATTGGTTCATCCAACACCACACGCAAAATTGAATGAGAAGCTTGTTTGACATGATTCAATATGAGCCGGCAAATGGAATTTTGGAATGAAGAAGGCGACTTTCTTAGCGCCGTGGTCCAGTTGTATGGAGGGGGGAAATGATGTCATGCGGTGCCATAAATTCTTCTTCCACTGGCACGCTATATCGTACGAGACGTTGAGGATATCCACTGTGGTATGCTGAAGGGTCGAAAAGAAGAGGTAATCCATATTTACGTATCTAGATAGCGGCACGTCAATATTATCAAGTGTCTGAAGTATAGCAAAACTTACTTTTCTCCTTTCTGGAGGTCTCCGACTGTGGTCGGTAACTTCATGTTGTGGCAAGTGCAATCAATAGTACCCAGCCCCGTAGCTGCAAGCCCATGACTGGATTTAGTATCTGCCATGTTTACCATGTTATGGCTTGAACATGTGGACTTCTGTTCTGCAGGCCCATGTTAGTATCAAGGAAAATATACAGACAATGACTAAAAACTCACCTCTTGGCTAATATTAGAATTATCCTCTATGAAAGCCTTGTGTACACTTTCTTCGACAAAGTATCCCCAGCCGTGACTCAGGCTGGGGTCTACACTATCCTTTGAAACAACTTTCCATTTCAGCCGGAAATTAGCATCAATGGCGACAAACAGCCCATACAGCCAGCTACTTCTATGAATCAGCGACTGCAATACCCATGCCATTACAGTCGCATCTTACTGGTTAGTAGGGGAAGCCTCTCTCCAATCAGAGGGTAAGTTTTTCCCAGGCTGCGGACAGGCTGGACATAAAACAGCGCACCCACCCTCGGAAGTCGAATCAACCCCATTGGGATCATAAGGATGGCCAGAGCATTTGAGCATCTTGAGATGATGCCATTGGTGAATCATCCGCATGAATTGGTCATATCATTCCTGAAGAAATGTAAGGCGATGTTGTCATGGAGCAGCCCAAACGGTACTTACTTTGACAGGACTCAGCCCCATATTGTCAGACAGACCTTCCGCATCAGCACATTAAAAAAACTTGTATGCTGACACCTTTGATTCAAATGACAAAAGATGAAATTCTTCGAGAAGGCAAAATGTCGCTGCAGTCTTGGGGTCGGATGTCATTGACAGAAATAATGACTTGCGAAGAAGCTGTTGTATGTGGGTTGTGGCTAGGGCGCAATCGCAAAAATCTAAAGCTACCTCATGGACGCCATAAGAATCCATGATGAAAAAGTCATCATTGAATGCGTGATGAGGACTGGAACAAGTCTGACCAGCCATGTGTCCAAGCTGGATCCAAAGACCGAGGCTCTTCAGGCTTGCAGATTCAAAATATTCTCTGTTCCATTTCTACATCTAGTGAGTTCATATCCTATAAGATTGTTTAATTAGCACTTACCTGCAGCCAATGAAGTGGGTGATGCATGTGGGCTGTCACCATGCAGGAGGCACAACACAGATTGATCCCAAAGCAGTCTTGACAACGATATTCTGGATGTGGGTTACCACAACCAGAACATGGCTCTCCACTAAGTTCTCCTCAGCCTTTGAGTTGTAGCATCTCCTGGAGGAACAGGGAGCGATCCTTGAACCACACCAGCAGTGGATTATCCTGAATGAAGTCAATGAGCATGAAGCATAATTATGTTAGTCTGGCAACTTACCCCCATGGTACGTTTCCTTGGAGACTGAACATCATTGTCAGCACCCCATGATGTATCAGCCAAAAATTCATCAAATTCATCTGACATCATGGCAGGCAGCAGGCCCGCATGCATGGGCGGTTGACAGTGCTTTGTCAGCTGTACATTTTTGGGAGGTTCAACATATTGCAGGGTATATGAGATAGAGCAGTCTCTGTGATATTGGTACTGGGTGTGCTTTCGCTGCTTCATGCTCGAAGACTTTGGATGCGAGTAATAATTGAGGGTGACTCTTTTCTGCCACTTCTTGGGTCTTGTTATTGATCCCAACTCCCGATGCAATTCCTCTGTACATATGATCATTGAAGACGAACTAGCAATTGGGGATGGATTGGACTCCATGCCAAAGTACTGACTGTGCCAATCATTGGCAAATGACAATGAGGGCAAGACTTTTTTTCCTACTTACCCATAATCTTGACCATCATCAGCGATGGACTTGCCATTCATGAAGTATAGTATGTTGATGGCCAGCATTGAATCACACATGGATTTGAATCGTATGGTGAATCCGATTATAAAGAAGCTGCTCACTTCTGTGTGAATAAACAACATCAAATAAACAATGATTCTCTATTGCAACCGACCTTGACCGACTTGAGTCCAATCTTCAGCCAGGCGTTGAGTTCAGTAAGTATTTATCTTCAATTCTCTATGGCCTCCGTTGTAGGGAATGATCCCTGGATGAGCTCATAATCGGTCAATCTACGAAGTATGTCGATATCCCACTTAGTCCGCACTTACCCTCGCCATCTCCGACACTCTCTGCATTGGACCTGACATTTTTACCTTCAGACTCATCGGACTTCCCACACACTCATCCATCCTATGTCCAGTCCTGTCCTGTCTAACCCCACTGGTGCGTAGTTCATTTTCCCATTGACACAAGCAGTATGCAGTGTTATTACATGTGTGCTCACATGGCCACTGCACCTCATGGCTGATTACATACCATTGGACCCGATGTTTCACTACTGTTCTCGCCTGTACACCTCCGGACTTTCACATAGATAGTTAAATAGGGCTAGGGCGACCATGTACATCACCATCTAGTAGGAGGGTAAATTCCCCAATATTTGGTCACCCCCATGCTGAGTACTTAGTTGAACTCCAACAATATACTTGGTCATCATTCATTTCGCCTCTAGACTTTTGTCAATTGTTTTATTATTGTTCCCTTACCACTGAAACCTAGTCTTGATGCTTTCCCATCATTTTCTTCACTTTCCCATACTCTCCACTCCCCAAATCTTTGGACCCACTGTTCTCATCATCGGACTTCGCTATATACCTTCAGACCCAACATTTTTGCCTTCGGACTTTGTCCCCTTGCATAGTACTTACCATTAGACTTACACCAGACAGCAGACCCCTTTACAGTCAAACACTCTTGCTTGCAAGTGAAGCAGCGAGGCAGAGCATAGACTCAACATACTGGTTAGGTGTTTATTACTATAGACACTCAGCCAGGTTGTATATTCTACAGTGGAGAGTGTCAGAGATGGTTAGGATAAGTGCGGTGTAGAGAATGATCCTAGGATGAGCAGTAACCAGCCATTGTTAGTCCGCACATATCCTAACCATCTCCGACCATCTCCGCATCAGACCCGACATTTTGTACCTTCAGACTCGTCGGACCTCCTGCGCACTCGTCCGTCCTATGTCCAGTCCTGTCCTGTCTAACCCCACTGGTGCGTAGTTGATTATTCCCATTGACTCAAGCAGTCCACAGTGTTATTACATGTGTGCTCACACGGCCCATGCACCTCATGGCCGATTACATGTCATCGGACCCAACATTTCGCTACTGTTCTCGCCTGTACACCTCTGGACTTTCACGTACTTAGTTAAATAGAGCTAGGGTGACCATGTACACCACCATCTAGTAGGAGGGCAAAGCCCCAATGCTTGGTCACCCCATACTGAGTGTATAGTTGGCCTTAGTCAAATATACTTGGTTATTGTTCGTTTCGCATCTGGACTTAGTGTCCTATCGTTCCCTTAACATTCCCTTACCTCCGAAAGCTAGTCCCGACGCTTTCCCTTTGTTTCTCTCGCTCTCCTGCACTCTCTGCTACCCAAACATTCGGACCCGCTGTTTCCCACCATCAGACTTCACTACGTACCTTTGGACTTCACGTCGGACCTTCAGACTTCGTCCCCATGCATAATACTTACATTTCAGACTTATCTCAGACAGCAGACCCCTTTAGGGTCGAACGCTCTTGTCTATCACAAGTGAAGCAGACTAGGCAGAGCAAAAGACTCAACATACTGGTTAGGTGTTAATTACGATTCTCACTCAATCAGGTTGAATACCCTTCAGCGGACTAATTATGGCTGGTTACTGCTCATCCTAGGATCGTTCTCTACATTGTGTGATTGATCCGCGCATCAAACCAGCAGTGCGACAGGTTTTGTGACTGCATCCTTAGGGGTAATGAGGAGGGGTGGTTTCGAGATGACAATGGTGACCTTATATAGCTCCCAGTCGTAGAACTCCTCCTCGATGAGCCCACTAGATGGGATTTGGTCTATGTTATGATCAACCGTTTGCGGACACTGCAGCAGGTAAGATGCCACACCATTAAACATATGTCATAGACTAATATTGGCCCAGGCAGTAACTGCCTTTTTTGATGCTTGGGCTCAATGCAGCATATCTGAGAAAAGATTGAGCGAGATGGATTGGCAGTTTCTCCAGGACCTGGAAGTAATCTTGGAGGTAAGTACTGATGTGTTTGAAGCTCGTGATCCAACTTACCATTTCATACCAGGCACCCCACGCCACCCAGCAAAAACTCTCCAGTGAAAGCACTCCCTTGCTGAGCCATGCTGTTCCAACTTTTGAAGAGTTGATCAATGGCTGGGAGTCTATTGGCCTGCACGTACCTCACTGGAAGCCTATCATCAACATAGGCTTAATCTGGGCAAGCAAATACATTGACCGGATGGGTGCGACACATGCTTATTCTGTTGCTATGTGTCAGTCCTGTGTTTTGTTTTACTAAATATTGATCTCATGATTACTTTTGTAGTCATTGATCCTGCGATGCGGATGTCTTGGATGGACAGTATGGGAGGCAGACCATGTTAAGGATGCCAAGGAGTTTATCTTGAAGCTGTTCCAGTTATGTTTATATCCGACTCATTATGTTCTGTTCCCCTGTTTCATTTCCGTCTCCATTCTAGTATGCTCCATTCTCCTGTTTCATCTCCGGTGAAGGGTATTCAACCTGATTGAGTGATAATCATAATAAACACCTAACCAGTATGTTGAGTCTTTTGCTCTGCCTAGTCTGCTTCACTTGTGATAGACAAGAGCATTCAACCCTAAAGGGGTCTGCTGTCTGAGATAAGTTTGAAAGGTAAGTATTATGCACTGGGACGAAGTCCAAAGGTCCAATGTGAAGTCTGAAGCTACGTAGCGAAGTCCGATGGTGGGAAACAGCGGGTCCGAAGGTTTGGGTAGTGGAGAGTATGGGAGAGCGAGGGAAACGAAGGGAAAGCGTTGGGACTAGCTTTCAGAGGTAAGGGAACATTAAGGGAACGATAGGACACTAAGTCCAGAGGCGAAACAAACGATAACCAAGTGTATTTGACTAAGGCCAACTATATACTCAGTATGGGGTGACCAAGTGTCGGGGCTTTGCCCTCCTACTAGATGGTGGTGTACATGGTCGCCCTAGCTCTATTTAACTAAGTACGTGAAAGTCCGGAGGTGTATAGGCAAGAACAGTAGCGAAACGTCAGGTCCGATGACATGTAATAAGCCATGAGGTGCATGGGCCATGTGAGCACACATGTAATAACGCTGTAGACTGCTTGAGTCAATGGGAATAATCAACTACACACCAGTGGGGTTAGACAGGACAGGACTGGACATAGGACAGACGAGTGCGCAGGAGGTCCGACGAGTCCGAAGGTACAAAACGTCGGGTCCGATGCGGAAAGCATCAGAGAGCGTCGGAGATGGTTAGGGTAAGTGCGGACTAATTATGGCTGGTTACCACTCATCCTAGGATCGTTCTCTACACCGGCTCCATTATAATATGTTCCATTCCACTTACTAATAAGCTTTCTCCATTCTCCGTACATAGCCCTGCACTGCGCTGACTGTTTTCTATTATGATATCTACAGTATATAAACCCCTATAAACTCTCGCTATGTCCTCAGTTCGAATATTAACTAGTTCCTGCTCTTTCCTGTCTTCTCCAGACTTGAGTCTTCACTCCAGTCAATCTCTGAGTCTCAGGATTGTATCCTTAGACTATAACTCTGGCTCTACCTTAGGTAGTCTATCTCTATTGGTTTCTATTCCGGACTTCATCCATAATAGTCTTTACTTTGTTTCCCTTCCTAAGTCTAGAAAGTCCGCCAGACTTTCCTATACTCCGAAGTCCAGACTTCGCACATCTCCCTCAGAAGTTAAGGGCAGTACTCAGGTAAGGGGCGCAGCGCACGAGCTGAAGCCAAAGCCCTTCAGATCCGCCTCTTGAGCATGACCTTAACACTTTGCCTGAAAAACCTTTCGTGCTTGGTCTCCCAACCAGCTCCTCTCCTATTCCAACTTACAAAGCCCTTATCAACAAAGTCAAGGAGGACAGCTTATCGTGAGTGCTGAATAGAACACTTGGAGTCGCATTTATCATCCACTCATGACTCCAGGTTCAAGCATGTCATCACTTTCAACATGAACAAGTATGTCGGCCTTCCTCATGACCACTCAGAGTCCTACCACACATTCATGTTCCACATAAGTCCCTCGCAAGAATGGTGACACCAACTTGCTGTAAACTTGCCGCATGGTGTGAATCCCACCAGCTCATTGATGGCAGACTCAAGCTCTTGTCACGTATCCTTCTCAAGTTCTTTGCAATGGACCACTGCGGTACAGATCTCACAAGGTTCGTATTCTTTCTACACAGTACATGTTGCTACAATGCTGACGGCTCATGTTTATAGGTCAGAATAACCGAGACAACACTATCAAGACAACAATCAGTAAGCTCTCAGCGACTATAAGATATCCCGGTACTCACTGCAGTATGTGGTCGCCTTACTCTCAAGCTATGTGTTCTGTCTCGGCCTGAACCACCTCCTCACCCTTTCCCAGAACCCCAATGAGGCCTCCTTCCCTTCCGCATTCACCTCAACTTCCTCTGCATCTGCCTCAGCGTGGATCATCAGATCAGCCCTTATCACTACATTATCCCATTGGTGCTTGCTCCCTCAGCCGCAATCAACAGTTTTTGAAGCCATGAACTGCACAGATCGACAATTGTTAATGGATGCACAAGTAGCTGTAGGCCTGTAGCACTTACTATACTTTTCTCGCTTGAAATAGGATCTTTGGACTTTGTCGCATACGTGGATTGGTGATAATCAATTGATACAATGTCACAATTCTAAATTTAATCTCATTTCTAAATTTAAATCATGCTAAAATTATCTACATAGGAGCCGGCTTGAGCCAGTTTACAGCTGCTTACCATGGCTATATCAGCCGGACCAAGTTGAGATTATGTAAGCAGTGTGACTTTGCAGTTGCGGTCAAGCCCGTGAATCAGAACCGGCTTTAGCCGGCGCTAGCCAAACCTGCGGCAACACTAATTGCATTATTTCTTGTCTATTCATCACAGTTCTCCATGCATATCTCCCATTTCACTTGTTCACCTCACACTCATGATCTCATCAGTTTTTGCTATGTACTGGTAAGTATTTTTCTCATCTACCTGCACTCGTCCACATCACATTATTCATTCTCATGCATGCCTCATGCACATATCCTGTTCTGCTTGTCAGTTTCACTATGTACCCAGTTTCCCTGTATCACTACAACCATTGCAATTGATCCACACATATACTATAATACAGGTTGATTCAGGCTTGCTATATTGGGCCTAATTCAATACAAGTTGATACAGAGATTGGTTGAAAAATACAAGTCCTTACAGGCTCTGTATGCATCTGTATATGCCTGTAGTAGGGTCTGACTGGGAATGACACCCAGTTCACGATCATCGAAGCTGGCGCGCATACCTTCTGTAGCGATTTGCATCTCATATTAGGGTTAGGGTTATAACTGTCATTGTTTGACAACTCTTGGACAAAAGTAGCGGCCTCTAAGTGAACCGCACCATATTACATGTATCATGTTTAAGGATCATCCAACTACTACGTGCATTCACATTAATCTATCAGTCCGTCACTGTGCGATCTTACTGTAACCCACTCATACACCCGCAGCAATAGAAATCACTACAAATCAATCAACAGCTCCTCTCGTCGCTCCGGAATAGTCGTAGGCGCAGACGGCGCATACAAGTCAAACGATTGCGGTACTGCCGTTGGTGCGGAGGGGAACTGCGGGAGCTGTGGCTGTAAGAGCTGCTGGTACTGAGGGCGGGACGCGCGCGATGAGGTGCTTGAGCGAGCGAGTGGGGCAGGCGGCGGGGACATTGCGGTATGTGCTGAGACGCTGTGGTGCCGTGCGAGTGCTGGCGTTTGTGGAGCAAGGGGTGGAGCCATGGGTTGAAGTGCGGGTGCTGATGGTGGTTGAGACGGTGCAGGAGTCTTGGCGAACTGGGGTATTGTCACGGGTTGGTTGACCGGAATGGTGGGAGAAGCGGGGGTTTGCTGGGGGAGGTAGGATACAGATAATGGTGGACTAGTGAAGTGGGGCGGCTGCTGAGGTTGAGGAGGTGCGGGTGGCGAGGCGAGTGGGGCCGTAGGGTGCTGTGATGGCCCGGGAACCTCTGAAGTATATGGTTGTGGTGGTCCTGCCGCATAATGAGCATACTGAGGCTCTGACTCGGAGACAGTAGATAGTGTGGGTCGGGAGATAAGAGGCTGCGGGGCGTATTGGGCAGAGTCGGTCCGTGGTGGCGCAAAAACCGGGGAAGATATGGAGGACGCATGATGGTGAGATGGCGCCCATTGACTGTAACCATTAACAGGAGTTTGTGTGGATTGCCGCACTGGTACCGTCGTAGGGTGGACCTGTTGGGGAGAGCGCCGCCACGTGGGATGTGAGATCTGATCCGTCAATAGCTTGTCGTAAAGCTTGACGGCTTGCGAAAGCTTTTCGTGCATCTCCGATAGCAGTTCTGCGTGCAAGCATCAGTAGAGTTGGAAATTTCCAAGTAAACTGACGCACGTTCTTTGCGGTCGGTGTCATCCAGACTCATCGCCAGCTTTGGCCGGAGCCCGTTTGCCTTGTCATACAATTCGTTGACAGCAGGATACCGCGACATGTCGCGTCCCCCTTGGGCCTGCACCTGCTCCACCGTCTGGCTGAATGTAAGAATGGCGTCGGTCTCCAAGGGCTCGAGATCATAGCTCGCAAGCTTCGGCACTTGTGGGGCCGGTATGACTGTGGGCGGATACGATTGAGAGGTGGCGTACACATTGCTGTATGAATCTGTGCTTGTAAGCTCCACAGGGGCGCTCGGCTTCGGAGCGTTCGCCTCGCGAAGACTTGCTTCGATGGCTGCACGGAGATCAGGATCGTCCTCATCCGCATCAGCAACTTTAAGATCTGGGTGCGCCTTTCTGTCCACAAGAGGAGGTTCAGAAACGTGCCAATTATGCGCGGGGGGTTGAGCGGGGACATAACCCGGTCTGCGTCCGTGAGCAGCACCAACCTCCTCGAGGGAGAGCTCAATAGCGCGTTGGAGCTCGGCGTCTGCGAGGTCGCGCGCACTGCTGTGACGCGGGCTATACATACTTGCAGAATGGCGATGTCCCTTGTCACTGTCAGGAGGCGGTATATCAGAATAGTTTATGCATGGAAGAACACATATGTACCTTTTCTCAGCCTTTTTCTGCAACTTATTGTGACACGCATCACAGACCCTAACAGCTTGAGTGATACCGAAGTGAGGTAGGGGTATGGATTTAGATGAACATTGCTGGTCGAAAACTTGGCCACAATTCCGACAGTGATGTTTCCGATTGGTAAATGTGAACGGAGTGCGACATCGCAGACACAGCTCGGAATCTATCCATTCTGGAGCGGTTGACGTATCGACCATGGCAGAGTTTGCCAGGGCAAAGTCCTTTGGAGGGAAATGATGTCCTGCGCAGCAAGTATGAAACGTGGTGATGACAGATTGACTGAGTGCATACCTTCACTCTTGAGGGTCTTATAGACCTGATTAACGTAACTAAGACTGGGCTTGCCTTCAAAAGCCAAGGACCAGTTCTGTATATACTTCAAGATGTCATCTCTGACAGAATGATTTAGACCAGGCATTTTGAGGATGGAGACCAGATTATCCATGAACTCCCTTGAGGTCACCTCGCTCAAGAAATGATCGCCGCCGTTCTTGACACAGATGTCTGTCAACTGTCGAACCAGCATCAGAGCATGTCGCGGAGACTGGAATAATATGGCTTACGCCGAGTGCGAGGAGTTGGACATTGGGATTCTTGTGATTAAGGCGGCGCTTGAGCGCACGCATGGCATCCTTTGCGGGTGCTGACTTGGAGCGTATCTGGTCACATATCTCGAGATTGAGAGCGACGTCCTCTGAGCCATTCGGGATGAGTTCCGAGGTAGCCTTGTCTAAAAGGTAATGATGAGTTAAAGCACACTGATATTGCTGGGCATGCTCACCGATAGCGTCGTCGAGCTGTGAGGTTCCCCATAACCAGCTGCTGATCGATGCCATGTAGAATGAGCACCGTGGAAGTGAATATGATTATTGAGTGGTCTGATGAGCCCGCGTCAACTGCGCACAGCTGCCTACAGGTTGATGACACGATGACAAATCAGCCGTGATTTTCGCACTCCGATCAGTAAATATTCAGGTAGTATTATGTCTCGGTGACACCGTGAGGGACAGTGTGCGGCACAAAAATTACAGAAACATTACCAGGGCGGAAAGAGAGCTCTGTGCAATGTTTTGTGGTCCCTCCAGAATATTTTGGGCATCACATTGGTGTAGTTTATATGATGCGTCACTAAAAGTGTGACTGCGTGACTCGGGGCCGGACGCAGGTGAATTGGAGCGGAGTTGGAACGTGAGACTCATCCACAGGTTGTTCTCAACAGCCATCTTGCCGTCTTCGAAGGACCTGTTGTCGACTCCTTCCTGCTATATTGCAGATTCAGACGAATTCATTCACGCTCCTGCAAGTTGCGAGGTTTGCCGAGTTGCGCCTGACCCGTTTTTGTGAACGATTTCCATCTTTTTTGTTACTTTTTACAAGGCACTTGTGATTCCTTTCAACCCTCAAAAAAAGTGGTCAAAACTCCACCACTTTCCCCACAATCGCATTTACGACACTGCATTCGCGTTAATTCACGTCCTGGGCTCCTTTCAGCTCCCTTCTCTGACCCCGTTACCGCATTCCTGATTTTTACGCGTTTTTATTCTCCTTACTCCTTTTGTTGCAATCATGTTGGGCCACCAGTTCGCGTATTCGGCCGCTCCCATTCGCAAAGTGAAGGAGGTCCAGTTTGGTATCTTGTCACCAGAGGAGATTGTTCGTCATAACCTATTCTTTACTTTACTGTGCTAATTAGAGCATCTCCATCATGCAGAAAGCATATTCGGTGGCAAAAGTGGAGCACCCAGAGGTCATGGACGAGACAACGCACAAACCTAAGATGGGCGGTTTAATGGATCCCCGCATGGGAACCATTGACCGAAATTTCAAGTGTCAGACATGTGGAGAGGGAATGTCAGAATGTCCTGGTCATTTTGGCCATATTGAGTTGGCGAGGCCGGTCTTTCACCCAGGTGTGTTGGCAAAGCTATCTTCTGTCTTAGTGTGCGACATTCATCCGATTTTTCAGGTTTCATCATTAAAGTGAAGAAGATCTTGGAATGTATCTGCGTAAACTGTGGAAAGCTAAAGGCTGACATCGTGAGTTGAATTTCGTCCCTCTACTCGTTTCGCACCCCACCACCCAATTTTCTGGGGGCTCTCTCCATAATCCATTGGAGAACCCCAAACCCGCACCGCGGCAGTACCTCGAACAAACGAGGCGTTTGACCCACTGCGGCGTGGTCTGCGCGCGTTTTCGATCGCTTGATCGCCGCGTGGACCATTGCAAACGCCCAGTTATGGTTGGACACGAGGTGCGCGGTGAAATGGGGCGCTGAACGAGGAGTGCGAAAAATCGTAGTTCAGCCGTGCTCAAGGCACTTTCTGGACTCGGCTTTGGTGGCCCTCCCTGTGACGCGGGAAGAGGGCTCACCAATGGCCGACATATATGCCAAATCATGTCGGCTGCCTCCTTGTGATGCATTGCAATCCCTTAGATAATGTTTCTATTTCCATCGAAGTTGATGCTGACGTTTACATTTTCATGTGCTTCCTAATTTGTTCGTTCAATGCCATTGTCGTGCCTTAGTCCGATCCAAATTTCGCCGACAAGATCCGCCATATTCGCGATCCCAAGGCGCGCATGGCCGTTGTATGGGCGCACTGCAAGACCAAGATGGTCTGTGAGACTGACGAACCCAAGGAAGATGGTGTTGATGGAGATACGGATGAGCCCAAGAAAGGCCATGGTGGATGTGGTCATGTACAACCGGCCGTTAGGAAAGAAGGCTTGAAGCTTTTCGTCCAATACAAGAGACCCAAAGATGAGGATGAGGTCGGTATATAGCAGCATTACTGAATGCTGTTGCTGACCGATTTTCAGGATGTGAAGTCGATGCAGCCTGACAAGCGGCTGATTACACCGTCTGAGGTTTACACGACGTTCAAGAAGATGTCGGACTCCGACCTTCATCTCATAGGTCTTTCGGATGAGTACGCTCGTCCTGAATGGATGATCCTCACCGTTATGCCTGTCCCGCCTCCTCCTGTCCGTCCAAGTATAGCAGTTGACGGTGGTGCTATGCGGAGCGAAGATGACTTGACGTACAAGCTTGGTGAGGTCATCAAGGCGTCCGCGCATGTACGGCGGTGTGAGCAGGAGGGTGCGCCCGCCCACGTCATTAGCGAGCATGAACATCTGCTACAGGCAAGTTTTACGGAGACAAATCGAAGTGCCTGTATTGACTGGCTGATTGTAGTTCCACGTTGCCACCTATATGGACAACGACATTGCCGGTATTCCTCAGGCGTTGCAGAAGTCTGGTCGTCCAGTGAAGGCTATCCGGGCACGGCTAAAGGGGAAAGAGGGGCGTCTGCGTGGTAACCTGATGGGCAAGCGTGTAGACTTCTCCGCGCGTACGGTCATTACTGGTGATCCTAACCTGGAGTTGGATGAAGTGGGTGTTCCTCGGAGCATTGCCATGAATTTGACCTATCCCGAGCGAGGTGCGTTGTTCGTAATCGCTTCGGGTGTTTCAACTTACAATATCATTATAGTGACACCATATAACATCGCATACCTTCAAGAGCTGGTGCGCAATGGCCCGACTACATACCCTGGTGCACGCTATGTCGTGAGAGATACTGGCGAACGTATTGATCTGCGCTATAATAAGCGGGCAGACGCATTCCTGCAATATGGGTGGATTGTCGAGCGGCATCTGAAGGATGGAGAGTGAGTTTAAGGAGCAAATGATGCGCGCTAATTTTCATGCTGATGCACGTTTTAGCTTCGTGTTGTTCAATCGGCAACCTAGTTTGCACAAGATGAGTATGATGAGCCACCGAGTGAGGCTGATGCCATACTCTAGTGAGTATAGAATTTTCTTGCTTGCTTTACAAGAAATTAATGAGTACAGCCTTCCGACTGAATCTGTCCGTGACGCCTCCATATAACGCCGATTTCGATGGCGACGAAATGAACATGCAGTAAGTCACCTTTGTCTCATATACGATACGATATTCACGTTTCCCAGCATTCCACAGAGTGAAGAAACACGTGCCGAACTGTCGCAAATAGCATGGGTTCCCCGTCAGGTAATAATTTTTCTCGTTCATGGGAATTCTATTTTACTGGTCCATAGATCATCTCGCCACAAGCCAATAAACCTGTCATGGGCATCGTACAGGACACGCTTTGTGGGATCCGCAAATTTACGTTGCGAGATACGTTCCTGGACTGGAACCAGGTTCAGAACATCTTGTTGTGGGTCCCTGGCTGGGACGGCAATGTGCCAATACCCGCTATCATCAAGCCAAAACCCATGTGGTCCGGGAAGCAGATTCTTAGCATGGTGATCCCCCGGGGTATCAATATTCATCGGGCCCCAGATCCTAAGTCCTCGAACCCCATCTTCGACGACGGCATGTTAATCGAGAATGGTGAAATTATCTTTGGTGTTGTCGAGAAGAAGACTGTGGGCGCTTCTCAGGGTGGTTTGGTGCACGTCGTCTTCCGCGAGAAGGGCCCTGAGGCTACTCGTGACCTCTTCACCGGCATCCAGATGGTCGTGAATTTCTGGCTGTTCCACAATGGATTCAGTATTGGCATCGGCGATACTGTTGCTGGTCCCAAGGTCATGGGCTTCATAACGCAGCGTATTAGCGAGAAGAAGCAGTTGGTTGCGGAGATCATCGAGGAGGCATATCATGACCGGCTGAAGGCGCTACCTGGCATGACTATCCGAGAGTCGTTCGAGAGCAAGGTAGAACGCGAGCTCAATCGCGCTCGTGATGACTCCGGTCAGTATGCGCAGAAGAACCTGAAGGATGACAACAACGTGAAGCAGATGGTCACAGCTGGTTCCAAGGGTTCATACATTAACATCTCGCAAATGTCTGTCTGTGTCGGGCAGCAGAGTGTTGAAGGTCGTCGTATCCCATTCGGGTTCCGTCATCGTACTCTTCCTCATTTCACCAAGGACGACTTCAGCCCGGAAGCACGTGGCTTTGTCGAGAACTCATATCTGCGAGGGTTGACGCCGCAGGAGTTTTTCTTCCATGCTATGGCTGGAAGAGAAGGTCTTATTGATACGGCCGTCAAGACGGCAGAGACCGGCTACATCCAGCGTCGTCTCGTCAAGGCATTGGAGGATGTCATGGTTCACTATGACGGCACAGTTCGCAACTCGCTTGGAGATCTCATCCAGTTCGTGTACGGCGAGGACGGTATGGACGGCGCGTTCATCGAACGCCAAAAGATCGAGACCTTTGGCCTTGACAATGAAGCCTTTGAGCACAACTATCGCGTTGATGTCACGGACGGCAAGAATGGATTCCTGCCCAATACCCTGCAGATTGGCGTGGATGACAGCTCTCTGGAGCTGCAGATGAAGTTGGACGAAGAATACAACGAGCTTCTAAACGACCGCCGTCTTCTGCGAGAATTCATATTTCCCCAGGCAGACGGCCTTAATCCTCATTATCTGCCTGTCAACCTTCACCGTATTATTCAGAACGCCACGCAAATCTTCCACATCGACAAGCGGAAGCCGAGTGATCTGGAGCCGGCCTACATCGTTGAAGCCGTTCAGCAGCTCAACAACCGCTTGGCTGTCGTGGTTGGTGATGATCCGCTGACAAGAGAAGTCCAGGCCAACTCATCGCTCACATTCCGCATGCACGTCCGTGCCACCATGGCCACTCGCCGCGTACTCGAACAGTTCCATCTTACCAGAGAGGCATTTGACTGGGTCCTTGGTGAAGTGGAGGCCAAGTTCAATCAGTCGCTGGTGAACCCGGGAGAGATGTGCGGCACACTTGCCGCTCAGTCGATTGGTGAACCAGCTACGCAGATGACGCTCAATACGTTCCATTATGCCGGTGTCTCCAGTAAGAATGTGACACTTGGTGTCCCGCGTCTGAAGGAGATTATTAACGTTGCCACCAAAATCAAAACCCCCTCCCTCACTGTCTACCTCGAGCCTGACATTGCTGAAGAGAGTCTGCTTGCCAAGAACGTCGAGCAAGAGCTTGCATATACCTCACTACGTACCGTGACTGCAGCCGTGGAGATCTGGTATGACCCAGACCCAAGCTCCACCATCATCGAGGAGGACGCCGTCTTCGTAGAGTCATTCTTTGCCATTCCCGACGAGGAGATTGAGTCCAAACTGCATCTGCAGTCGCCGTGGCTCCTTCGTCTCGAGCTCGACCGTGCCAAAATGATTGATCGCAAGCTCACCATGGCTTATGTCGCCGGTCGCATCGCGGAGAGTTTCAAGACTGATCTCTTCGTCATCTGGAGCGAAGATAACTCGGAGAAGCTCATCATCCGTTGCCGTGTGCTCGGCGGTGGTGACAAAGACGATGATGGTCTGGGAACTGTGGAAGAAGATATCTTCTTGCGCCAGCTTGAAAACACCATGTTGAATTCCGTCAGCTTGCGCGGGGTTCCTGGCATCCAAAAAGTCTTTTTGCAGCAGCATGACAAGGTCTATATCGACAAGACAGGCTCCATCAAGACAAAGAAGGAGTGGGTGTTGGAGACGGACGGCATCAATCTCAAGACTGTCATGTGCATCGATAGCGTCGATTTCACTCGTACGTATTCGAACAGCTGCGTCGAGATCTTCAACGTGCTGGGCATTGAAGCAGCCCGCGCTGCTATTATGAAGGAGTTGCGTGGAGTCATCGAATTTGACGGTTCCTACGTCAACTACCGCCATCTCGCTCTCCTATGCGATCTCATGACGCACCGCGGTTCTTTGATGGCAATCACCCGTCACGGTATCAATCGTGCTGACACTGGAGCACTCATGCGATGTTCATTCGAGGAGACGGTGGAGATTCTCATGGAAGCAGCTGCGGTCGGCGAGAAGGACGATTGTCATGGCATTGCCGAGAATGTCATGTTTGGCCAGCTAGCACCAATGGGCACTGGCGCCTTTGATGTGGCTCTTGATATTGACATGCTGAAGGACGCTATCGTTGATCATCGTCTACCAGTCCAAAATATGCTAGCGGCACAGGCAGATGGTGGCATGACACCAGGACAAGTGGCAATGACGCCATATGACACCAACTCCCCTGCATGGTCAGAAGGCAATTTCAAAGGAGAATCAGCCGCCTTTTCTCCTCTCGCTGTCAACGGCGGTGAGGATCCCGCAAACTTCTCTTTCCTTGGGTATGGGCAGAGTCCTCTTGGCGCCGGAGGCATGTCGCCTGCAGGGCTGGGTACAGCCCCAGCTCTCCCAATACATACTCGCCGACATCGCCATATGTCCCACAATCACCGTTTGGCGGCGCTACATCACCTTTTGGCACATCTCCATATGCTACTTCTCCCTTTTACGACCGTGGCAGAGGACCAACATCGCCGACGTATTCGCCGACATCTCCCGCACTCAATCTCACGTCTCCAGGATATTCACCGACGAGCCCACGCTATTCTCCCACTTCTCCGTCGTTCTCTCCCACATCGCCGCGTTACAGTCCACAGTCTCCGTCATTCTCCCCCACGTCACCGCGGTACTCTCCCACCAGTCCCTCCTTCAGCCCTGCTTCTCCACGTTGTAAGTTAATTTTTCTCGTATCTCAACCTTTGACTGATGTCTTACTTCCTCAGACTCACCAAGTAAGCATGAATGTTATTCACGTATGATGTATACTGATGATCCGCTCCACTCACGCCCACAGCTTGTAAGTGTCCATTTTTTCATCGACAACTACATACTAAATCCTACTCTAGCACCTGCTCAGATGTCCCCATCCTCGCCAAAGTACTCTCCCACGTCACCAGTATCCCCCTCATCTCCAAAATACTGTAAGTCGCTCAATTCATGCAAAAGACAACCAGTTCACGCTTTGTAGCTCCCACATCCCCCACATACTCCCCAGCTTGTGAGTACTCTCACCCTATCGCATTTCCACACCCACTAACCCAAATCCCACCGCGCAGCGCCCGCATATTGTAAGATCTTTCTCCCGGATACTAACCTAACCGTCGCTAACCTCTTTTAAGCCCCCGCTTCTCCCGCCTATAGCCCGACATCGCCCCAGTGGTCGCCTTCGAGTCCGGCACAGAACGGCCGTAGTCACTCGTACAGCACGTCGCCATCCTGGGAGTAAGTGTCTTGTCCGCTGGCGTTATTATCTAGCACGTTTCTTTCCTGTCAAGCACTTCATGTAGATTAAGCACGTTTTTACTATACAAAGCTAGATATGCCTAAAAGCGAAGCGTGATAAACATATTCATTGGAGTGTATGTAAACTTGCGGTTGCATGGCGACATGTATATAAAAAAAAAAAGTCACATCTTCAAATCAACTCAACGCAAAAAAAGCGTCCAAAAAAGAGAAATATCAAATGTACGTACGTAGCAGAGCTAGAAGCTATTTGCAAAAGAGTGGGTTTGGTGTGTGGTGTGATGTGGGCAACGCCAGCGCGCGCGCATAGTATTACACGTGAGGGTATACGAGTGAAGTGGAGACGGGAGTGCAAGGGGTGATATCACGGTGATCCGACAGCTTTAATGAGGTACTGTACTGTGCAGCGCAGCCGCTTGTAAAAATGCGAATGCTCTTCATGCTGAGTTTTTAGATCAGGGGGGGATAGAAGTGGTTGTTGTAAGGAAAAAAAACGCAGGCAAAGGGAAAGAAAGAGAGACGAAAGATAAAAGCGAGCCAAAAATCGAACCGAGCAAGCACCGGTACCCCACCCAAACGCTCAGATGAAAAATTGGGTACTGCAGTCGCTCGTCAGCGCACGCCACACGAAAAACAAGATACGCACTGCATCCGACTACAAGCATGCACCTCCATCTCTTCCATCTTGTACGAATTGAGCTCCTCTTTAATGCGCTGCGCCAACGCAGGCGTCAATCGACTCCACGTCGCAGGCTCGCTGCGGCGATCATAAACAGCCGACGAAAACGTATCATAAACTGACAGATTATTTGCAAACACGAGCCTTTTGGCAGGCGTCGTCGCTGAGCGGTGGGTCAGCGTTGGTGGGGTCGTGGGGATCGTTGATAGGGCTGGGGCGGATGAGTTGGAGAGGGTGAACATGCTCTTTTCTTTCTCTGCTGGATGGTCAGAAGAGTGTGATCTGGTGAAGAGAGGCGTACCTCCTGCGGGTGCGTTGCTTGAATGCGAGGGGTGTCGATGCAGCCCATCAATATGGTCTGGATCGGGCGAGGGTATCCGAGCGAGTGGACCGAGCTCGGATGATTGGGCCGGATGAACATTATATGAATTCGAGCGTACGCGGATAGCGGGATTCGCTACGCTCTCGGCATTATACACCTCTTGCGAGTAACTATCAGCGCCTAGAAAAGAGGTGAGGGTAAACAATGGCCGATCTGATCGACACGGACCTTTAAGGATGCCCTTTGCAGGGGTCCTTTGACGCTCGACGCTGCGCCTGATATTGGTCGCCCAAGCGACGACCTCGTCGTCTTCGCCCGCTACACGAATGGTCAGGTCCTCTTCCCCATCGGCATCCTCGTCCCAGACTTCGTCGTCGTCCCAGCCGTCCGATATGAAATTCTGACCAGGTTGGGGTACATACGCGTGTGCATCATCGCTCTCATCGTCCTCCTCGACCAGGACCCTGGTGCCGTCCTCGCTCACCCTGGCACTGGACTCTGCAGCCCTTGTAGTGGTATTCTTGTCCCATGCAGCAGGGACATGGGTGCCATTCTGCTGAGGCTGGACTGGCTCTGTACGTGCCTTTGCAGCCGCGGCCTCTGCATTACTCTTGAGAGTATGCTGGCGAGCGAGTTTAGCAGCGGGACTCAAGCCGCTCATTTCGGGACCGCTCCATTCGCCACGATCGAGCTCTGCAACAGCATGCGAGATGGTAGGGGCTACGACTTCGCCCTTTGCGTCCTTTTTCTTTTTCTTCTTGGTGTTATCCTCGGAAGCTTCAGAAGACTTGTTCTTGTCTTTGAAGAGGGAAGTGATTCCTGCGAGGCTGTTACGCCTTGCGAGTTTTCCGATTGAGCCGATCTTGCGGATGACGACGGAAGCGGATGACATTGTGGATGAGAGAGAGATATTGTCCGTGCTCGCGTTGAGGCGAGAGTTGAACAGGGAGGCAGCACGACCTTTTTTCTTGGTCTGAACTGTGGCTGTGCTAGCGGCGTCAGCGTCAGGCAGGGTTGTGGGAGGGTCTTTGGTTGTGCTTGCGCCTGCAGAGGAAGGTTCTTCCTCTTCTTGCAAAGCTTGGGCTGCGTTGAGACTGAGTGCACGACGGAGTCTGCCTTTGATACCGCCTGTTTTTGCACCGATGGATGTGCCTTCGAGGATAGCTGCGAGATCGGAGTCATCACGTGACATGCGCTTTTCCGCAGCTGTATAAGTGCCTTGACTGAGCGGGGATGGGCGAACGGGACGAGCATGGGAAGAAGATGAAGCGGTTGTGGGAGTTGTAGCTGTAGGCCTAGAGGGTGGGGTAGGACGTGGAGTTGAAGAATTTGTGGATGAGGAAGATGCTGTGCGGTGGTGTGGACGACTGTTAGTGGATGAAGCGCTGCCTGTACGAGGGCGTGGATTTTCTGTTGGAGGAGGGGGGATCCTTGGGCGAGAAGGGACTTGAGTGACTTGACCTTGACTGGTTGTACGTTGTCGTGGAGCACCGCCATGAGATGAAGAAGAGTTTACTGAAGTTGTAGAAGCTGAAGCTTCACCGCGTGGGTAAGGAGGTTGAGGCCGCCATTCCTGGGGATCTTGAGTGCGTGTATTATTTGGGCGGCGATAAGGATGAAAGCCATTATATTGAGCTGCGTCTGATGATATGGAGCGCTGAGCCTGTGGGGGGTAATGGGGAGGGGGAGTTCCACTTGGAAAGGGGGGGAATGGGGGACGTTGTTGAGAATACATCATTTGCTGGTATGCCCACTGAGCTAATTGAGCATTCGCTTGAGGATCGAAATAAGGGTTTTGCTGCTGTTGAAGATGTTGTTGTTGTTGTTGTTGTTGTTGTTGTTGGTAATAAGAAGGGTAAAAGGGTTGAGCATTTGGACTTGGTGTCCAAGTGCCATGAGGCTGTTGGACTGGGTATGGATAAGGTTGGATGGGTACATTAGATTGTTGCTCGGTTGATTGAGGTCGTGGATCCATTGCTTGATCTCGAGGTGGGTGCCAATCTTGTGGTGCGAGAACGGCCATCGACAGCTCAATTCTTGAATTTAATAGATGAAAAGTAGTAGAAACAAAACTCACAACTACTGTTCCCCCCCCTCCTTTTCAAAAAAAAAAGATGAGCAGAACGGACAACGAATACCGCGACGACCAACAACAGTACAAATATATCAAAACAATTCACTCGAGGAACACCTAAGGAACACCCAATTTAGGTTTACCCGCTCGGTCACTTCACGCCACGTCAACCCACAACGGCGTATACCTTTATGCTCAGGTCAGATCCTACTGTTGGCGTGCATTCGACGTACAAGCGAGCACTTGAGTAGGACAGTCCTGCGCGGAGGAGCACGGGTAAGCACGGGTAGTTTTTATATTGGGACACGCAGTTACTTATATTCAGTAGTCAAGTGCACTTACCGACGCGTGGCTACGCGTGGAAATGGCCATGTCCTCCTAGCACTATAAACCTGCGCAGACCTGCGCTCACCGCCTGGCCAACTACAACGACCTCTCGCTGCAAACCTGTAAGTCCTTCACAACGCGGCCTTCATAATGATCACCAGACTCATCAATGTCGCAATTACGTACGCAGCTGCTGTACCACATGTTCGAATCGTGGATTCCGAATCCTCTTCTGTCCCCACCACCAACACCGGAAGCGCCTTCCTCATGAGCAAAATCACAGATGCACAACGCAGACAGATATTCTGGACCGCAACCGCTATCGCTGTAGCCGTATCTCTAGTTCAAGGCGCTATCACAACTCTCGTCAAAATATGCGAGAGCGAAGGTCTATGGACAATCAGGTTCAGTTTGGCCAGAAGCGAACATCTATGGTGGTCAGCCATAGCAGTCGCTCTCGTCACTTCCCTTGGCTGTATCCTCCTATCTTTCCTTGCCGGTAAGCACATGTCACAACCGTCATCCTGTATATTCAATGTTCTTGCAGGCAATAACAACGATTCACTCGGAATCATATTGCTAGCAACCGCATCCTCCCTCGCCGTATTCCGCTATGCATGGCCTGCATGGCGTAATCGACACTATTGCTCTAATCGTTGGGCAGCATGGACTGGCCCAAGCCGCACAGGAATAGACGCTACTCTAGTCTCCCTCATACAAGGCACAAATCCCTGGCAAACCCTAAGCAAAGACGTCCCAGTAATGAAACAACACCCCGTCGAAATTCGCCTTGCCATCTTCAAATCTAATCTCATCGCCGATGACCCAACTGACATCCTCAAAGCCAAGAAGCGTCTCGTCGACACTCTATCCAAAAAGCAGCCAGATGAGAAATCACAGACACCCCTCGTCCCAGACGACAAAACAGGTCTCTACGCCCCCATCCACCCCGACAAATCCGCTTCCCTCCTCTGGGGTTCCCACATCGGGTTCGCCCCCCGCGTCAGTCGCGCCATCCTCGCAGTCCCACAACGCCTCCTCCAATCCTCCCCCCTCACATCATCAGGGCACAACGGCCAACCCGTCTGCCTCGCACACGGCATCCTAGGGCGTAACAAAGGCCTCCAGCCACATACCTTCATCCTCGGTCTCCACAACGGCAGACTCGAAGAAAAATGCGTCCAATGGCCACGTCCAAGCAAAGTCCTACGCACATACTACCGCGAAGAGATGAACGCAGCCTACGGAGGCCTAGGGTCTACATTCGTAGACGCAGCGACGGAGCTTGCGCTCCTCTTAGCTGATTCGAGCCATTGTCTCATCCAAGACTGGCTTAGCTTGCACATGGAACATCAGGATCACGCATTGAACAACCAGCTCGCGCGTCTCGGTGCGAGCGACGAGGAGCTGAAGGTGTTGTATCGCCTTTCGTACGCTGTGATGTTGGTTAGTCTCAGCGCGCACAGGAAGGGGAGGAAGTGGAGACCCGAGGTGAAGCTTTTTACGGCGTATTGGAAAAAGTATAGAGAGGGGGAGATGCCGGCGTGGATGAGTCAAGCTGCGGTTGTGGAGAGGGTTGAGAAGGAGGAAAGTGGTGCAGGTGATACGGATCTGGATGCCTTGATCGAGGCTGTTTTGTACAAGATCGAAACACCACGTTCACGTTCTGTATGAGTGGAGAAATTTAATATTAAATGGCTCGCGAAGCCCTGCACTCGTCATATTGGCTTATGTCATCCTGAACCGCTACCCATTCGGCGGTACCTGCAGTACACAGGTCGTCGCTGGCAGTCAGTCTAACATATCTCCCACCGAGCAATGGCGACGACGACGACGACAGTGATCCCAGTAGTAGAGGAAGGCAAACTCCTCAGCGAGTCCCTCAGCACCGTCAAAATACAAGTTGGGCAGATGAAGCGACATTTGGTGAGTTTCCTGCGCAGCATGAACACAATTTCCCTGCACGTCATAATTCACTAACCTCGCATTGGTACGACGAACAGGATAACGACGATATAATGGACGCGCTGAAAAGTGCTAGCTTGATGCTAGCAGAACTCCGGACGTCATCCTTATCCCCAAAGCAATACTACGAACTCTGTGCGCACGACCCCTCCCCCCTCCTCTTCTTCCTCCTCTAACCTCCATTTTTTGACCGCAGACATGGCAGTATTCGACGCCCTAAGACACCTCTCCAACTATCTCTACGACGCACACACCCAATCCCGACACCACCTCGCAGACCTCTACGAACTCGTTCAATATGCTGGGAACATCGTACCGAGGTTGTATCTCATGATCACCGTCGGCGCTGTGTACATGTCTATCTCGGATGCGCCAGTGAAGGAGATCATGAAGGATATGATGGAAATGTCTCGTGGGGTGCTACACCCCATCCGAGGGCTCTTCTTAAGACATTACCTAAGCGGGCAGACGAGAGACCACCTCCCTATCGGCGTCGATCCAGGGTACGTCCCCACCCCAACACCAATCCCAACACTAACACTAACATCCCCACAGACCCATAGGAAACCTCCAAGACTCCATCTCCTTCGTCCTAACCAACTTCATCGAAATGAACAAGCTCTGGGTACGCCTCCAACACCAAGGCCATTCCCGCGACCGCGAAAAACGCGAGACAGAGCGCCGCGACCTCCGTATCCTCGTCGGCACCAACCTCGTCCGGCTCTCCCAACTCGACGGCGTAGACCTCGAGATGTACCAACACAGCATCCTCCCCGCTATCTTGGAACAGGTCGTTAATTGCAAAGATGTCATCGCGCAGGAGTATTTGATGGAGGTTGTTATTCAGGTACGGGTGCTTCTTTGATGGTTGATTGGGGGCATCATGGAAGACCTTGCTGACTGCCCATCAATAGGTATTTACGGACGAGTTCCACTTACACACCCTCGGCCCATTCCTATCAGCAACAGCCCAGCTTCATCCAAAGGTGAACATCAAGCTGATTGTGATTGCGCTCATCGACCGGTTGGCTGCCTATGCTGCTCGCGAGGCTGAGAACGAAGACCCCGAGGAGACGAAACGCCAGGAAGAAGCTGCCGCTCGGAGACTTGCGGATAAGGTGAAAGTTCAGAAGGCTCGGGTAAGGGAGAATGGCGCTGCAGCTGGTGCACCGCCCTCGGCGGAGGATGCTTGGGATAGTGCTGTTGCTGATACGGAGAAAAGCATGGCTGAGATGGAGGTTGGTGCGGAAACTGCTGCGGCTACGGCTACGAATGGCGATTCGACGCATGACGAATCGCCTGTTCGGAAATTCAGGGGTGTTCCAGAGAACGTCCGGTTGTTCGAGGTGTTTTGGAAGCAAGTAGTAGAGCTTATCAAAGTGAGTTTCAGTCTATGCAACCGTGCGCGATTCTCACTCGTTTTTCGAAGGCGCGGCCGGACTTGTCGATACAGGATATCACCGCACTGCTTGTATCCCTCACCAACCTATCGCTAAGCTGTTATCCCGACAGGCTAGAATACGTGGACCAAATCCTTGGCTTTGCGCATGATAAAATCAAGGAGTTCTCAGAAAGGCATGTTACGCGTCTTCATGACAACTCGCACTAATCAAGCTCTCCAGCCCTGACCTTCACGCACCGCAGACAGCCGCAAACCTCGCCGCTCTCTTAGTAGCGCCTATAAATTCCTACCAATCCGTTCTTACACTTCTCGCAATTCCCCACTACGTCCCCCTGCTCTCCCAGCAACTATTCTCGACAAGACGGTCAATTGCCCACTCTGTGATCTCGAGCGTGCTCAAGAACGAAACGATCATCGAGGCGCCAGACGATGTCGATGGGGTCTTGGATCTTTGTCATGTGTTGATCAAGGATCAGACCGATTCGGCAGCATCGCAGAGCAGCGCTGGTGCCAAGGAAGTCAGGAGACAGGGACCGTATCACACAGAGAGGGAGGATCTAGCAGAGGAACAAGGTTGGGTTGCACGGATGGTGCATCTGTTCCGCGCGGATTCGCTGGATATCCAATTTGATGTGCGATTCTTGTCTGCGAGGTATCTTCCTGGACTGACGTGCTGCGCAGCTGTTACAAACGGCTCGAAAACATCTCGAAGCTGGTGGCGAGCGGATGCGCTATACGTTCCCTGCGCTCATCACTTCCAGCATTAAGTTATGTAGACGGTATAAGAACTGTGAACATCTTGTATGTCGTCTTGTCGTTTTTGTGTTCTGCTACTTACCGTTCGCAGGAGGAAGGCTGGCAAGACAAGGTCAACACGATACTCAAATTCGCTCGGCAATGCACCTCCATCCTCGCCACCCAGGTCGATGCCCCAGCACTCGCACTGAGGCTATTCCTCCTCGCAGCACAGATCGCATCGGAATGCGGCTCTGGATTCGAAGACCTCGCCTATGATTTCTACGTGCAAGCTTTCTCGGTATACGAAGACAGTATCTCAGAAAGCAGAGCGCAGCTTGCTGCTATCACCCTTATCATCGGCACCCTTCAAGGCGCGAGGGTGTTTAATATCGATGGGTACGATACGTTAATAACGAAGGCTGCGTTGCATGGTGCGAGGTTGTTGAAAAAACAACATCAGGCGACGGCGGTGCATGCCGCTAGCCATCTGTGGTGGCAAGAGCCTGTGTTAGAAGATGGCGAGGCTGATGGGCCTGCTGTGAGGGAGTCTGAGAAGGCTGCTTTTCCTCCTAGAGAGGATGGTGAAGGTGTTAAAGCGGTTCGTAGCTTTCAATCCTTACTGAGATGCGATGACTGATAAATGGTGTCTAGTACCCGCATCAGGACAGTAAGCGCGTACTGGAATGCCTTCAGAAATCACTACGCATAGCAAATTCTGCTACGGAGGAGATAGTCACCGTCCAGCTTTACTGCGACACGCTTGATCAATATTTATATTATTTCGACCGGGGCGCGCCTGCGGTGAGTACTCGCTGTTTCAGCAGCAACAATACCATATTCACGTTCGAACCAGATCGCACCTAAATTTATAGTCTCACTTGTTGAACTCATCGCCTCCTCCATCGACACGATCACATCGCCATCCTCATCCTCCTCATATCTCCACCCCTCACAAAGAATAGAAGGCGTCGCGACGCCTGAAGTGATCACTCGACACTTCCGCAATACCCTCGCATACATCCACGCGAAGAAAACGGCGGAGAACCCAGGACAATGGGATGAAGTCGAGGTAGTGGGGGCGTTCCTAAAGATGGGCATCACGCGGTAGCGGCTGCGTGTTCACTGATCGCTGATTGTGGTTCGTTTGTACGTAGCGACAGACGCGGTACTTAATGCCAGGTTGAACGTTGACTTTGGTTGGATCAGGCGAGCATGCTTTGTTCTAACTTGCTGTTGTTGTCGTTTTTAGTTAGTGTGTACTTATGACGACTGCTTTTGGTGCTGTTGGCTTGAAGCATCGTAATTTTGTATATAATACCTTTTGCTTTCGCGAGGATGCACATTGCAAAATCTGCTCGTACTTATGCTCGAATCCGATGAACGATTTTGCGTCTTACGTAACACGATAAACTCGTGTTTCGACTTTGCATGTATATTGATCCACTCCATATTCATGTCAAAACGCAAAAATCAAGCAGACCACGAAGATTCCGACAGTGACTCGGAAGACGTATGATTCCATTAGACTTCCGTGATGATCTATAGTGACCAGCTCTCAGTAGACTCCGACGTTCATCGATGTAGATTTCGACTTTTTTGGCCTCAATGCCACGAACGACTACCATGCCATCAAGCGTCTTCTCGATCAGCTCTTTGGTGTGGACGCCGAGAGTCTCAGCATGCACGCTCTTGCGGACCTGGTGCTTTCACAGCCTGATATAGGGACCACGATCAAGACTGATGGAGAGGAGAGCAGCCCATATGCATTCTTGAGCGTTTTAAACATCGGCGTGCACAACGTGAGTATTCTTTGTTTTTTGTCTGTCGTTTTTCAAGCAAGGACTGCTGTCAGGACAACGTGTCGATAAAGTCGCTCGTACCGTACATTCTGGCAAAATCGAAGGGAGACGATGCCTTCCACGAATCACTATCGACGATACTGCGTGATCCGCAGTGTCAAGTAGGACTCGTTCTATGCGAAAGGCTGATCAACATGCCTGTGCCTGTGATACCTCCCATGTACCGTATGCTCGTGGATGAGCTCAGGGATGCAGTTGAAGAGGTCAGTCGCCGATTCTCATAAAGTTCCTATATGAACCGTGGGCCTTGTGGTCGCCCTCTCAGAACGAACCCTTCAATTTTACCCACCTGATTTTCATATCACGTGTATACAAGCTTACTCCGGAAGAGGAGGAAGCGATGACCATCGCCCAACAACAACCAGGGAAAGCGTCAAAAAGACAAAAATCTCAAAACTCGACTGGGGAAACGAACGACAGAAGCCCGGACGGAGTATATCCATTCCACCCAGAGGACGAGGAAATTCGAAAGGTGCGCCCCTCGATTGATGTGCTGTGAAATTGGTCTCACCTGGTCTCCTAGTTTGCCTCCCATCATCTGATTTTTCCGTATTCGAACGCCCAGCCACGCAATGCAGAGTCGTTTGGATTAGACACGGCTGGACGGTTGATGCTTGTGCCAGCAGCACAATTCACGGAGCTGGCAAGAGTACTCGGGGATGTATTTCAGCCACCCGGAAATGTGTAAACCAGCGGCATGCCACCATCCTTTTCGCTCTCATTGGGTGATTGTGAGGAATATATTTGATTGTGAGGACATTTTTATCCATGATATCACTGTATCTTCTCAACTCTCGGACTGTATTCGAGGGACATCATTTGAGAATCGATTGGGTTCTCATGCAACGGTTCGGTGTCCATCGGTATCGCCTTGTAAAAGTGCTCTGCACCGTTATATTTTGCCTTGCTTACACTGCATCAAGTTCGTGGTTGATCTCATAGAGCGGTATTGAGACATTGGTTAGAACTTCGGCTGGATACGCCTCTGCCGGCAGCACGGCTCACAGAGCTGACAAGAATATATGGTAATGCATTTAACCACCGTGGGGTTGTGGGGTCGTTGGTCGAAACATACCTGATTGAAAATCCATCAGACACCACCTACGGTGTAACATATACTTGTCGATTTTTAATTCTGAGTCCAGACTGCATTTCGACGAGTCATTATCAGCAGGAAACTCAGTGATGGTGGTTATCGCTTGAGAATCAATTGGGTTCATATCAGAATTCGACGACAAGATAACAACTCCTGAATGGAATTAGATATCGACTGATAAAGATCTTAAGTTCCTGCGCGCACCACATTATGGCAGAAGGATATATCAATATGGTTAATAATCCATTAATTGCGATACATTCTTTACTGTAATTATCCATCAGTCTAGGATACATCCTGTTAGTACTGTCATTCAGAATGCAATTTTATGGAAACTCGCCGTGATGGCGGCGGGAAACACTAGACGAATCAGGCAAGGAATAACAGAGCGAAACCGTGGATTTCGAGAGCGTGATACAAAGGAGCAGATGATAGTAGGTAAGAGACCCGAGTCTGATCTTAGTAAACGAAACGTGACGATATATATGGGGAATGATCACATGACTGTTGACGTATGTGTTGACGTAGTAAGCATCCAGCTTACACCCTCCCATCCTCCGAAGAACACAGCGTATCGTTGAACTCTTTCAATGCGTCCGTGTCTTGCAGTTCACTGCCGGCCAGCCACATGTCTGCTTCAGGTCCGTAATCGCGCCAACGAACGAGGTACTGGAAGCCGCGTCCACGCGTTCGGCGGTCTAGGATGTGCTCGATCTCCCATTCTTCGGCATCTGAGTTTGTGATGACTGGACGTGGTCTTTGGAGCTCGCGCGTTGGGTATAGTGCCGCGTCATTTGGGACATGAGCTTTTAACTCGGAAGCATGAAAAGTTGGATGTATGTTAGTGTGTGCAGGTAGGTCAAGAGTATAAGTGGAGGACTCAGGGTGCGCTGCTAAGATTTTGTAGGGCCCGTCGAATCGAGGCATGAATTTGGCGACTCGTTTGTTACTCCCGTTTAGGTATTCTCTTCGACGGTGTGCAGTGGAGAGGTACACGAGATCGTCGACTGCAAAGTTTGGATCTTGTCTTCGGTGTGTGTTGGATGAGGTCGCTTGGTTGATTTTTGCTGCGAGAAGAGCGTCATGTGCATCGGCTACGTCTGTTTTCAGAGACGCGATTGCTTCGAGGGCGTTGCTGACGTCTGTTGGGAAGTTTTCCCGAGTTGTGTTTATGGATTCTGGTGTTAGTGGAGGGAGCAAACGGGGTGCACGTCCTAGATGTAAGTGGAAGTGTGAGTAGCCGGTAGACGCATTAACAGTAGACATGAGGTTGAATCTGACTCGCGGAAGCGCGTTTACCCAACCGGCTTGGTGCCGGTCCACGAAGTATCGTAGCGTTTGATTGACTGTTTTGTTGGTTCTCTCGCTTGAGCCGTCGGTTTGTGGGTGATAGGCCGTTGACATCTTGAGACGTATTCCTGTTAGTCGGTGTAAGGCTCTCCAAAATTTGCTGGTGAACCATTTGTCGCGGTCAGAGACAATCGTGAGAGGCAGTCCGTTTTCGCAATACCAGTGGTTGAAGAACAAGTTTGCGATTTCTGGCGCGGTCATGTTCATGCGGCAAGGGATAAGGCGAATGTCGGCACCGAGTCTGTCAGTAACTGTCATGATCGCGTCGAATCCTTGTTCGAGTGGCAGGGGTCCAATGAAGTCGATCGCGACAGAATCACCACGATTATCAGGTACAGGCAGAGGGTGTAGTGGACCTGGTGGCTTTGTCGTCCTGCTTTTGTTTCTCGCACATTCTGGACACGCAGGGATATAACTTTCTTCCAAGTCCCGGTGCATGTTCGGCCAGTAGAAAGATTGTCGCAGTGCTGCATAGGATTTGTCAATACCGAAATGTCCAAGGTCGTCGTGAGCTAGGCGAAAGATGGTTTCACAAAGGTGTGTCACTCGTGGAATTACGAGGCGGTCATTGAGGTAAAGCAGGTCGTCGCGTTGTTGTAATCCTGGCAAGGAATCAGTCAGTTGAGTGAGTTTAACGCACCAGGGGTCTTGTTTGTAGCCATTTTTGATGTCATTTAGTAATGATTGATCAGGAGCTATGGAGAGGATTAGCGCAACGTGTTTTAAGTTGTCATTGACATTTGCAGGCATGTTAATAACTCCCTGAGTGTAAGATGGGATTTCATTGACGTCGGGTGGCAATCGTGACAGAGCGTCTGCAACAGTGTTGTCCTCGCCTCGGATGTATTGTATCGAGAAATCGTATTGCGCAAGGAATTCTTGCCATCTTGCTTGATGACGCGAGAGTTCTCTTTTTTTTAACAGAGCGAAACCGTGGATTTCGAGAGCGTGATACAAAGGAGCAGATGATAGTAGGTAAGAGACCCGAGTCTTAGTAAACGAAACATGACGATATATATGGGGAATGATCACATGACTGTTGACGTATGTGTTGACGTAGTAAGCATCCAGCTTACATTTTAGCTTCCAAAAGCAGAAAATCTCCTATTTCTCTCAATTCCTCATGTCAGGACTTCCCACAATAATTGCCACACCACATTTTTAGCCACACAGCGTGGGAATTGCCCCACAACACCAAAAACATTGCCCCCCATACATACACTGTACCTATTGATGTAGGGCACTTCAGGGGGTCAAATAACAATTGGAATATATTCATATATGCTCATAAACATGTGCTGGGCACCCTGGAATACTTCCCTGACAAAGGGGCAAAAATGTGAAAGTGTTCTGTACCCTACTCCATGTTAAAAGTGCCCTGGAGGAGCAGTAAGCACACAAATAGACAAAAAAAGCAGTCTATTATATTATATTATGCACATATATACCAACCTTCTACTTAAAAATAGAGAGGGAGCTATTGTGGTGTGGTGGTGAAGCTGCAGTGAGGTAGGGAGGGGGTGGGAATAATTGATATTGTGGAGATTCCCAAAATGGGCGATGTTTTTGGTGTTGTGGGGAAATTCCCACGCTGTGTGGCTAAAATGTGGTGTGGCAATTATTGTGGAAGTCCTGACATGAGGAATTGAGAGAAATAGGAGATTTTCTGCTTTTGGAAGCTAAAATTGCAGTCACATGATATTTGTAAGTGCCCAAAGCTTCTATAACTGATTCTCCTCAAGATACATCCTGTTGGACAATGGATAGTTATAGTAAAAAATGTATTGGAATTAATGGATTATTGTCCATTCAAGATACATCAATATAGCATCATGGGCTGCTGCACGAGTGTAGTAGTGGAGTGCTCATAAACGTCAGTGCACCAGCCATTTGAAATCAGAGGATAAATCAGAAATTGAAGACAAGATACAACACCTGAATGGAATTGGAAGTTGCAAATTGATATGTGTAGATCTTCATGCATGCAAGTACAAGTGCAGTGGAGCGCTCAAGAACTTTCATGCACTGGTCGTGATATTCTGTACCTTACTCACACTATACCAGGATGGTAATCCAAATTTTTTTGGGGTAAAAGCGAGTTTATTATGTAGCAACTGGCGCCGTCTAGCCCTACATAAAACACTTATAGCGACACTAAAGAGGGTGTCGTCCGAGAGAAAATGCTGCTTATGCACACTCCACGGTTTGTGGAGTAGTGTGGGGCTCTGTATACTACCTGGTATCCTTGTTCTGTGGGGTCCTGGGTAGTCTTATACCCACTAAAACCTCGAGTGTAGTGGAGTCAATCTTGATGACATCAGCCCATGTGTGACAGACTCGTGCTATCGCTTTCGGGTTCCTTTTATCTTTGCTTCGCTATCGCTCTGTCTAATTGTAGCCTTCTGTCTATTGTGTTTGTCCATTGTTTCGTTATAGCTTTGTTGCTGTGGGACGATTGTTTAAACACTCGTTTGCATCTCAGGGTCCAGATAAGGTAGGCTGATTCTGATATTAGGATGCAGAGCAATCGTGCTGCCCCTCTTTTTAGTGTGGCTTTGCATGCATCATCTTGATCATCTTTGTTTGGGGTGTGGGGGAAGGTGATTGTGCCACAACCAAGGACAAGTCCTAGTGTGGGGGTTGGCCATTGCCTGTACTCTTCAGGCCATAGGTGTTTCGCTAGTGCCCATATTCTCTTCTTTGTGGGATTTCCGCATGTTATTAATATGTGTTCCATAGACTTAGGATTCTCGCCACAGTGCTGGCACCTTGCTCTTTGTTTGAAGTTAGGGATTTTGTCCAGAAGTCTCCTAGCCATTATGCATTATTGAGTGTTTTGTATATGAACATCTGAATTTTTTTTGTTAGGTCCTTGTTCCGGCAGCTCATCCATATGCTATGGTCAGTCTCGATTGTAGATGATACAGTTTCTATGGTGTACCGGGAGATGTCGAGGAGGCATAGAGTTGATCTTTTATATTTGAGGTGGGTTTTCTTTGTTATTCCTTTGTAGGCTAGTTGCTGCGAGATAGATGCTAGCTTCACGCCTTGGAGGTTGAAGTTTTTCGGGACATAGGTATCAATTTTGTCATATACATTTTTTGTGTGCCTTCATTCACAAGTTGATCGGCTTTCTCATTTCCCAGGTTCCCATTGTGGCCTTTGACCCATTGGAAGGCTGTTGGAGCTGAGTGTCGTCTCAGTTGGTATGCAACAGCCTTGAAGAGGTGTTCATTTTTGATGTCGATCCATCCATGGTCCTCCCAGGTGCCGAGGTGGGAAGTCAGACCATTTACAACATAGCGTGAGTCGGTTGCAATGGTTATTGAAGTCAGCTGGCTTATTGTTTGTAGTGCTACCAGTACCACCGTGATTTCCCCTATTTGGTTGGACTGGTCAGGGCCAGGAATTCTTATTATGCGGTTGAGGGGGTGGTCTTCCTCCATCCATATCCCGCTGCTGCATTTTGCATTTTCCTTTCTGTTGTTGGTACAGGAGCCGTCAGTGTATATGGTGACTCTTTCATTGTGCATTGGTCTGCCTGTTGCTGTGTTCCTGAGTCTGTATGCAGGTATTTGGATTACTCTTTCTGGGTCGACAAAGATGCGGAAAGATTCTGACAGGTTATTCTTCTCTGTTATAGATGGGTTGAAGAGAATAAAGCCTCATTGCTGTTGTATTGCTTGCGAGTTTTTCTCTAATTGATGGTGAGTCAATGTCAGATTATCTTTCCTCGGTGATGTGTTTGGGTTGAATTTTTGGGAGAGGTTGTCTAAGATTTCTTTGGCAGTTGTTGCACATTTGTGTGGGTTTGTGCATCCAGCCGTTCTGTCATTTGTGCATTTGGTGCATGTACAGTTGTGGTGCACACAGTGTGTCCTTCCTCCTGAGAGTCTTATGGTGGCTGCTCTTAGGTTTTTGATGCACTCAATTTTATGAGTTTGTTTTAGGCACTCATTCTTCGTTTTGTGGTAAGTTCTTGGGGGTGCTCCTAGGTGCATCCATGCCAGCATTTGGTCCTTAAGGTCTTTGGATAGTTTTAGTGGTGTGAAACTTATGTCATGTTTGCGGGCAGTTTTAAACATGTTTGTTATTTGTTTTGGCAGCTTATTGGCCTGTGGTCCTTGGGTGGGTGGGTCCCATGATGTCAGGAAGGAGGTTAGGTCTGTGTTATTCTTGATGTCATCTGGTTTCAGAGTATTAATCATTGTGTCAGTCACAAAGGCCCATGTTGGACAGGAGTTTGAGATGTCCATGTAGGTACTTAGCCATGTGATATCGATGGCTTCATTTCTCATGCTGATATTCAGTAGGTTGATACCTCCTTCAGATATGGGGCATTCTAATCTTTCTAAGCTTATGGGTGAGGTCTTTTTCCGTCCCATATAAAGTTTTTAACTAGTTTTGATATAGCATGTTCTATCTGTTTCGGCATTCCCTGCGCTTTCATTAGGAACTGGGTCATGCCCCCAACTATCATTTGTGTAATCAGTCATTTTCCATCTAAGGTAGGGTGGCACATATTCCAATGTGTGAGGTTTTTTTCTATCTTATCTAAGACAGGTTCCCAGGACACTGCATTTTCTATGTTGTTGCCTTTCCAGGCGCCAAGAGTTCATATTGGACTTCCGTCACTTGCAATCCTGATTTGTTCTTGCCATGGGTTGTCCAGGGCATTAATTTTACATGTCTGTATCACAATTAACCAGTGGTTGATTGTCCCAATGGGTAAGATCTCCGTTTTTTCTAGGTTGAATCTAGCACCTGATGCTAGGTACCAGCGTTGTAGGATGTTTTTGAGGTCTTCATATCTGTCTGTTTGAGATAGGTAGATTGTGGTGTCATCTGCATACATATTGACTTTTATTCTTTCTGGTAGTCCTGGGATATCATATCCTTTAATCTTAGGTGAGTTGCGGAGTGTGCATGCGAGGGGCTCAATTGCTAAGTTGAATAGCAAGCAGGATAAGGGGTCGCCCTGTCGAACCCCTCTTGTAACTTTAAATGGTGAGCTCAGGAAGCTGTTTATGGCTACCTGTGTATATGCTGATTCATACAGGCTTTTTATGGTGTTGATGAGAAGTTGTGGTAGTTTGAAGGTGTTGAGGGTTTCGAAGAGGTAGTCATGTTTTATTCTATTGTAAGCTTTTTCTTGGTCAAGGGCTATTATCACACTGTTTTCCTCCATCAGGTCTGCATAGGCTGTCATTGCCTGTGCCAGTCTTATTGAGTCGAAAATGGATCTTTTGGGGATGAATCCGCTCTAGTTGGGGTGTATCAAGGTGTGTATTTCTTTTGCTAGGTGTATTGCAAGCACCTTAGTGAGGACTTTATAGTCAGTGTTTAAAGTGTGATTGGGTGGTAATTTTCAATCATTGTTTGGTCTTTTTTCTTGTAGATTGGGCACATCCAGCCTAGTGTGAAGTTTGAGGTCTTGATTACCCCATGGAGTTGAATATTGTTGATAACATGTGTCATTGTTTTGATTATATTGAAACTAGGCTTATCTTCCTTGCTCATTGTCTTATGTTTTTTGTGTAGGTGTTTCCATATCTCATAAGGGATACCATCTATGCCTGCTGCACTCCCAGACTTCGAGGAGAATAGTGCATTTAGGATGTGTTCTTCCTGCAGGAGCTCCTGCAGTTTGCTTGTTGGTGCATTAAGTTTTTGAGTTTCTGGTATTTCCCTTGTTGTTGCCACTCTTGCTTCTTGTCGCGTGTGTTCATCTTGTTCTGTTGTATCTTTTTGTTGTATGCGGTCATGGTAGTTTCTAGCGATTTCAGCCATCTCCTCTGACTTTGTTGTATAGTTGTTGGTGTTTGGTATGTGTAGTCTGTGTATTATGTCTCTCGGTGTTTTCTGACCATTTACTTTGGACCAGTATTTGCTTATTGTTTCTCTGTGCTTTGCCCATTGAGCCCATGCTTTAAGGTTGGTGTTTTCATATCTTTTCTTTTGTAGGTGGTCGATTTCTTTTTCTAGTATGATTCTGTTTAGTCTCGTATCTTCTGATGTGTTGATATCTCTGATGTTTGATATTTTCCTTAGGTCTTTCGTCAGTCGTCTTATATGTTGGTTGATTTTAGCAAGGTGGGTCTTCACTGTGTCTTTAGTGAGTCTATTCATGTTGATCTTAAATGTTTCCCAGATTGTTTGGGGGTTTGCATTTTCATTTCGTTGTTCCTATTCTATTTTTCTTTGTGCTTTGATACCTAATGTGATGATTTTTTTACATAGTGTGTTGTCCGATATGACACTCACGGGCCAGGACCATCTACCAGTGCCGATGTGCGGGAGATGTGGTGGTGCGAATCTTACTGTGACCATATGGTGGTCAGTGGGAATTTGGCAGATTTGTGAGTCCCAGTTTATGAGACTCTCGGCATGTCTTTCTGATGAGTATATTCTGTCTAGGCGAGATAATGTGTTATGATTGCTACTGAACGTGAACATTCATTGATGCAGGTATGTCATTCTCCAGGAGTCTTGTATGTTGAGGGTTGATCTTAGGTCTCTTAGGGCTTCTATTGCTCTTTCATCATCAAGGCGAGCAGGTGCACAGTCTATGGGGTCTTCCATGAGATTAAAGTCTCCCATCATAAAATCTATTTGTCCGATATCATTTCTCTGCCATTCAGTTTTTACTTTCTCCCAGAAGGAGGGGTGTTTGCTTGCATTATTTGTTGCATATACGTTCAGGATATTTATACACTCGTTGTTGTGCCATTTCAGGGAGAGTGAGGTGGCACGTCCTGGGATTAATATTTTCATTATGGCAGAAGAGGTATTGGTAAGTTCTTTGTTTAGTACAAAAGCCACTCCAGTTGAGCTTCTGGGGTGGGTAGGGTCGCTTGTGCTTAGGACTAGTAGCCTTCTCAAAAATAGCACGTCTATCTGGGCTTGCTTTTCAGTGTCTAGGTGAGTTTCCTGTAGGCAGAGTATGCCGATCTTCTTTTCTTGCATAGTTTGGTTTACGATGGGCCATTTTGATATAGGACCTGGACCTATGTTGTAGGATGCCCATCCCTTGATATTGAGGGTGCCTATGGTGATGTTCGCCCTTGTTTTCTTGTCTGTGCTCATAGCGGGTGCTCTCACTGGTTCAGATGCCTGGTGGGGCTGAGAGGAGGATATTGTGTTTTCTAGGTTTGGTGTGTGTTGTTGCCCTTGTGGGGTGTTTCCACTGCCAAAATCCCGAGGAAAGTCAATGGAGGGCCTCCCAGTGGTTCAAAGTGGCCCTCCTCCTTGCCTAGGGGGACTTGCAATGAGACCAGAGAAAAGATCGGGTTGGGAGAGCAGAGTGTTTTGAAGGTTTTGAGTGATCGTGGTACTAAGTCTATCATATGATCATAACGTAGCTTAGGACTGATGTATCCTGGCCAATCAACAGTGGACTATGTTAGCACCTTTGAAGGATAGTAATGCCCAGAACATTCATATCAACTACTAGTGAGAACTTCAGCCTCCCAGCACAGCTCGTCCGAACCTAAATAGGTTTCCGTGGTCTGGTATACACCATGTTGGGTGTGACAACTCTTGCTTTCCTGTCTCGTTTTCATGATCAGTAAATGTGGGCCAGAGTCCTTCGGTGACAGTATGTGTCTCATGTGAACCGGTCTTATATATCAATATTTTACATTTACATTAGATTCTTTGGGCCTAAGTCAGAAACATTGTGGATATGGGTGGCAGGTGTTTGTGGGTCACACAAGTTATTTTTCGGTTCAAAAAGGACAGGTATATTTGCAGTGGTGTGGAAGGAGTGTTACATGGTCTAGGTGGGGTTCAAGGGACAGGTATACTAAGTGTGGTGCAGAAGAAGTAATATGTAGTTTAGTGGGGGAAGATATCGAGCAGGCATGAGAACATGGCGATTGAGTGGGGCTACAAGGTATGTATAGTATTTACAGATAGGCACAATTGGTATTTCACTGGCAGCGAGGGATATGGCCCTAGTTACAACATCCTCGTCCCTATCCGTTTCCTGCATTCCTGGTGGTTTGAGGGAATTTGCTGTTTGCTTTTGGGCCGTTCCACTGTGGGACGAGTGGGAAGGGACACAGACCATGGGGGTGCATGATAGAGTGGCAGATGGGGCATGAAGATAAGGTGACTGCCGTTCTGCAGCCATCTAAGCCTGTGGGGTAATCTAGGACACATAGGGAGGAGCAGAGATCTGTCCATGCTTTTGTGTTGCAGGTGGGGCTATATGCAAAGATGTTGTAGCGAGAGACTGGTAGTCCTCCAGCAATTTTGAAGTTGAGGTGTTCAACTTGAACTGAATTGATCAGGTCCCAGGTGGCGATGTGCACTCTTTCTTCTGGGATCTCGCTCATGGATAGAATGTCATTGATATGGGCTCTGTTGTTCTCATAGGACCAGACATCCTTGATAGTTTTCTATATGACTTTGCAGCTGGGGGTGGTGAAACCCGAGATGCAGAAGAGGAGGTCAGGAGGGCACTGACAACTGAAGGGGTAGGTCTCAATGGTGATGTCTGATACGGACCAGATGCGCTGTGATAGTAGGAGGTCTTTCGTTTCGACCAAGATACCGTGAACAAGGAAGCAGGTGGGGAATTCCTTGGCATCCTTCCCTCCTTGGGGTTGGGGAGGGGAGACATGGACAGGTGGGGCTTCTTGCTGTACGAAGTTGGAGATTATGGAGATATTAGCTCTGATGCATTCTGTGAGGATGGTGGCCGACTCATGGACCTCTTTACCCGTGTGATCAAAGACTTGGATATGAGTTTGGGGTGTCTTGGAACCAGGCAAGGAGGACCTTGCTGTTCAGGTGGTTGAAGATTTGAGCTGAGTGTGACATGTGCATATGTGGGAACCCACTGAAAGGCATTGGGGTGAACTGAGGGAGTATGGTGATGTTGTTGGGTTTGTCGTGCTGGACAACAGAGCAGTTCTGCTCTGTGAGGGCAATATGAGCCAAGATGGTCTGGTCTTGCTCAGATGGCGAGAACTGGGTTCCGTGGTGGCAGTGGTGCTCATGTGATGGTCTTCCTCATGTGAGGTTGGTGCATGAATGGAGAGAGCAAGGTCACTCCCCTCCAAGGGGTGGGCATCATGGGAGGGAGTGAGCTGTAGGTCTGGCATGACAAGGGGGTTTATGGGAGGTTGGGCACAGGCTGATCTTGTGGCAGGGGTTGGGGTAGGTGGAGAGGTGGGTGATGCGGGAGAAGGTGGTGTCAGGGGAGGTGGAGGTCCATGTTGTTGTCTTCACATAGTACATTTTGCAGGAAGAAATGTGGCCCACCACAGGGGATAGAAGGGATAGTGCAAGAGTTATTTGGATAGGGGCGGAGGGACTGGGAGAGGGATTTGATAGAGAATTGTTGAGTTTCCTTCATGTTGCGCTGGACAGCGAGACGGGGGATTTTGTCTAGGTATTTATACCTGCCAGGGATCTGGGAGTAGGGCAGGTCAGATTGGTTTAACCCTGTTATCAGGAGACAGTTATTTGTTGGCGGTTATATTTTGGGGGAGGGGTGTGTTTGTATGATGTGTTCAGAGAGTATCTCTGGCATACATATGGCTGTGAGTGTGTCTTAAGGACACATTTTGAGTGGTTAGTGAGGGGGTGATTAGTTATGCAAGGTCATTTTGGTTCATTTTGCAGGGTTTTTGATGTGTATTTGTCGGTGAGGCTCATGATTGGTTGACATTGTGCTGTCTTAGCGGTTCAGGATCTTTACTTGAGTGTTTATGTTCAGGATTGGGAAGAGGGTTGCATCCATGGTACAATACTAGGCCTGCTACTAATTTATTGTGCATTATGATGCATTACAGTGATCATCCTAGGTGATGCATCTGTAATGCATCCTTCAGGTTAATGCATTGGAAAGCATCATTGGTATCATGCATTCCTGATGCATTACCATGATGATGCATCCCAGCCTAATCATGGTGCGCACATCCTGCCGCTGCTTGATGCATCCCTGCCACCACATTGGTGCGCCATTACTATTTATATCAATTGATGTGCCATTGCTAAATTAATGCATCCTGCTGCTACTCCATCCCCGCTGCTACTGCATTCATGCCACCTGCATTCCTGCCACCACTACTGCATTCCCACCACCATAACCAGTGCATTCCCATTGCTACTCTCATGACTACTTCGTTCCTGCTGCTATATTACTACTACCTCGAGGAATGTGTGTATTGCCCATTTATAGCCATGCGCTAGTGATAAAATACTATAGGGTAGACACTAGATAGCCTCAGATTCATTGATGGGGGGCCTCACTTGCCTTAAACTCTTTCTTCAAGTGCCCTTACCAGTGTAACTGTAAGTCGACAGATTCAACAATGATCATGTGATGCCTGCGCTCAAAAATTCACAAGTACACTTGATCAACAAACAAGGATCAGGTAATATATGCACGGTCAGTCTATAGAGTACTAGTACAAGCAAAATCTAAGTCATATCATGAGATGTATCCTCAATACATGTTGTCAAAGATCATCCCATAAGTCACAGTGCTTAACATTTATTGTCAAAACAATCACGGCATACAATACACATTATTGAAACTATCAAGATGCTATGTATGACAAAACATTGTATGGGGTGCCTAGCCAATCACTCACACCTTGGCCCGCTTTTTCTGGTGTGCAGTCAGTATGAGAAGATGTGTGAAGTAACCAAAGCAACATACTTGGGGAGCGCTGGAAGCCTCGCTTTGTCCAGGTCGTTTCAAAGAGCTAGGTGCTTCTTCCTCTGAGACGTTCTCCTTCCCAGTCAAGAATGAGACACCATTAGTCTCAATAGCATCCGCAAGGTTGTTGCATCTAGACTTGATTGGCACACACTTTCTGTGCACATTGGTGTCCACAGTGCGGTTCATCATAGTGGCACTGGTTACATTGGTGACGGGGTTGAGTGAAACGAAAGTGAACAGCACTGGTAGTAGTACTGGTTAGATTGGTGATGGGGTTGGGTGAAGCACAGTGGGCAGAGGAGGACTGAGTGACTGTTTCAGTGGAGGGCGACGACTTTGCAGCAGGTGGCTTCTTATTTTTAGTGGTATGCTGCATGGAGGACTGAGTGACCAATGCAGCAGGAGGTTTGGCCACAGCCTGCCCCACCATCAACTTAGCATTGGCATGCTTCTGGTCATCTCCCTTTTTGGCAGCCTTCTGGAAAACTTTTACCTTCCTGCTGGACGTTGTGCCAGCCTTTCTGATAGAAGGGAGAGCAGAATCATCCACACTCAGGATTGGGTTGGGAGAAGGCAGAATAGGGCACAAGTCCTTGTTTGGCATGGGAGAAGGGAGGCGTCTGGGAGGCTGCTGTGTTCTGCAGAGATGGGGGACAAGAGATCTGACAGTCACCACCCACCTTGGGGTGTCCCTTCTACTCCACCATCAAAGTTCCAGGCCGGATTGGTCCCGTTCCAGGCTGTGTTGTTCCAGGCTGGGACCTAGAATCCCTCATTAAGTGAAGACTCGGGGGTGGCGATACTTGGTGTGAACAAATTGGAAGGGTGGATTCCGAAATCAGTGTAGGTACTTGTCTGCATCAGGAATGTGGATCCTTGAGATGGAAGTGATGCATCAGACCCAGTGAGAAAGGAAGGGTACATTCCACCAAATGATGCATGGCTGGTACCCTGTGTGTCGTATGTTGGACCTTGTATGCTGTACATCGGATGAGCTAGTGCACCATACATAGTGTGGGCTTGGGTTCTGTATATAGTCTGAGCCTGCGAGTCATACAATGCCTGCATGCCATAGTACGCGGCATCATGTTGCGGGCTATACTAAAATATCAAATAGTCAGATGAAAACATTGATAGGAAATCTGAAAAGCACTTATGGAAGGTGCCATTGTCTCCATTGATGTATGAACTGCTGGCACTGACATAAGCTCCCCAGCACTTAACGACTCAGTTGGCCCAGATGATGCATTGGTTGTTATGATTGATGTATCGGCTATGCCTGATGCATGACTTGATGATGCGCCAAAGATTGGAAGAACCGCTGATGCATCAGACCGATGCATCAGACCGATGCATCAGCCACTGGTGGTAATGTATATAAAGGCTGAGTGACTTACCAGACTTCACAGCCCCCACAGACTTATTTCCCTCACCTTTATCTTCCTCCATGTCTCCAGACTGTCCATCTGCCTCATCTTCTTCACTTGCCTCATCCCCATCATCACCTTCTGCATTGCTGGAATCTTTGTGCTCCTTAGACTCTTCCTCATCAGGGTCACCAGTCTTACCGCTATCATCCTCCTTCCACACATTCAAGTCAGGCTTGTGCTTGTTGCCAGCTGCACACGCATTCAGTGAGTGCACCCATAATCAATGTGAAAAAACTCATGTAAAATTTGTTCTGCATACTGCTGGAAGGCTGCCAGGAATGCACTGTCGGTCATCTCATATAACTCAGTGAATGTGTTTCCGAAGGATGGCACCTTGTGTGTCACACAGTGTGTGAGTTGCAGTAAACGCAAGAAGTCCCCCCAACTCACGATAAAGTCGTCATATCCCAGTCATTTCTTGGATCCGGACTGGTGAACATGAATGAAACCACAAAACAAGTCTTTTGCTTGACAAGTTGCACAAAACATTGACAGATGACAGGTAAGTCATCTATGCCTCTGTGAATAGCATTAATATTGAGTATCCCGAACAGAACAGAATCAAATGTGCTGCATGATTAGCTCTGCATCTATCTCTTTGTTGCCATCCTCGTCATCAAAACACTCTTGCCACACTTGGCACCCTTCTTATGAGTAAGTTGTTCTTCATATTTTGCACAAACCTCCACTTTGACATCCTCAGACTCATTGTCGAGCAATTCCTTGGAGAATTTTTGATCAAGGGCCACACACTTGCCAGAAGTAGTCACATTGCTGGCTTCCGCCTCAGCCATCACCAGAGGTTTGATACATTCATTGTAAAACATCTCGGAATAGATTTTGGCATCTGACTTGGCGCGTCTTTTCTGCTGTAGAGCATTCTCAAAGACAGTTAACTTCTTCTTTAGACTGCGGTTCTTTTTGGAACTATTTGCATGCCAATAAAACCAAGTTTGCAGTTGCTGTGGGATACAGGACAGATAGTGAGGCACTGCATAGACAACAGGACAAAGTGCCTTACCGATTCACGCACCTCCTGGAGAATAGCCTCCTGCTCAGGGGTAAGGTCCACATCCATGAGGATGTCAGGAAAGATGACCGCTGTCCTGCATGATATGGGAATCATGCAGAACAGTATATGACATATTATCCCACATATACATAGTCTGTTAGCTTAGTCCTCAGACTACACAAAATGTACTTTGAGTATAGACTCAAGTGCAACAGTTCACTTTGCATGCTCCAATCATGCAAAAATATAGTGTTTTGAAGAAAAGTCATGTATGATTAAGATATCATATATTGACCTAGTCCAAGTTGATAGTCATATGAAAGCTTAGGTTAATCCCTATCTTTTGGCTTATTTACTTTGACTAGAAATAACCAAGGAGAAAAGTTAAAAGCCTACCAAAACCCTATCAAAAAAGCTCGTGTATTGCTTTGTTTCATCTTATGATTTATTCTGCTTTACTTTCTCCATCTTTTTCTTTCATTTCTTTATGTACTTGATTCTTTGACCTCCCAGATACTTCATAAAATGTACCTTTAGGGTATGATGTCATAATGATGTCATTCAGCTCCACAGAGAGTTCTAGACTATTCTGTTGGTATTTCTGATGTCATTTATGATGTCATAGTGATGTCATTGGATGCTAGAATGTTCTGCTCCACTCAGCTCCACATCTGCTCCACTTGACTCCACTTTTGCTCCACTTTGCTCCACCATGAGGTCATTTATGATGCAAATCTGATGTCATTTCTCTTTTCCAACTTTATTTCTGGTACTATACAGTTTCTCTTCTCTCATGTATTTAAGGAGACCCCATCTCCACCCACAAAAAATAAGAACTTTCTTTTAACTTTAAAAAGAAACACTCCAATTCTTCCACTTTCTCTGACACTGACACTCTGTGTGTTCGCCAGAAAGTGCAGACCAAGTACATATAGGTTACTTGCTCTGAAATCATATACTCTTTTCTTGACTGTACCTGTATTCCTTAGTGTGCATCTGACATATAGTTCAGAGGACTAGGAATATCAAGTCAAGCCTTTTATCTGTGCCGCAGATCCCTTTGTTGGACTATCTGCATTCATTTCCTTATCCTGGATTAAACCCATTTGCTCTTGTGCAGGGAAATCCAATCAGCTTCTACCCAATTCCTTTTATAAGTCCTATTTAGGCAGGGGAATTTTCTAGCACTATTTGCTACCTAGTTTTGTGCATAGTACACACCATCCTCTATTTTCTGTCTAGTCAAACATAAGACTAGAGGAACTCACTCAAACTATCTATCACTTTGTCTAGTCATATAAAAGACTAGATAAACTTTATCTACATACTCTACATTATCTGTCTTGCCAGATATAGCTAGACTTGTATTGTAGAACCCCAAACTGAAGTTATCCACCAGGCTGTATAGCAGGTAACCTTCATGAACACCGCATTATCTACCACGAAAGTTCGAAAAGTCGTAGACCGCGAACTTGAGGTTGTTGGCAGCATTAGTCTTATCAAAAGTTCAATTGTGGTGTCATTGCCTTTTGAACACTTTATATAAGACACCTCAAGTAAGAAGACACCGCGCATTTAGGGAACTTTTGAAATCAGGCTGTACAACATGAAGGCCAGAAATGTGTGTAGTCCTTTTCTTTCGTGTGGACCATATATGTCGCTAACCAATCTTGAAGCCATTTGTACTGTTCGTCGGTAGTCCAACTTACTGCTGGCATCTGTAAATATGTCAGTCCGCAGTGGCATGATGAAATGTCGGCATGTTATACCATCAATGATTTAATGTAAGGCTTCATGTACAGGTAATGCAAGAGTGCGCTCAATGAATAAAAAAACAATATTGTATTAGCCTTATGTATCCCCAGAACAACCATTCACCGTCTCACACACTTGCCCAGACTTTTCATCTGTTGCCTTGAGCTGCTTCCTGGAGGATCAAGTGTCTGCAGACACTTTGTTTAGAGGTAGGCATCACACATAGTTTGATTTCACCATGTCGCAATACTTCCATATATATGTACTATGCTTCTTTTTTAATAAATCCCTCACTGTTCATATCACCAAACTCAGCAGCTATGACATCCCAGCAATGATTGTTAAACACTTCTTCAAACAATTCCTCAACCCGTAAAACCACCTGCCGATTGGGCACAGATGCAGCCACTATGGTAAGTGGTACCCAAGCCAAAGAGTGTGTCCACTTGGATTTGAACCAGGCCTTAATACACTACAATTGAGTAGGACTAGTTCAGCACTACATGTATGACAGTAATAAAAAAAGGACTTACAAGTTTGTACTCTTCTTCCGCTTGAAACAAGGACTGCTGCTCCTCAGTGGTGAGCACCTGGGACTCAGGCATGATGGGCCACAAGATTGAACGTGCCAGCCATAGAGCGAAGAAAATTTTGAACAAGGACAGCCAGTATTCCAGGAGGTTGTTGGTTTCGTAGGCAAACAAGAACATGGTGTTCTGGTCCTCAAGCCATTCTAATTGCTCACTTGTCCAATCTTTGAGTGGTGCCGGCGGCATATCTGTCGCTGACTGTGAAATGATAAACAGCCGACGTGACAGAATTACGAACCTAAGTGTGAAATACTTAGCAGTTCACTGCTGTCTGTGTTGCTGACTGTGGACTAGCCCTGGTCACATAGATCATGGTTTAAGGAGGAACTCATGTACCTCGAGAGTAGACCAAGTGAGTGTTTGTGGCAGTCGCTGAGTCGCTGATACACTGAAGTCTGATAGCCTGGCACTAATATGCGCTATTTTTGGACTCCACGGCACAGTGCCGCAGGATTGTTGTCAAAGTACATATCGGCAAAAGTTTATTGAAGATATGGGGTAGAATGCACTCTGGTGTAGTGCATAGGATAGAGGTATAACAGAATGTACTAGCCAAGTGTTAACAGGGAGAAAGAATGGACTCTGATGATAGCATTGTAAATTTGTTAATTAGTAGTAGTCTCGCATTAGTAAATGTGTGATGCTGCCACTGCAAGTTTGCATAGATATAAGGTGTAAAGATGCTTTGCTAAACCTTTCCTTATGTCAATATGTCATTCAAACATTTGTCTAATGATGCCTATGGCATTTATACATGTACTCCATCATGTTTGACTTCTCAATTGGTCATCTGTAGGCCATGATGTGATGTTATGTTATAAATCTCGTGTAAATTACCTACAGCACACACATGACTCAGATGTGTTACGTTGCAGTAACACACTCACACACATACTTCTTACTACAATACTATGACTCGTCCTCGATTGCACCATACTCATGAAGAGAAAAGGGAGGCAGCACGACACTCCTGCAAAAAATATTATGATCAGTGAGTTGGTTGCAGCAATGCACATTCTAATCTCACAATCATGATGTTTAGCAATTGCATTACCATCAGTTTAAAGCACAAAGTGAAGTATTGAGCACAACAACGGTGTAGAGAGTCGCACTTTTGCAGGCCTGTAGCGCCCTATACTGCACCTCATATGTTCACAGCTCACAGCACAAACTCACAGCATGATTCCCCATGCTATCCACAGTCATTGGGACATGAGGTGACGCTTTCCTGCGCGATGTGCGCGCGACCTTCCTGTGCTTAGCGACGCATAGATGCGCGCACTTTCTCACACTTTCATCGCCCTTCATCCAGGAGCATCCATCCATAGTCCAGCAAGTCTCACTGGTATGTAATTTCACATTTTATTTATTATTGCACCATATTATAGCATGGACCCTGACTTACATACCCATTACATACCTTATCTCATACTCGGCTTGGCTCTGCCTGACTTAGCGACATATATAGCTCCACATTTTTGACATTCACACCACCTTATGTTTTTCCCATCATGTCTGTAGCTAGACTTAGAAGCTATTAGCACTCCAACTACCATCTTACCACCTTTGAGCTCTCATCTATAATACACCTCTGTCGCATTCCTGTGCTTTCGCGCGTTCTCATGCTCATCACCCTGTCACACATTCGTGGATTTGTCTACCTGCTTCCCCTTGGGTCGAACGCGCTTGTCTATCGCAAGCATAGCAGACTAGGCATCGCACTTTGACCAATGTATCAACACTTGTGTCACCCACCCACTTATAAGTTAGAAGACCTTGAGTTGAGTTGACTAACCTTCAATGGTAAGCTTGATTTTTTTTAGTTGATGTCTCATTCATTTGTATACCACTACAGGGTCAATGCAGACACTCAGGAAATACCTAAAGGATGTTGTAGAACATACAACCTGGCTGAGTGTCTATAGAAATAAACACCTTACCAGTATGTTGAGTCTATGCTCTGCCTAGCTGCTTCACTTGCAAGCAAGAGTGTTCGACCCTAAAGGGGTCTGCTGTCTGGTGTAAGTCTAATGGTAAATACTATGCAGGAGGACAAAGTCCGAAGGCAAAAAATGTCGGGTCCAAAGGTATATAGTGAAGTCCAATGTGGGAAACAGTGGTGAAGGGTATTCAACCTGATTGAGTGAGAATCATAATAAACACCTAACCAGTATGTTGAGTATAGTATCTAGATGATTTACCTCCACCAACATGGAGTCAACAATATCCTCAACTTCAAAGCTCTTCTCCACATCATTCTCAGGCTCATTGTCGCTGATAGACTCTGAATCAGATGAGTCATGGTCCAATCTCCTCTTTTTCTGAATGGGACACTGGGACTTCCAAACTGTAATTGGATCTTCCTGTTCCATTAGAGATCGAGAAGGCTTCTTGCGCTTTGAAGGTGAAGTACTCTGAGTGTCATCCACCTGCTGTGCACTGACAGGGATGCACTTGCGGGCTGGTATGGCAATTCAACCTCGCTTGGGAGGAACTACGGGGTCCTTGGATACCTGAGATCGAATTTGCTGAAGGTCCTGCTTGCATAGCATGATGCAGTATTCTTCATCGATCAGATGCTGCATGTAATAAAATTTCGCCCTCCGCAGCTTTAAAATTTCTATCTCATGTAGGCGATGGAGAGGCATGGAGAACGTCTGTGGTCCGTTGTTCAGGGGGGATGCGTGAGTAGATAGCCAGGCAGATAATTGCAATGGAGGAATTCTGGCCCTGACATTCATATTCCAGGCCTGCATCATACTCTCCCTGGTTATACACTCATCATAACTGCTGCCCAGAATAGTCCTGCCATTATCAACGTAATTCTGGGGCTCAGTCCTCTCTGATGCTCCCACAACTGGATCACAGGCATTGCCATACACAACATCCCTGCCACTATATATACTGCAGCGGGATGTGTGTCAGAAGGCTGCCTGAGGAATGTAAGACACATATACTGCATGGTTCTCTGCACCTGTAAGGTCCCATGGCTTCTGGAGTTGGGAACCAAAATTGTTTTCCCACACTTCAAACCCACTATAAAGTTGATCGCCTGGGCCGCTGGGGTCCAGGCAGGGGGCACATCCAGAATGAATGTCATTCCCCTTGAACAGTAGAAAGATGACTAGGGTGTCAATTTCTCGGACATAAAGGCCTGGGCGACCCAGGCAAAATGCACCAGGATCACTACCTAGTAGTGGAGATAATTAATTAGCTGACTGTTAAATTTTGTGAGCACGAACCTGGTGGAATTCGCAACAGCATTGTCACCAAAGTATGAGTCATTGGATCATCACCAGCGTCGACATGCCAAGATCCCTGAGCACCGCCGATAGATTTGATGAGAGCTCCTCCAGAATCCATGGAGGAGATATTAAGCTGGCAGCCTACTGGGCCTACCCTGCCTCCTCCAAAAGTGAACATATTATGCTCCGCCATGACGTACTCCAGTACATCCCACTCATTTGCAGAAACACTCAGGGGCAGAATGAGGGCATACAGGTCATGAAGTATCTTTAGAATGCTGCCAATTTGATGATGAGCTTCCTGTGTGTCTGTCTGCACAGCAGGAGCTAGGGTGTATGGGCGCAGCCCACAGTGACAATCTTTGCAGGGTCCCCGCAAACCTCGTAGACATAGGGAATACCTGGTACCATTTTCACCATTCCAGGAACTGGCTCTAGGGTGGCTTTGCCATTGACAAACTGGGGCTGAGAGATGTTGGGCGGCGTGGTAATTTTGCAGTATCGGTCGCGGAAGTGCGGTGCATCATGAGGATGGTAAGCTGTAGCATACCTGTAGCGATGTCTAAATTGATCGTCAGGCAGTGGGTTTAGTGTATAGGGCGGGGCTTGTGGGATAGCACCACATGTCAGGGGGGTCTACAGCATCAGGAGGTAGGACGGCATCCTCAGAAGGTTTGCATGGGGATGATGGCTGTAAATCCACAGGCCACTTTAATGCATTGTTCGGATCCCATTGTGGCTCAAGGGGCAACATGTTATGCGGGATTCCATACATCAGCGCTGCCAGTTCATCCTCCGACAGGGCGCGCATGTCTGGGAATTTGACATTCCCTTCGAGGAGAAAGTGAGATTAGTATAGAGAAGTAGGAAATGGCACGTACCCCCCTCCTCTGCAAGGCTTCTGCTTTGAATTACTTGAGTTACGCTAGACATCTGCGAGTTTCTCCTGAAAGATGACTTCTCAGGGGTACAGAGTAACAGGAGAATACCTAAACACACTGATTTCAAACACCCAACTATAACTTTTTGATGGCTGGAAATACAACGGTGTTCGGAGGGATTCAGCACAAGCTGCGATGAGTCTATTTGCTCTGCCTAGTCTGCTTCACTTGCAAGCAAGAGTGTTCAACCCTAAAGGGGTCTGCTGTCTGAGATAAGTCTGAAATGTAAGTATTGTGCAATGGGATGAAGTCCAAAGGTGCGTAGCAAAGTCTGATGATGGGAAACAGCGGGTCCGAAGGTTTTGGCAGTGGAGAGTATGGGAAAGCGAGGGAAATGACGGGAAAGCGTTGGGACTAGTGTGCAAAGGTAAGGGAACATTAAGGGAACGATAGGACGGAAGTCCAGAGGCGAAATGAACGATAACCAAGTATATTTGACTAAGGCCAACTATACACTCAGTATGGGGTGACCAAGTATCGGGGGATTTACCCTCCTACTAGATGGTGATGTACATGGTCGCCCTAGACCTATTTAACTATCTACGTGAAAGTCCAGAAGTGTACAGGCAAGAACAGTAGCGAAACATCAGGTCCGATGGTATGTAATCGGCCATGAGGTGCAGTGGCCATGTGAGAACACATGTAATAATGCTGCATACTGCTTGAGTCAATGGAAAAATGAACTATGCACCAGTGGGGTTAGATAGGACAGGACTGGACATAGGATGGACGAGTGCACGGGAAGTCCAATGAGTCTGAAGGTAAATAGCATCAGGTCTGATGCAGAGAGCATCGGAGATGGCGAGGATAAGTGCGGACCAAGTGGACATGCGACATACTTTGTAGAATGACTGATTATGAGCTCGTACAGGGATCATTCCCTACAATGTGCCAGATTACACACAGGCAGGCGGTGAGTCTAACTGGAGCATTTCTGTGAATTGGAAGTATCAATACTACTTATTTTACAAGCAGGACTTTGGGAAATGTAGAGAATACACTCAACCACCTCATGAATGGCTCCTCAACCAATAAGTTAGTCCACAATCTCAAAGGGTGCACAGACATTGAGCCTTGCATCCAGTCTATCAAGACCTTGCTCGACAATGTAGAAGGACTTCGACAACAGGTTCAGGAATGCCATTGCGCAACTTTGCAATGCCATGGTGTTGGCAAGGAGCTGCATCAGGTGGAGTTGACTGCTGGACAGGTAACTAGTGTTACCAAAGCCTTGGAGGATATTCTCATGCATGCTATGGATGATCTACATTCACTCTTTCACCATTATGCACGAGGTGAGCTACTTTATCAGAAGTTTCCTGGTTTCGCTTTGTTGTAGGGTCTGTCATTTCATTCTAAACTTTATAATACCTTTTTGGGACGTCCTAGTAGCTTCAGTTGACTTGGATGTATTCTGCGCATTGCGCATTATCTACATTAAACATAAAGGAATCACAGCGAGAAGCCAAGAATTGTACACGAAATATATGTGATTGGTCAAAGAGTCATTCAAAGAAGCCACACCGCTTCTCCAAGATCTATAGCATCAATCATACGAGAAATCCCATCATGTAATGAATGTGCATGACTGAACAATGAGGTTTTCACACTGGTTACATGGGGGGAAGTGCAGGGCCTGCAACTCAACATTAGATAATAGAATTAAAATGAAAAAAGAGGGACACCATGTATCGAAAATGACCACACAGCGACCTCTATTAACAAAGTAGAATGGACCACCTGCCCCTGCACATGGGATATTGAAACTGAAAACATTGTAGTGGTGCTGATATCTCTCCTCTCCATTGACAATGACTGAATCATTGTCTTGCTACTTAAGGGTCTTATATAATGTTGTGTATAATGACAACACTATTATACACGGAAGACGTCTTGCCAGTCCTTAAGTACACGGTCTACGACTTTTCTAGTTTTTGTGGTAGATAACGTGGTGAGTTCTTGGGAGGATTTAGTTTATTGTCCTCTTCTTGTCTTTGTGTAGTCGTACCAATGTAATACAATTTGGGTTCCTGTCTGTGTTCTAAAAAAAGTAGGTGTGTTTCAACCTATGAAAGTCTGTTTTAACTTTGTCGTGTTCTCCTGAGGTTTGTGTCTCTTTTTGTTGAAAGGGAGAGTCAAGGTATGTATATGTAAAGCTAGACTGAGAGCTGTTCAATGGTTGTATAAGACGCAGTTATACAACAGTTAGATGAGACGATGACAACAATAGTTGTATAGCGATCGCGGTATACAACTATCTGATAATCTGTTAGTTATACGGTCAACCTTATCAAGGATCCGTTATAACTTTATTGTTTCAATAACGAAAGTCAACCCTTGAGGTCAACAAGTCCCTTTAACAAATTAACATAAGGACAGTGACGAGTATGGCTTTAATGATCAAATAATATAGTGTATACAGTCAATCCCCTGTAAGGCAGTGTATAACTATAAAATGAAATGTTTAGTAAGCTTACTTCAAGGCACTACTTGGCCTGCACTTTAGATCTTATGTAATCTCACTTGTTTGAGAGAAGGTGCAAAGTGGGAAGTTATATTTTTGGGTGGCAAAATGGTACCTTTTATACCTTTTTGGGATCCCCTTACATAAGCAAGATTGGATCTCTTGCTTCAGATCTACATTTCTATATAAGGTAATCCTACCAAAGCAATTACAAATGACAAGCTATTTGAAATTGTGTGGAGCCATTTGAAATTGATGTGAGACATTTTGCCATTTGAGTCAATATGAGTCATATTGCCTTTTATAGCCATGTATGACTAAACAAATACAAACCAGTAAATTCACCAGTCACATGATGTGCTGACAAAAATGGTGGCTGAAAGAAACAAAACAGAAATAAACAGAAGTGTGGCTGAACAAAGCCCAAACACAAATAAACAAACTGAAACATACAGAAGGTCACATGATCACTAAAAATACAAGGTAAGATCAATCTGAGAAGTGAGAAGCTAAATAAATCAAGGAAACTAGAGGCAACTCGGTGACAGCAAAGGACTAGACAATCTCTCACACCTTTCCTTATCACACTTTCTATACTTTCTATATGACAGGTATGGTATCAATCACATACCATGCATGACACTGTTAGGGCCACAGCAGGAGGTATGGCGAGCTGAGGAGTTTGCACAACAGGAAGGGCAGGCCGAGGAGTTTGTACAACAGGAGGGGCAGGCTGAGTCTGTACAAGGGAAGGGGATTACGAGTTTGCACAACAGGAGAGGGCGTGAGTTGAGTCTGCAGAGTAGGATGAGGTGCAGGGGTCTGAGTGTCCACGGCAGAAGCTGGCTGTAAATCGGTGCTGTTGACAACAACTTGAATAATATTGTGAGCATCGTTTGGGGAGAGCATCAATAAGGATAGAAGCTGCATCACAGCATCTATCAACAATGAGTAAGAATCAATGATCAATGATACAAAACAATGTACTGAGAATGATTTGGCCTTCATGGTCCGAACAGTTGGGAATATTCACCATGGATATCAGTACCAGTGCGAGGAGGAGACAGAGAAGATGAATTGAAACTCACCAATTTCAACAACCTTTTATATATGCATGAGCTGTTTGATGCATCATGCATCATAATGCATTAAAATGAGTGTGTCTGACTGCCAATATGGTTGACCGTGATGAAGTAGGAACTTACATAAGTTGAAGCACACTGTAGGATGTCCCATCATTTACCTAATATGATTGACGGCTGTTCAATGTTCAGAAGTGGCAATGGTATTGTCAATGTTGTCCAGCAACCCAGGAAAACTGCTAGCCTCATCAGAGTCGTTTGCTTTTCTGGCTGGTGAGTTTCAGCTTGTCATTGGGTGTCACTCCTGCTGGTTCCTCATATATTTCATGAACATGAGCACTTCTGGCAGTTCTGCTTTGCCCTCTGTGGAGCCGATGCCACAACCCCAAGTTATCCACTGCACAGAAGAATTGTCACAAGCTTTACATGCACTACGGCCGAAGAAGAAGCAGAAGTGGAATCCAAAGAGGTATTGCGCCTTGAAGGCAGAGGCAACCTCAGGAACGCACTGTGTTCCAGCTGTGGCGATTCTTCCCCCCAGTATCGGTGTGAAGACTGTTTTAGTGTGGATCTTCATTGCTCATCATGCATCAAGGCTGCCCACCAGCGCCATCCACTCCATCGGTTGCAAGTAAGTTGTCTTTTTTGATGATATGAGATGGTCTGACTGAGCTCTGTAGAAATGGAACAGAAATTACTTTGAACGTGTCACACTGAAGGCCCTCGGCCTCCACATACAGTTGGGCCATGCACCCGGTCAGACATGCCCTAATCCCCATCGTGCCTTCAATGATGATTTTGTTGTCATGGATTCCCATGGTATCCATGAGGTGTTACTCGACTTCTGTGAATGCATGGATGCAATTGCACACATACAGTAACTTCTGCGCATTTCTTGGTTTCCTTCCACAACAGCTGACCCCAAAATGGCAGCTACATTTTGTCTCCTGGAGGAATTCCATTTATTGTCTTTTGAGTCCAAGGTCTTGGCATACAAATTCTATAATGCTCTTGTGCACAGAACTGATAACACTGGCCTGGCCCCTCCTAAGGTCAGTAATCATTGTGTTTGGCATGGTCGCAACTAATGTGATCTCTCAGGGCCGATATGAGTCCTTTGTGCGGATGATATGTGAATGGCAACATTTGTCCATGCTCAAACGTTCTGGCAGAGGGCATGATCCTAAATGTGTGGATGCTACAGGAGAAGGAGATTGTGCAGTGCTGTGCCCTGCTTGTTCCCATCCAGATCAAAATTTACCAGACAACTGGAAGAATACTCCTCATACAAAACGGTGAGTCGGAGGCTCTATCATATTGGTGGATGCCTAATATTTTTGTCAGTTGGATATATGCTTTATTTGTTGCAATCAACGCCAACTTCCGTCTTGAGCATAAAATTGTCTCCAACAATATCATGGACCCTAGTTTAAGTTGAGGCTGGGCTTATTTCATAGAGGAGGCAGGGTACAAAGAGTTTCTCGCAGAGAAAATTGATGTTGCTCAAGAGGTGAGTCACTAGTCTGTTATACTGGTCCCCTGCTGATTACATTTAGAAATTTACATGTTCGAGTCATAACACTGTAAATATGGCAGATACAAAGACCAATCAGGGCCTGGCTGTGACTGGCCTTGACACTATCAACTGCGCACATCACAATATGAAGCAACCAAACACAGTGGGAGACCTGCAAAAAGGTGAAAAGTAGGTGTACTGATTTTTGAGATACACATTGACTAATCACTAGTGTATCGTCAATAGATATATTAACATGGACTATCTATTCTTTTCCACCCTTTGCCATTCGTCCTTGCAAACTCTCAATATCTCATATGATATTGCCTGCCAATGGCATAAGAAGCTATGGCAGTGTATGACCGCATTCCCGACTTCGATGCAATTCGACTATGTATCCAAGGCCATCTCTTTTTTCATACCGAAGTTTCACCTCCCTGCCCATGTCGAGAAGTGCCAGACCACCTTTTTGTTCAACTTCAAATGAGGGGTTGGTCGCACAGATGGCGAAGCACCAGAGTGTGGCTGGGCCAACATCAACCCCATGGCATCCAATATGAAGGAGATGAGACCCAGTGTGAGGTGGGATACTTTAGATGATTTCTTTGGCGATTGGAATTGGAAAAAAGTGGTTGCTCTTGGTTTGTACGTCCATCGTGTTGCGGCAGCTAGTCTTATTTGTTTGCCCAGGTACTACTATGCAGCACAAACTTAAAGAGGCCTTGCCTCGATGCAAAGATCATTGAGCAGCCCTTGATGACCTCAAAGAGGGCCTCAAAGAAGAGTATGGGGAGGTTCTAGAGCAATGGAGATCACAGGTGGAGAGATGGGAGGATGATCAAAGTCGATTCAATCCTTTAGAGCGAAATGGAGATGGTATGTGACTGTATCAACAACATGTAGTACTGACTCATTTGTCTTAATTTCAGTAATTGCATTAACTTCTGTTCAGCTAGCGCTGGCTAAGGAAGAAGAACAAAGCTTGCAGAGTGGTGCCTGTATTTCACTTTACGAGGATTGCTCCCCCAGCATATTGATCAGTTCAGGCCTCGAGCTCGAAGAGCAACAGTATGTCTTTTGATATATTTGTGCTTGCATTGTCACTAACTTCTTCTCCCAGACAACGCTTGAGAGCCAACAAGGATGCTCATGGCTTACACATCACGGACAATCAAGAAGGGAAACTACTCGAGCATAGTAATGCATTACAGTGTAGGATCGACTCCTGGGTGAAGATGCAAGAGCTTTATATGCCCAACGTGGCAGCCATGCAGATCTCGGACAATGCAACTGCTGCAAACACTTACTCTTCTGTTGAAAGCTTCAAATTGTGGCTGCCTTCACACATTGGCAGGTCTTCACCTTGCAATAAAAGCCTGCAGAGGATAGAATGGTGACTTCAATACACTCAAGGTCATGATGCTCTCCACTCTTTGTGCTCCTGCCCTTCACGCACAAACAGCCATTCTCAAGTATAAAGACTGGAACCTTTGCAGACAAGGGGCAAATACTAGAGCATGCAACATGCTCAAGGCGATTAATATGAGGATCAAAGCTGCCACTGGGAGATATGAAAGCGTGCATAAGGCACTGGTCATTCTGGGCAGTCTACTAAATGAGTCCGGCTGGCAGTCTGCACTGCATCCCTTGAACCACCAAGATATATGCTCAATGTCCAACTTACTCTGGAGTAAATCAGATGGCAGGCGGAAAATCTCATGGATCTGGAACATGCGGGGCACTGGTGGAAGCGAAAAGGACGACAATGGAGCTCTAGAAGGTGAGCATTATCCCGGAATAAGTTTCTTTCCTAACAAAACTACATACAGACATGAGGATTGAGTGGTGCAAAGCAAGAGCTTATGCAATGCGATGGGAGGAGGAGGTGAAACTCCTTCATGAGGAAATGTGTTGCATAGGAGCATTCCTGAGGTGGGAACTGGGGCGCTGGGATGCAAGGCACAATGAGGTTATACCAACTGACATGGAGCATGAGGACAGGTGCATGGCATATGCACAGCGTCAGGCACACTTGTGCCGAGAACTAGCAGCCTTGTTTGAGGCGCTTTGGGCACAGACACTGACTCATTTGAGCACACAGGATGGGTCTGGGGGATATAATGTGAATATAGCCAGTAGCTAGAGCTATCTATTATATCGTAATACACTGTGATGCATCAGCATTGGGAGACACATTAAAAAAAACAGCAGGAGTGTGTAGCGTCAGGGGATGCATCAGAAAAATGGTGGGAATAGTATGCAGCATCAGGGAATGCATCAGAAAATGGTGGGGATGCATCAGCATGAGAAGTCATGCATCAAATAAAGCATCACTAGTGTCATGGAATGCATCAGAAAAACAGCGGAAGGATGCATCAGCACGAGGAAGGAGGCATTACTAGAGGGATGAGTGATACATCAATGGGATGGGCGGTGCATCAGCTTACTAGGGAGACAAGTAATGCATTAGCTATGTAAATGTTGCTGCTACGTGGGGGCACTACAACTGTATCATGAATGCATTACAGATGCCCTACAATCACTGTAAGTAATGCATAAACATGACACGAACCTGTGTGTTTCAACAGGCTCATAAGTGTTTTATCACTCACTGGGGCTGCTAGTCTCAGTGGGTGATAAAACACTTATGTATTTAGTATCTACCTGGAACAGTCTAAATACTTAAGTTAGTTACTGACACACACCACATTATCCTAAAAATCAGATCCACATACTGATCTATGATGGATAAAATTTTTGAAAGAAAAAGTGATGTGGTTGAGTAGCTAGAAAAGATTTGCTGAAAAAGTTGTATACTATAGGAAGTGATAGTATGTCAAGTGAGACATTTCCAAATTCTGACTCAGACAATATAATCTTTTGAATTGTTAAGTTTTTATAGTTTCTGCATCCTCTATTGTCCACCTGCTTGCTGGTTATTGCTCCTTGACTTTAGTAATATAGGTGACTCAGTGGCTCAGGATGGGTAGTATCCATCAGCAGAAAAATAGGAGCCAAGTGAGGTGCGTGTACAGCATGCATGGTAGGCAGAGAAAGGTATAAGAAGTAAAAAGGAGGAAACATTCTTGGACAATGACATCAATAGTGATGGAACAAGAAAGCTATGTATAACTTTGTAACATTCCTTACATAGTATGACCACAAAAGTTTGAAAGTGCATGGAATTAAGTTGTTTTATTTTCTCTACTTGTGCTTCTGGAACTGCACCAACTGAGTTGGCCAGACTTGCATAGCATTTTAATATCATGCTTCTCAAATGCAACTCCACAATAGTCATAAGTCAGTGACACCAATCCCTAGTGTCAAGGTATGTTCCAATAGAAAAAAAACTGTCATTTGGCAGGTTTCAAACCTGTCCAGGCCAAGAGAAACAGATTTGGATTCTGTGGTAGTGATCACTTGGCTAATACTGGTTAAGATAGCATCTGAGGAAGCCATGCATTGAGTAATGGCATAGTCCCAGAGACAGATTTAGATTCTGTTGTGGTAACCACTTTGCTAAGCCCAGTTAAGAAAGACCTTCATAGAATCCATCATGAGCAAATCCTTGAAGTATGTTGCAATAGAAAAAAATATTGTTTGGGAGGTTTCAAACCTACACAGTTCAAGAGAAACAGATTTTGAATCTGTGGTGGTAACCACTTGGCTAAGACCAGTTAAGATGAACCTCCAATAAAGCCATCCATGAGTGAATGTCAAGGTGTGTTCCTATAGAAAAAACATTGCCATTGGCAGGTTTCAAACATGCACTGTCCAACAGAAACAGATTTCAATTCTGTTGTCTGTTGTAGTAACCACTCTAGCCAGGATACTCATATGAACCTAAGAACTGTCATGTACTTGAGTACTAGTGAATGTCAAGGTATGATAAGAGGGAAAATGATTTATCAAATCCACACCACCCAAAAGGGCAAATTTCTAATATGTTCTGGTGCCAGTTGGCTATGACTACTTAAGATATACCTTGAAGCTTGAAGGATCCATCCATGAGTAAATGTTAAAGATGTGGTAAAAGGAAAAAAAAATGTTGAGTAGGTTTCAAACCTGCAGCATGTTTCTGTCCTGTCACACTTACCACTTGACTAAGACTGGTTAAGATGGATATTGATAAGTTGAAGAATATCATGCATTAATAGTAGAATCACATAGGATTACTAGTCATTTACCAATGCAAAATGATATGAAAAGATTAGTTTGCCTTTAATTCTATGGACATAAAACATGCTAGGAATAAGTAAGTTGGAGAATGGCACCGGCACCATTACAATGATAGTAAGTGGTGCAAATTGAACATGTCAGGCTATGTATGTCAGCATAATCCCATGACACATTCTTCGACAGAAACAAATAAAATTGAACATTTGTGAGGCTAGCTTGTACTCTACTATCTGCTATATATTATCTCTGTTTTCTCTGTCTGCTGAGCTGCTGCAAATCTGACATCCTCCAAGTTTTGCTATTGCGCTAACTTTGACCGTGACTTATATTCAAGTTGTTTCAAAACTTTGTCCTCAAAAAGATCATAGAGCCTTTTACCATGGTATGCAAGTCACAGGAGTACCAACACAAACTGTAATACCTGAAGAGAATCTGTGATATTGTACTGGTGGACATTGCAGTCCATAATATAGATATTCTACATCACTGGTGGGCTGCAGCCTAAGGATCAGCATGGGTAAACCCTGGAGTATCTAAGGTGATACTCATACCCACCAAAGTACCCACACCTAGGGTAACAAATTTTGAAAACATATATATTGTCATTTGAAGTCAAAGGCCCTGCATTGGATATACTACAGAGAAGTCCAAAGTACCCAGAATGCCTGATGGCATACTGGCCACTATCATCATACAGCTTACTAATCTTACAGCCAAATAATACCCAAGCCATATCCAATCCAAACCTAGACAAGAAACACTTGAATCACAGTATCCATTCTGGATTTCTGCTTACATAGTTTGTGCATACTTATTGGTGTCTTTCCTTACATTCACTCCTAGCTGCATATTTCATACTAACTTATAGTAAGATTGCTTATACCTTATATCTAGTAGATATAGCAGTAACATAGTCTTCTATCTGAAGCTGAGAGATTACTCTAGGATCAGCTGTTATTGACCCAAATTAACAGGATAAGACAAATTATGCACTTGCCTTAGCTAGTACTATAACTTTCATTAAGATACTGAAGTATAATAACAACTTTTCAATTCTCATACTCATGCTGTGGATGTGGATAAGGGTATGGGCATCCCAGAATCCAACCCCCACCCACACCCACCAGTATCCATACCCACCACCCATGTGGGTTTCATATATCCATGCTAATTCCTAGGGCTGCCTCAGCAATGGTAAATAGAAGTAGCACATACCTCATTCTTCTTCCATGTCATCGCAATTTGCAATTGCACCATGTGACTCACTCACAATCAGTCCAAAAACAGACTTGGTAGTGATACCAAGTGCAGAAAGGAAGGTAATGGCAGAAATTAGATATGTTTTTCATCTGATTGGCAGCTTAGAATACAGTATTTTTATCGTGTTTCTTATACTCAGCAAGCAGCACTGGGAGTAGTAGCCTACTAGTAGGTCTTGTTTACTAGATATGATGAAGATTGTTGGCTTTGAATGATTATGTGTTGCCTGTGTACTAGGATGGACTGTGAAGAAGGGGTTTTGTAAGTGGTCTCTAAGGGCCCTCTCTGTTGCCTTGTCTATTTCTTGCTTCTCTGGCTTTGAACCTCAGATTAGCACGAAGTCGAAAAATTGATCCTCTTTTCTGTTAGTACATAGGTATTTGAGTATTGTACCTGTGGCTCCAGAACATAGAGCTACAAACACAGCATCACAGTTTCCTATATGAGGCCTCTCACAGGAGTGCTCCGCAACAGTCACAACAAACTTCTTTGGAGTGCCAAGAGCCACAATTTTGGCACTAAGTTGGGACACTTGTGCTATTGCCATACTAGCCTGCTGAATCAAAGTCTGTTGCAATGAAGTCTGGTCCATAAGGTCCCACTGGAGACTCAAAGATATCCATTGTGCATAATAAAGAGCAAGGTGGTTCTCAGTGAGAGAGATTACATTCTTTGCAAAGGACATGTCATCAGCAGCAATGTTACAAGCAAGGTTCAACTCTCACTCTAACCTACATAAGTCATAAGAATAAAAATAGTCTGACAAGTAAACCATGTACAGAATATCACATCATCCATAATAAGGTTGGAAGAAATTAATTAATAGAGCATCTCACTCATGACACCATTCAGCATTGTTGGCACTGTGCACCTTGTATGGCATGCAACAGTGTGGACAACTGCTCTGAAATAAAACAGATATCCTCCAACAGTGGTGTGGTGGTAATGGTAATTGTACTAGACTGAGATTTGGCAATGGCTGCAATTAGTTGGGATTGAACACCAGATACAGAGCTATCAATCTTGGAATTTGTGAGCTAGAAACAACATATTAAGGATTTGTAAATACAACCCTATGAGCTCATTATCTCTTGCATCTCACTGGACCAGGCAAATGCTGTCATTGATTCCAGACTCATTTGATCACTCTTGTTAATTAGCAATGAGTGAAATTCTGCCGACAGTGAATGCACAGTATTCAAACAGCCAGTTGGCTGGTGTTAATTTGCTCCCCACAAGCCCAGCATCACTCCGACCAGCCAGTCTGGTGATGAGAAATAATCATTATATGATATTCAACCATGAAAAAGGCTCCTTATAATGAGTTTGAACAGTGTGTATTCTTCTCTGGTGATTGATGAGATGACCTCTGTGATGTGTCTTTAGAAGACCATGCTTGTGGTCCCCTTCTTCTGCATGCAAAATAATATTACTAATGGCATAATTAATATAAATGTACTTTTTTTTCCTGCAGGTCATTTGGGGTAGCCTAAGGCTTTGAGTCAGTTATGCATTGAGAGGTGTGATATAAGTTGATTTATTGACTGAGTATCTAGGCCCTCCACCTATGAGTCTTTGGTGATGGTATCCAAGAGTGGAACATTCATATTATCAGATAAAACAAATACAGTATCTAAGAGCATCAGGAAAAATGTCAGGGTGCTTTTTTTGGCTGATTCTACTTAGTAAACTACATAAGGCAGCAAAGGAGACCCAAGAAGATTTAAGGAATACAAGTACATTTATCATTCTCTTACTAAGGAAGACAGCCAACACAAGGAGATATAAGGAGACATAAGAAAGATTAATTCACACACCAAAGTGTGATGTTGAAGCCAAGGACATAGGAAGTAATACAACACCATTTCACTTGCAAAAACTTAGTGAGGTACTGGATGCACTTGCTGCATTCGACGATAGCAATTTAGCATTTGTTTGTGCATGTGCCCCAGCTGGCATCAAACCTATCATTCATCCTTTTTGGGAGGATCTTCCTTTCACAAATATTTTTGCGCTATCACACCAGATGTCCTGTACCAGTTATATCAAGGTTTGATCAAGCATCTCCTGGGATGGTTGTCAGCAGCTTGTGGAGTGGCCGAAATTGATGCTCGTTGTCAAAGGCTCCCTCCAAACCATCATACCCACCTATTCACTAAGGGCATCACTTGCCTGTCACGCATAAGCGGCACCAAACACACACAAATATGCTGCTTCATCCTTGGCATCATAATTGATATCTGCTTGCCCAACAATCTTAATGCAGGTCATCTCCTTCGAGCAGTGCAGGGGCTACTCAATTTCCTACATCTCGTGCAATACCCTTGTCATAGCTCAGAGACACTTCAATCACTAGACGAGACATTGGATCTTTTCCATGAAAACAAGGACATTTTTATTCAGCTTGGTATCTGAAACAATTTCAACTTACTGAAGTTGCACGCTGCACGTCATTACCATATCATGATCACACTGTTTGGTACAACAGACAGCTACAACACTGAATATTGTAGTATTTCACTTGATTCGTCTGTCACATGTCACAAGTGATTCTGCTGGGACAAAATTTGATGCTTGTCATGGGTCACAGCAAGGATTGACGAATTTCTGTGAAGTGTCACAGACGGCAGAAAATTCTAGGTCTTGCTGTCGTGATGTTGCCAAAAGGGTGGCAATAGAAGATGTGCTTAGAGCTGTTGAGTTCATGATCTGGCAGTCAAAATTAACATGGTTGAAATTAACTTTTGCCAAAATTTTCTGCACTGTCATGTGTCACACCCTCAAATGCTGGGGTGACGAAATGGTGCAGTGTGTCACATGTCACAGGTGGTGGTGAATCGAGTGAAATACTACAGTACACAGAACACCTCTACATTGATTTAGCAAAGGATGCTTACCATGCTACCAACTACAAGGACAAGTTCGTTCAGATGATGCACTGGTTTGAATGAAAGGAGAAGATTTTACGGCACCAGAAATATGTTGGTTGGTGTCTTGCTCATTTTCATGAGGCCCTCGCACGCTACATTGTGCACAAAAGTTGAGGCGATCATTCTGTGCCTCTCCAGGATCAAGCACTTGATCATTTGGCAGGTGATATTCATTTTTCTTTCCACAGTCTGCCTGTCTTTCACAAGATCAAGTGGTGCTCAATTGATACTGGTGGCCACACCAAGGGACATGTAACCTTGGACAGTGTCCACACAAAACCTCAACAAAAGTTGGGCTCTCATCTCATTCATCGGTGCTCTGACATTGTTTTCATAAGCCTTAGCGAAGGCTTGGTTACAAATGATCTCAAAGGTGCATGATTCGGTGCTGTTTGATTATTACTCAAGGACTCACTGTTCACTGACTTGTTAGGTTTTGGTGTCGGTCAAGTTCAAGTTATATTCTCCTTACCACCAAAGTCTTTACAATTACTCTTTCTGTCCACTGTCAACATTCCTCCTCACCTTGCATATATTGAATGGTTCACTCCATTTCCATCCGCTCCTGACTGAAACAACAGACTTTATAAACTGTCAAGATTAATGCAAGGTAGTGACAGAGTGGCTAGTATCATGCCGGTGGGTGATATTGTGCATAGTATCTACCTTATACCAAAGTTTGGAGACTCAGCTCCACAAGAATGGATGAGCAAGACCATTATTGAGGACTGTAATACATTTTGGGTCAACTCATACATAGATAGACATACATTTTTGATATTCAGATAATCCTCACTAATTCTCTTCTGTTGCAAAACAATTTCATCTTGCAGCCATGTTGTTATCAACTTTGGTTCTAAACACAAGTGATTAGAAAAAATTATACGAAGCTTCAAGATTACACAAATTTAGCCCAGGAGGGTTTTCCTAATGTCTGCAGAATCCATTGATTTATCCTCATCTTCCTTGTTTCCTGAGCTGGTCCTAGATCTATCTGAAAAAGATCCTGACATAGAAAAAATGATGTGTGCAGCAAGAAGGGTTGCACATCTGTCAATGAGATTTGATGGTTGACTTGGCATTTTCTGAGCTTATGGCATGATGAATGGTGCATCATATGGATATTTGGATGTTGATTCAATGCATGACAAGCATATCACATACAGAATTAGAACTTCTGGGGACAGCATGGTTGCCAGTTCATGGAAAAGTTAAGACCAAAGAGGAACAGTGGATCTCTTGCCACCACAGTGAGGAAGCTCAGCAAGTGTGCTTAGCCCTGCAGCAGTTGTGTGAATCAAGCCCTGGAAATCTGCTGCAGCGTATGATCCCAGTGTAGAGACTCAAGTCTCTCTAGCCTTGTACAGGCATTTTTCTATACCACTTCCCTCCATACATCAGCAAAACCCGAATGGGGTATGTGGCACTGCACATAGCCACACAGTGACACAGGGTTCACAGGGAAGTCCCCCCATGTGCAGCCAAGCCACAGTGTGTGCTTCGAATGTGTCATGCTGTGCAGTTCGGCACAGCTACTGCCAGACCATACAACCCTGCACAACACTGTAGCACTGTATGACACTGCGTAGTACAAACCTGCTATGTAGTGTTATACAGCAGCGTATGGTGTTTTGTAGCAGTACTTTTAATATAGCAATTATTCTGAATTTTGCACGCGGATTAATACCAAAGTCAATGATGATTCTATTCAAATGATGCTGCAAAACAGTGATAGTAGCTAGTAGTAGTAGTAGTAGTAGTAGTAGTAGTATATAAAACTAATTGAGATCAATGTCCCACTCAGAACAGCCGTCGTCACCTTCGTTAGTACCAAGGCCAGCGCCGTGTGCATTCCTAACTCAATGGTCAATATACTGCTACTTTTGTCAAAAAAGACTTACATGCCTTCCAATGCCCAAGCTTTGAGCATTTGACGTAGTTTCGGTCCGTGATACTCATCTCTGTTTGTGCAGTTGAACAATGTCGAAATATGTTCATAGGAAGTCTCTGAATCCTCAATGGGTGTCTGCTTGGCGCCATTTACCTGGCCATATTTGCTGTAGATATAAATCACATTACAAATCTTAGTAGAAATCAGTAAACACGCTGTGAGCATGCTACAGGAACACTCACGATAGTCCCAACGAGGAAGAGCGCTGGGGGCGGAATGGTCTTCTGAAATTCGGTGAATTGCTTCAGTGATTTGGAACCGTTGTCATAAAATGACCTATGGCAAACGGTGCAGACCGCAACATTCGCAAAGTTAGATGCACGGCCCTACTAAATATTTAGAATTGATTATCGAAGATGACGAAAAACATACCTCAGCATCCGGATGGCCGCGCAAATACATTGCTTTCTTTAGCAAAGCGGTTGCCTTGAGTTTGACACTTTCGATTGTGTTCTCGCTGACGCCCAGTGCTAGATCATAAGTCATCGGAATGACGGTAAGCATGATCTGTTTGATCTTGCTGCGGAATGTCGCGGCATCATTGAAAACCTGGATCCGCACGACTTAGTGACATATGTGAGAACAACTCAGAGTACCTACCACAGTAGCCATCCCCATTTTGAACTCAGGGTAGAAACATTTGTAGGTGTGTCAGTTGGTAGTAAGATTGTAGTTAGAGAAGGGGAAATACCGTTCTCAAGCTTGCGTTTCTGCTCTTGCCATTGTACAATTGCTTCTGCAATCACTTCACCGCAGACTCCGGTATTACCTATGGACTCCTCTTTGTCAGGAAACGGGACGGAAATAGCGAGATGAAGTCTGAAATTAGCCTTTGCGTGATCAAGAAGTTTTTGCCAGAGTGGCAGGTAGAATCCGACATTAGTTGCATCACGATTAGTAGCAGTACCCTTTGCTTTCTTGGTGCAGCGGCGCTTCCCAGTATTCTCGATCTCATCAAGATCTTCCAAGTCATCCTGCTGGTCATCAGAGTCATCACTTGACAGGGAGTTGCTTGTGCGAGCACACTTAGTCTTTGGGCGGCGATTTCGTACACTGTTCAAATATGATGGGGATGGAGAACGTGGCCACCGGTTTTTCGTGTGGTGAGCCTGGAGGACATCATAATCAATATTAGGCTGAAAAAGGTGTCAATACACAGTGACAAAATGGGTGAGTACTTACAACTACTGGAGCGTTCAAATGACTCGGAGCTCGTTTGTTAGTGCTCTGCAGGCTCGCTCGCGTTGGCACCTGAGCTACGTTGATGTGCTGGTCTCTACCCTTCCTGCTAGTGGTGCAATCATTCCGATGATCACGGTCCATGTCACTCACTCCCATGTCGTCATAATCCTCATCCTGCGAATATGCACCTCAATCAGGTACTTGTGCAGGGCATCTGACTTCATTGTTGCTAGGGTAGGTTTGATTATCGTGGTCTGAGGGGTCTGGCATGATGTCATCACTCCCATGAACATCCTGCTCTGAGCCGTAGTCCATATTATTATTATCGATGTCATCTTCTGCAAAATCTCCACCCTCGTTAGACACGTCACCCTCTTCAATGTCCACTTCTTCATCATGATCCGCCTCTTCACTACCTTCTTCAGTTCCATCAACAAACATGTTTTGGCTAGTGGAGGAACCAAAAGCAGGAGGAGTACAAGAAACAGTGTGATGGGGTGTTATGGTGGTCGATGGCTCACACTGAACGGCAGAGTTGATAATGGGAATAGATGAGCCTGAGCGCTGGTCGCTGACAGACCGAGGAACTTTGTGAGAAATAGTATGAGTGTTGACAGACTGAGGAACATCACGAGAAACAACGGGATGCTGGACGGCTGGAATTCTGATTCCATCAGCCTGAGGGTCACGAAGAGAGGTGCCATGAGAGATGCTGCAAGAAGCACCACAAGAAGCACCACAAGAAGCACCACAAGAAGCACCACAAGAAGTACTGCGAGAAGCACCCTGAGAGGTACTGCAATCATGGACATAGGGCTGGGCAGGAGATATTGTTAAGTCAGGCTGAAGATCTGTTTGATGGGACTGGAGTGGTTTGGAACCAACATATGCTGAGGAAATTGGACGATCCTGAAATCCAAACCTTCCTTGGTCCATGACATGTAGAGCAGGTGTGGGACCTGTGGCAGTGGGGCCTGACTCGGATGCCTCCTGCTGGATACTAGATATTAGTGCTGAGAAATAAACATTGACCAGGCGGGTACTTACTATTACACTCAAGTTCCTCTCAAGCTGCCGAGGTGCCGCTTTTCCTCTCCCCTTCTTCTTTGTCACCAGCAGAGCCATCACATTTTTGGGCTCATCAATGGGAACAACAACATTCCGAACCTTCGATTTGCCAGGTGCTCTGGCTGGAGTCTGGATAGCATTCCTGATCTTCTCTAGCTGAGAATTCCTTCCTCCAGCGCCAGCGCTAGGTCAGTTTGTATGGCGACGGGGAGGTTGGACTGACGTCGCTGGTTCATCATTGTCGATGCTATCTGACTCGACAACTTGAACCAATGTGGCTCCGACTCGTTGCTTTTTCTGTTGGCCCATGGTAGCACACGACTAGATGAATGACAGAGAAATCAAATCTGCAAATTGAAGTTAAACGTGGCTGTACAATGTTTAATTACTAGTATGTAGTATCCGAGTCCGAGTCTTACCGGCGTGTTGTCTTGTTACTTAAGGGTCTTATATAATATTGTGTATAATGACAACACTATTATACACTGAAGACTTCTTGCCAGTCCTTAAGTTCACAGTCTATGACTTTTCTAGTTTTCGTGGTAGATAATGTGGTGAGTTCTTGGGAGGATTTAGTTTGTTGTCCTCTTCTTGTCTTTGTACAATAGCACTAATATAATACAATTGGGTTCCTGTCTGTGTTCTGAAAAAAAAGGTAGGTATGTTTCACCCTAGTAGGTCGTGTTTCAACCTATGAAAGTCTGTTTCAACTTGGTCGTGTTCTCCTGAGGTTCATGTCTCACTTTCCGTTGAAAGGGAGAGTCAAAGTAAATATACGTAAAGCTAGACTGAGAGCTGTTCAATGGTTGTATATGACGCAGTTATACAACACTTAGATAAGACAATAACGACAATAGTTGTATAGCGATCACGGTATACAACTATCTGATAATACAATAGTTATACGGTCAACCTTAGCAAGGATCCATTATAACTTTATGTTTCAATAACGAAAGTCAACCCTTGATGTCAACAAATCCCTTTAACGAATCAACGTAAGGATGGTGACGAGTGTGGCTTTAATGATCAAATAATATAGTATATACAGTCAATCCCCTGTAAGGCAGTGTATAACTATAAAAAGAAATGCTTAGTAATCTTACTTCAAGGCAACTCGTAGGCCTGCACTTTAGTTCTTATGTAATCTCACTCGTTGGAGATGGTTTAAAGTGGGAAGTTATTATTTTTGGGTGGCAAAAAGGGGTCCTTTATACCTTTTTGGAATTCCCCTTACTAAGCATGATTGCATCAGATGGATTGGTAAGAATACCAGGCCAAAGGGAGAGATGAATCAGCTTTTAGTAATCTACATTACATACATAGGGTCATTCTTACAAAGAAATTATAAAGCATGACCAACCATGTCAATTTATGGTGAGTCAATCCAAATGTTGTTACAAAGCCTGACCAAGCATGACTAAACATGTTGTGTCAGCCTTAAAACCAATAAATTCACCAGTCACATGATGTGCTGACAAAAATGGTGGCTGAAAGAAACAAAACAGAAATAAACAGAAGTGTGGCTGAACAAAGCCCAAACAAAAATAAACAAACTGAAACATACAGAAGGTCACATGATCACTATAAATACAAGATAAGATAAATCTGAGAAGTGAGAAACTAAAATAGAACAAGGAAAATTGACACAACTTGGTGACAGCAAAGGACTAGACAAACTCTCGTACCTTCCTTATCACACTTTCTATACAACAGGTATGGTATCAATCACATACCATGCACCACAGCGTTAACTTGAACCTTACGTACTAATCACATATTAGTACACTTCAGTGGCTGACTCAGATGTTACTACTAATAGTAGTACCTCCGTCCCTACTCAATGACAGCCAACTGCCCTAACTGTTTGAAACAATTCAAGAGTGCTCAGGCAGTTTCGCGACACCTGAGCCAGCCCCTTACATCCTGCCTACGATGGATTGATCAGCTTGAGAGTGCAGCGCAAATTTGGCAAGACTCACAGTTGGTGGACCAGCACGCAACTCCCGACTCATCTGAGTCGTCATCTGACCCTCGTCATTCCAGAACACCAAGTCCTTTTCAAGATTCCCTAATGGACTTTCAAGTTCAAGTTGACAGTGGGGAAAAGGCAGATGCTCACTGCAACATGAGTGACTCAGGCTATTTCTATGGCGATGGCGGAGGCACGGTGGGCTTGGAGAACAACCTGCCAGGGTCTGTTGAAGAGCCTTTAGGCAGCCAAGCTTCGGAGAAGCCTTATGTCAAGCACTTCAGGGATGCCGCAAAGGTATATCGGCGTGGCCAGACCTTTCTAGATAGGTTTAACATGGATCCCTATGCAGTACATCGCGAAGACAATTTGTAATTTGTACTATCCATTCGCATCCCATCAGGATTGGGAGCTCGGCAGTTTTCTCCTGTGCTTGTCATTAAGTATGGCAGCCATAGACGAGTTCCTGGGGCTGGAACTAGTATGTCTTGAGTTAGCGAGTGTGTTGCTGTCACAAGTGCTGATTTCTTCTAAGGTTAAAGCATTGCTCCTCTCCTTTCGTACCACCAAGGAGTTATGTGGTCGTTCTGAGCTGCTGCCTTGTGTTCCGAAGTGGCAGTACCGCATCATCTCGACGACTCACCCAACAAAGAAACCTCTACATCTTTACTGGCGCGATCTGTTGGATTGCATTGAATCGCTTTTTAGCCACCCGCTCTTTGCAAACAAAATAGATCTCACACCTCAACATGTATATGATACAGCAGAACGTACAGTATGAATTTACAGTGAATGGGTGACGGGGGACACAGCATGGTCAATGCAGGTATGTACTCTACAGTATCAACGATCTCCAAGCTCATCTTGCTAACTCTCACACCCCGTCATAGTCACAACTTCCGGATGGCGCGACATTGTTAGGCATCATACTTTCCTCCGATAAAACCAACATTACCAACATGACTGGTGGACGTGTTGCTCACCCACTCCTAATCAGCCTTGCCAATATCAAGATGGCGACTCAAAATAAGGCATCCTCACATGCTTTCCTCCTGATAGTGCTGCTTCCAATTGCTGAATTTTTGCATCCGGTGAAGCGGATGCAGAGTGTTCTCAAAGCCCGCTTAGTCCACCAATGTCTAGATATTGTGCTGGAGCTGCTCAAGCAAGCTGCACGCATTGGGCGGATGATGTCAGACCCACTTGGGAACCTCAGATATTGTTTTACCCCCTTAGCCTCGTACATTGTCGATACACCCAAGGCATGCATGCTCGCATGTGTTCGAGGAAAGACCTCACCGGTAACTATGGCTATGTATGAAAATTTCGGAGACACCTTCCAACACCCCCTCGAACAGCTAAAATGACTCTCAGCCAGCTTTCAAGCATCAGTTGTGATCCCCTTAACGTTGAAGGCTACTTCAACACATGTGCCGCCTTCCACCTGAGCAGTATGGCCCAGCCATTCTGGTGTGATTGGCCACTTGCAGATCCACATCTGTTTTTGACTCCAGAATCCCTGCATCGCTGGCACCATGAATTCTATGACCACGATGTTAAGTGGTGTCTCGCAGCTGTTGGCGAGCAGGAACTAGACTTTCGCTTCTCCGTTTTACAACCACTCATGACGTTCTGGCGCTTCAATGGCAGTATTTCAAAGCTTAAACAAGTCACTGGAAGAGCCCAGTGTGACATGCAACATTATATTGTTGCTCTCATTGCAGATGCAGCCCCCCATGGTGTTGTCAGAGCTATTCACGCGCTGATGGATTTTTGCTACTTATCACAAGTGACAACGATCAACCAAGCACATTGTCAAAAGATTCTTGGTGCCCTCGAGGAATTCCATGAACACAAGCAAGATATAATTGCTTGCAGCGCGCGTCGAGGTGCGAAGAGCAAACAGGTCCTCGACAACTGGCATATACCCAAACTGGAGTTGATGCAGAGTGTCGTGCCCAGTATACGTCAAGTCGGTTCTCTCTTGCAGTGGTCTGCCAACACCACAGAGCATGCTCACATCACCCTAATCAAGGATCCTGCAGATTCCACCAACAACATCAATTATGATGCTCAAATATGCCGGTTTCTTGATCGCCAAGAAAAGTGTTGAAACTTTCAGATCACGACATCAATAATCGCTTGGGCAGAATCACAGTCACAACTTGAAGCCTCCGCTTCTCGAATGATGGATGTTGATTTGGAACATCATGACTCGCATGAAGGTCCACTGGCGTATATTGATGAAGCACATTTGCAGACAGTTTTGGATGATCTCTGGGGGCCGAAGCGTGTTGTGACCAATTTTTTCAGGAAGGCAGAGCAAGTCTCTTTGGATATCAAAGCAGCCAGACCTCTCTGCACATTTGTGGTCGGTGCAACAGCAATTCACTTAAATTTTGATCCTTCCATACGATGCATACCACTCGATGTCATTGCTGAAAAACTATCTCTACCTGACTTGCGGGGAGCACTCACTGACTATATTCAATGAGAGGGTACTACGGCTCAGAAATTCCACTTGCTGGGGGGACAACGCCGAGCACCGTTCGATGCACCTCTTCCATTTGACAACCTTATGGTCTGGTTCAAAGTGTGTGTGCAGCAGGCATTGTACCATACCCCATCGATCATTCTTCCTGCTCTCACAGTCAATGCATCTCCCCCAAGCGCAACTTGGAAGTATGGCCACTACGATGCTGCTATTTTTGCTGTTGATGACACCAGACGTGAACAATGGCCCACTAGTGGGCTTAAAGGTACGTTTTTCAAATGTTCATTTGTATATTATGTCCAAGTTTGACATCTGAGCAACTTGCAGGCCATGCTGTTGTTGAGGTGCACCTTATCATGCAACCACTTCCTCCACGAGGAATCAGTAGTAGTGCCTCTTGGGCTGCGCGTTTCCTTATGTATGTTCAACGGTTGGATGTCATGCCTCAGTGACATGGCAACTTACTAGAACACACAATGCAAATGCATGTTTTAAAGCGTGCAATGCGATCAGCAGGGACTCCCTTTGGTGACATCCTCCCACTAGATGAACTTCGTTCTCTGGCTCACATTATCCCCCGCTTTGGCTGTGTTGCTGATTCACGTCTAACAGCAGAAAATAGTGCTCATTTTGCTCAGACGTTCTTCTTAAACAAATACATTGACAAGGACTTCTACTATGCTATCTCAAACTCCGAGTCATAGTAGTTTTTTCAATTGTGTTGAAGTAATATATCAATGGTTTAAGCGCTCTATGCACTCGGTGTATGGCACTATATATCACTATACATTACTGTAGCATCATGAAATGTATGCTATCCTGCAAGGATCCGCTGTATAGTGATGTACAGCACTACCTCGGGCACGTGGCTTTCGGCTGACTACATGCCAGGCTGAATTGTCAGTGGGAGCCCTGATTGGCAGGCCACTGGTTCTGTTATCATACCTCTCTCTCAATGCCTGTCACCAGCACACTCATGGCTCTTCCAGTTATTTATTCTGAGTTCTCAAAGAGTTCAAAGTCTTGGCTCCCAAGATCACCATCACACAACTTGATCCCCCCTCCTCCATGTGTACAACAAGAACAAGTCAAAAAACCCCCATGTTCCTTGCACCATCATGTTCCAACAGACACAGAACTTCATGACAAACAAGTTCTTGAAGACCTCAAGGCAGCAATAAAGACAAGACTCAATATTCAATTTACAGACTCGGATAATCAAGATTCTTTAAGCTTAGGTTAGTATTTCTCAGATTGCTTATCAACTACCAATCTTCTTTCTAACCATTCATCATCACAAAGACCACTGTGCAGTCATCCTTGAAGCACTTCAACATCCTCAAGCCAATACAATCATAGGCTGATTTATACTTGTCGTAGATTAATCTTTACCATGATCTGAGGTCATCGCCAATATTACGCCTGCAGAATACGCAGCAGTGGTAGCATTCACATCGGAAGAGTGAGATTTCGAAGTCAGAGCAAAGTGAACCTCAGAGTAGTAATTGAGTGGTAATAATATACTGACCACATCCCATCTCTTACTACAGATTCATCTACTTTGCAGATACTCAAGATCTTCATATCATGCCCCCACTTCCCGTCCACGAACAACCAGCTGCACACCTTGCGAAGGCCATCAACAAGTGGATGGAAGCCATCCCTTACGACAAACTCCTGATTGACATCACTATGCACCTCAATTACCGTATCCAAAACAAGGACTCCACGAACATTCCAGACCTACACCTTACCGTCACAGCACAACCACCGGAGGATATGGAGTCAGATGAGATGGCGATAGCAAAGTCGGTTTCCAAATGGGTTGGAGAATGCGGGCTTTCCTTGGATATGAACTGCATGGTGCGCAAGCTGAGCATCACATGTGATGGTCATCAAGACATCAATTACGCTCTTGTCATATCCTTCAAAGAGCGAGCCAGATGGCAACAACCAAAAGAAGAGAACATCACTGCCCAACAACTTCGCTCAGCTCCCCCATTGGATTATGAGGAGTTCATCCCTTCCCGTATCAAGAAGAGCTTGAGGTTTGGACCGGTGGAGCTCAAGTCTCACATCTGGATCGATATCTCCGAGGTCCACTACACTGTGTATAAGCGTGGCACAGACAGTCACTTTGATTTCAACAACAAGAATGCTGCTACATTCGCAGAGGGGGTGCGTGTATATTCATCTTATTAGTAGTACTACTTTCTGATCTCAACTCGCCCCCTGCAGACCCTTTACCCTACGTTGCAGATGGATGACGTTGAATGGATGTTGAGTGATGCTGCTGAGAGTTTAAAGGGGTATATCATATTGTTGATGGAGGGTATGGGGCTTGAGGAGTCTGCAATTCAGAGCGCACGTGATTCCCATCCTGTTTTCGAGCCTATTTGAATGGCAGCTCTCAACGCTATCTCTTCCGCGATATACCTCACAGCTTATTGCCGCTACTTGGATTGGCGCAACCACAAATACGACAAGCATAAGACGGCGCACGTCAATGTTCAATCCTCAGACTCTAGCACCCAACAGACAAGTACTTCATTCTCATCCATTCTGATGACTTCCTCATCTGATGCAACGACTTCCTCATCCGATGGGACAGTCTCTACCTCTGCTGGGTTATCGCTTGATGTGCAGCCGGAGTGCTCAGCAAAGAAGTCGAAGATCCAGCCTGAGGGAAAGTGTGATGAGTCTAAGGTGAAACCAAAGAAGAAGGGGAATGGGAAGGGGAAGGGTCGTTAGTAGGCTCTTGCCGTGTCGATTGTTGAGGTGAGTGTCTGTCGTTAGACTTGATTTCCTCTAACACTGACAATTTACATGATTGGTAGTATTCTGTTGCGCTGCTCTTCAAGTTTGAATTCGCTATCAAGTTGATCTCCTCGTTGTTGTCATCCATGTCGCATTTGTTCTTGTACTTCTAGGACTGCACAAAACATACTACTACTCATCTGAATACCACACGCGTAGTACTAGTATGGATGTTTCTCACTGAATGTACCACAATATTTGTGTACTACTGATGCCTAATTTGTCACATCACGTTTAACCACTGAGTCGGCGTGACTCGGGAAATTTTGTTAACAGCACAACTTGAAAGTCTTGAATGTCCTCCAGTGCCCAACTTGTGACAGCCTCGTCTCTTAGAGGGATTTCACTCGATCGAAGAAACTCGCATCATGATGAATCCCAGACCCATCCAACACAACTTGAAGCAATTCACAGCGGAACATTTGTGCTGGTACCACCAAAGCCAATACTGGTACTAGCAGGACCTCCCCCTAAGGTCTCCAACCTGGACCTGAGCACAGATGGACCAGTCGTGAACAGCACGTCATCCATTCAATTGCACCCATCGACCATTCACCATACCCTGTCCTTGTCCATCTATCAGGCTCAACATAGTACGTCTACTATCCCAGTACCCACTACTACTATGCAAGGCATCTCGCACCCTAGCTGGAAGCGCGTTGGAACTCTCAGGGCTATTGGTGCTCTGTGAAACCGATCCCCTGCATTATTGCATCACTTGACCACGCCAATTGTTGCGCGTTCTACTACTAGTACTAGTAGGTTGAACGTGGACAAAAAACTTCCATCACCTATATTCCCGATAACAATGGAGCCAAACTCCGACTGCAAAGACAGCGATAATGTAAGTTCAACGGTACCCATACATGCTCAGGATCCAAATGATAATGTTGCCCAGGAATCTACTAACTCCAATGACACCTGGGCTAGCGAGGAATTCAAGGCCCAGCTTGTTTTGAATGTGACCCGAGCACAGTGAGATGTTTGCCTGGCAGAGAAGATGCTCGCAGACTCCGTTCTCAAGCAGAATGTCGCACTTGGGAAACTCTACAAGTTTGAGGCTACAGAAGCTGAGAGGAAATTGGAGGATGCTGATATCAACATTGGTTATGTACACTATTCAGTCCGCAAAAGTGGAATCACATTGTTGGAGGACTTTGCTACTAGTAAACCTCGAAAACGCCGTCGCAAATCTACTAGTCACGTTGATAGTGATACGCTCAGCCCGGAAGTAGATTTAGCTCGGCCACCACCACTGGCAGGTAGTTAAATTTGTTCGACCACTTCTACTACTTGTTACAGTCAGTGTTACCCCTATACATTTTTCTCTTATCTCTTACCATTGTACTACGTCATGGTCGCACACAGCCGCCACTAGACTTCTATTGTTCTATTGTCTTATGCATTCTTTAGCTTACGTGTCCTGTTGCCTTTCTTGGTTATCCTGAAACCTGTTGTACTTATATCGCTTAGACATTCTCTTGGTCCGTGCGCTTCATATGGACTATTTAAGCACGTAGTTATCATTGTATTTCTTTACTTTAATCTTACTAGGTTTTACCTGGAACTTCCTCGCTTAGAACCTCCAATTCTAAGTCGTCTGAATCTATCTCAAGTCTAAGACACTCTCTTAGTCTTGTCCTAGCTGAATGTTGTGCTTATTGCACTTCATAAATGAATCTCACTTGACGTTAAACTCTTATTGAGTTGTCTTGTGTTAGAACTATCCTAGTTCGTAACAAAAGATTAAAGTCTACATCCCCGCGTCGCCATCAAGCTTCGCCAGAACCCAGACAACAGAACAGATAAACCCTAGGCATCAAGAAAGATAGCACTAGGTCCCCATAAGCCTTGACTTCATGAACAAAGCAGACAAGCCACTCTGACGACCCTAACACCGCTAGTTGCCGCGTTAAACTTAGGCACAGTACCACCGTTACCACCACTGCCCCCACCAATGTCCACCAAAGATAAACCCACTGAACTAAAGATCAGTGCGCCTCCTTCGTACAATGGAGATAGGGAACTATCCGAAAGTTTCCTGATGCACTGCATCTCGTACCTTGACATCAATGGAGAACTATACAAAGAAGAGAAACAGAAGATCATCTATATCCTGTCATATATGACTGAAGGAAACGCAAGATTGTGGAAGGACGACTTCCTTCGTTTAGCTCAGAACCCCAATCACAAAGATAGTACAGGAAATCCCATTGGATATGGAACCTGGAAGGATTTTTATAACAACTTCACCAAAGTGTTTAAACCCCTTGACCCTGCAGGATCAGCACTCGCTAAACTCCGAGGACTCAAACAAGAAGGAACAACACTCGGAACATACATTCACAACTTCCAGGCGCTCGCTTCAAAATCTGGAATTGAAGGGGATGTTGCGCTGAAACAATTCTTCCCTGATGGATTACACCCTGGGCTACTTGGAAGGTTGTACAACTCTCCATCAGTCCCTGATGATATCGACGGAGTTATTGGAAGATGCACCGAACTTGACAATAATCGACTCCACCTCCTTGCTATGCGCAATAGTGGAAGACCCCAGAAGAAGAAGCAATATGGAGATTACCGATACAACTCCTCACGCGACCCCAATGCAATGGTCGTAGACCGACTCACAGACGAACAAAAGAATGAACATTTCCGTACAGGAAAATGCTTCTTTTGTCACAAAGTTGGGCATGTCTCACGTGTCTGCCCTGAGAAGAAGAAGGATGGAAAGGTCCCCATCCGCCGCAAGGAAGAAGCCGAAGATGATGAAGAAGAAGTCCGTCGTATCAACGAGGATTTTTAATGTGGAAGACTGGATCAATGTCAGACCCTTCCAATGTACCAATTAGACTTGTTCGAGCCGTTGGAATAAGAAAGGAACTTCGGGTTCCCATTATGCTCATCTCAAAAACTTGTCTTAAAACTGTTGAAACAACCGCTGTCGTCGACTCCGGAGCAGCCGGAACATTCATATCCAAAGAGTTCGTGAAACTCCACAAAATTCGCACGCATCAACTCAGTAAACCATTTCGCATAACCACCGCCGATGGAAGCTATGCAAGAGGAGGCGCTATCCAAAGGTATTGCATACTCACTGTCAAAATTGATGAACGAACTATGATTGGAAAAATCAATATCGCTCCATTGAGCAAACACGATCAGATCCTTCTAGGAATCCCTTGGCTTTGAGCAATGGATCCCTTTATTAGCTGGAAAGCCGAAACCCTCCTACTCCCCCAAACAGAACAAAGCAACCAAATAGAACAAGAAGTCGATAAGGAACGAGAACGCAACAAACTTCCACCTCTTTTCACAACAAACCCTGATGTCAAATGGAGGAATTCCCGCTTAAAGAAATCTGAAACGATAGAACCATCACCAGAAACTCTCACACCCGCATCTTTCCGTGCTTCTATTGAAGAAATCCCAGATGAAGAAGATATCCCTATTCCTAAACTTGATCCTATCCCCGACGATGATGACAACACCTTCGACACCAAAGAAGATGTGTGGTCTCAGGAAAACTTTGCCCCTGAAGTCCGAGAACTTACTACCTATGATCTCGATGATGACGAGTTCTTAGTAGAATATTCCTCCGATGCCACAGAACTTCGTGTTATCACCAACGTCTCTTTGGACACCCCACTCGTTATGGATGGAACCAGTAAAACGGAACAAAAACCTATGGTCTCACCTTTGCCACGACCAACCAAATATACCAAAGTCAGTAACAAAGCCCAACAGTTCGCCTTAGCAACAGGCTTGGAACAGAAGAAGAAATCATTCGAAGAACTAGTTCCTTCTTACCTCCACGACTTCGCTGATATATTCGCTAAAGATGGTCTTAATCAACTTCCTCCTGAACGACCCGGCATTGATCATCATATTGAAACGAAACCTGGTTTTATCCCCAAAACATCGAAGATCTACCCATTATCTGAAGCCAAACGAAATGCAGTTAAGGCATTCATCGATGAAAATGTTAAAAAGGGATTTATTTCGGAATCAAAGTCACCTCAAGTTAGTGGCTTCTTCTTTGTAGGAAAGAAGAGCGGAGACTTATGACCATGCCAAGATTATCGATATATCAACGATTGGACGATAAAGAATGCTTATCCGCTCCCACTCCCCTTATCGCTTGTTGCTCGATTACACAGTGCAAAATACTTCACGAAGATGGACGTACGATCCGGTTACAACAACATCCGCATTCACCCCGAAGATCGTTGGAAAGCCGCATTTACCACTGAATATGGTTTATATGAACCTAATGTCATGTTCTTTGGACTGTGCAACTCGCCAGCCACATTCCAAGCATATATGAACCGCACCTTCCAACAAGAAATTAATGAAGGATGGCTGGTTATCTATATGGACAACATCCTTATCTTCTCTAATGATCTGGACGAACACCATGCCCGAACATGCTGTGTTCTGGATAAAATCAGAAAAGAACGACTATTCCTGAAACCAGAAAAAGTGTACCTTCGATGCTCAAGAAGTTGAATATCTCGGGATGATAATTCGACCTGGATGTGTAGCCATGGATATTGCCAAAACAGATGGAATTCACGATTGGCCAACTCCCAAAACAGTTAAAGAAGTCCGTTCATTCCTCATATTTTGCAACTTCTATCGAAACTTCATTTCCCATTACTCCGATATTGCTTGACCCCTCATTGATCTGACGAAGAAAGAACATACCTTCTCCTGGACTGAACCTTGTCAAAATGCCTTTGAAACGTTGAAAGAATGCTTCTTGAAACAGCCCGTACTCCGGAATCCAGATCCCCAACACCAATTCGCTATCGCCACCAATGCATCTCTTGTTGCAACAGGTGCTGTGCTTCTGCAAACCGATGAAAACGGTGTTTATCACCCCTGCAGATATTTGTCACAAACATTGAACCCAGCCAAACAAAATTATCAGATCTTTGATCGAGAATTACTTGCTGTCATTCGTGCACTTAGCAAATGGCGTCATTATCTTGAAGGCAATCCCCATCCGGTTATCATCTTTACAGATCACAAAAACCTTCTCTATTTTCAAACTGCACAGAAATTGACCCATCGCCAAGCTCAGTTGGCAACTCCTCCTATCCTGTTATGATATTGAACTACACCATGTTGCCAGAACAAAGCTCGCCGCCCCTGATGCTTTATCAAGAAGACCAGATCATGATACAGGGAAAAGTGACAACGAAGACGTCACATTACTCCCAGATTCTATGTTTATCCGTCTTCTTGACCAAGAACTCATGACGACACTCACCAACCCTGACCCCGATGACATGGATCCTATTTTTAAAGCTGCATCAGATGCGCTTGATGGACTCTGCCTTCCTCCCATGAAATCCACCCTTAGCGATTGGACGATAACGGATGATGTCTTGTATTACAAAGACTGTGCCTATGTCCGCCCTGCAGGACGAAAGGATATTCTTCTCCGATGTCATGATCACCCTTCCGCTGGTCACCCAGGCCATTTTAAAACCGAAGAACTTGTCAAATGTGATTTCTGGTGGCCAGCTATGGGTACATATATCCGAAAATATGTTGAAGGATGTGCTTTATGCCAGCAGATGAAATCTGATACACATCCTGTCACACCACCGCTTACTCCTATTCCGTCCACCGCCATCGCTCCTTTCAGTCAAGTCTCTGTAGATCTTATCATGGATCTTCCTCCATGCACTGGTTTTGATTCTATCATGGTCGTGGTAGACCATGGGCTTATGAAGGGGGTAATTATTATCCCTTGTACAAAAACCATCTCTTCCGAAGGCGTTGCTCAGAAATTCTCCAAACATGTCTATCGAAGATTCAGATTGCACGACAAAGTCATCTCTGATCGTGGACCACAGTTCGTTTCAAAATTCTCAAAAGCATTAGCAAAGATACTCGGTTACGACATTGCTGCATCCACTGCCTATCACCCTCAAACAGATGGACAAACCGAGCGACTTAATCAAGAACTAGAAACCTATCTTCGAATCTACTGCTGCAACAACCCAGAGAATTAAGTAGAACATCTCACGATGGCCGAATTTGTCCACAATCACCAAAAACACGACTCTCGCAATGCATCCCCATTCTTCCTAATGATGGGATACGAACCATGTGCACTCCCACACATACTCCACTGTCCCAGCTGCAGAAGAAAGAATCCGCCTTCTTCAGAAATCTCGCGAAGAAGCAATTTCATGTCACAATCTCGCTATGCAGCAAATGGCAGAACGCTCTCATGGAAAGAAATACCAACCATGGAAGATCGGAGATAAGGTTTGGTTATCTGGAAAGAACCTAATCACTCCGTTACCATCCAGAAAACTAGCCCCTAAACGTTATGGTCCTTTTACCATCACTGCAGTACTATCCCCAATCACATTCACACTCCAATTACTGACCCAATGGAAAGTTCACCCCACATTCCACACTTCCGAGTTATCATCCTATCATGAAACAGAAATCCATGGTCCGAATTTCATAGAACCACCTCCTGATGTCATAGATAACGAAGAAGAATACGAAGTCGAAGCAATCCTTTCCCACAAAGGAATGGGTAAACGAAGACGCTATCTTGTATCATGGATCGGATATTCCTCGGCCAGCAATGAATGGCTTCCTGAAGAGAATCTCTCTCATGCCACAGAATTGCTACAAACCTATAAAAAGACCCATCGCCTCTGAACTACAAAACCATTCCCTTCGAAACAAATATGTCTATGAATAACGATATCACCGAAACCACTATTCTTCACGCTACTACCACTGCACCACCCGGAACTCCAGCACCGTCTGATTCTGTTGAACAATATTTCTGTCTTCTTCAACAAATAGAAGATCAAGCCCTTATCAAATCCGCTATACTCTGCCCCGCACACGCCCTTGAACTAGAATGAATTCTTCTTGAAAAAGAACGATTTGGAACTGCAGTCGTTATATCATTTGCACCGCCCACCTTGTTGAAAGAACTGCACGAATAGGAGAGGATGCCGGCCATAGACAGGTTCTCCATCACCTTCAGGAACGCATTTGCACTATGTCAATGCACCTTATTCCTAATGATGTCCGTGAAAGTATCATGGAAGCTATTCACATCGTCGCAGAAAGATCTGCTGGTGTCACTCGACCCCCATCACCCATGCCACCGCCATCATACATTGTTCCAATTCCTGTACCTCCGCTGTATGTGCAAGAAATTGCCACTGAATATCCGATTACTCCTCGCGTTGAGCTTGTGGTACCTGATGTTCAGGTATCACCTATCCCTGTTACAGAGGCAGCTGAGATATCGCCCTCTTCTCCTACCCAACGAATCTCCCGTCCTATCAAACGATACCCACGACGAATGTCGGTAAAGAAACCGGCAAGAAGTACTTCCCCACCAATTCATAATCTCAGAAATCGTACACCGACACCACCAGCACCCTCCAGCTCTTCTACCGGTTATGTTGTTAGAACCGAAACTTGCGACAATTTTACCTGTCGTAATTGCCACATTGTAGGACACTGTCACAAGAACTGTCCTACCTATCATTGTCGTGTCTGTCGCAATCTTGCACCCGGACATCTTTCAGTATTCTGCAAAGAGTTAAATGGAAAAGTCGTCATGTCTACTAAATTTGACGATCCTGGATTCTACGACGCTCTCAAGGCATGGGAGAAAGAGATTGATGAACAGGAATGTTGTACCCTGGAACAAGACGAACTCTTACATGGTTACGCGGAAGCTGACCCTTGTTATTACGAGAATCTAGATAACTAGTTGACGTCGATGACTTCAACGATAAAAACGGGGTAATGTTACAGTCAGTGTTACCCCTATACATTTTTCTCTTATCTCTTACCATTGTACTACGTCATGGTCACACACAGCCGCCACTAGACTTCTATTGTTCTATTGTCTTATGCATTCTTTAGCTTATGTGTCCTGTTGCCTTTCTTGGTTATCCTGAAACCTGTTGTACTTATATCGCTTACGCATTCTCTTGGTCCATGCGCTTCATATGGACTATTTAAGTACGTAGTTATCATTGTATTTCTTTACTTTAATCTTACTAGGTTTTACCTGGAACTTCCTTGCTTAGAACCTCCAATTCTAAGTCGTCTGAATCTATCTCAAGCCTAAGACACTCTCTTAGTCTTGTCCTAGCTGAATGTTGTGCTTATTGCACTTCATAAATGAATCTCACTTGACGTTAAACTCTTATTGAGTTGTCTTGTGTTAGAACTATCCTAGTTTGTAACACTACTGATACATTTTTCTATTTAGACACAGGATCTCCAAGCGCGACTCCGAGTCAAACACTCGATTATGATGTGGCGTCCAATTCTTTGGGCTTCAAGTTGCCAGAATCATTGTGAAGCAGTAATACTAGTACTACTATACTGTTCCGATTTGATGTCCCATCTACTAGTATAGTACATACTTTGAATCAATGTTTGTAAATGCCAGCTGTAAAACTTGCTCTTTGTTCAAGTTTGAACTTAGTAGACTCGGAGGTCACATGTCACAGCCAAGAGCTGGTACCAACCTTCTCGAGTCGCTCGCTGTAGTGCGATGTGTGGTGCTATGTCGCACTGTAGAAATTTTATATATACTGTCATCAATCGCTATACATTGCTACAGAAGTCTGCACCTGCTGTAATATGCTGTAAGCCACCATGGTAACTGTGCTAAATTTAGTGTTTTGCTGATGTAGGTGACACTTTCATGCCTATGGCGCCTTCACATTTGCTTGTTGCCTTGGTTGTGCCTTGTCGCATGCATATGTCACCTTCACAAATCCAAGTTGTCCATCCTTTGTTGCACATTCTAACACTCGCTACATTATAGATATCTTACATAAGCACATTCATTTCTCTTTCGTTCGCACGTAGCAAAACTTCCTCAGTGACTTCCATTAAGTCTACTGAGGTCAGTACATATTATATACATTATTCATACCTAGCTAATGGTTCTCGCAGCTCGTGTACTTGCTGCAGGTATATATCCAATAAAGTGACTTCCATTAAGTCTACTGAGCTCGTGTATTTGCTGCAGGTTATGAGCCCTGCGCTCGACAACTAACACCCAAATACAGTACACGTAAAACAAGCCTGCCATGTCCAGCTCAAGCACCAAACTTGGAGACGACTTTCTTCGCGTCCCAAAACTAGTCGTGGACGGAGAAAACTGGATGACCTATAAGGATAGGTTGTCATGGTCCATTGATGCTCGAGGGTTCCTCGGTCACCTAGACGGGACTGAGAAGAAACCTGTAGACCCCTCGACATTGTCGGGAAGAGGAGCATCGTGGGCACCAACTACATCAGATGAGATAAGGGAGCTCTCAGCGTACAGGACTGCCATGAAGGAATGGCGCATAGGCGAGGCAATAACGAAGCAGCAGATAGCTGGCACGATCCCCGACTCTCTGTTTATACAAGTTAAGAACTTGGCAACAGCAGCAGAGATTTTCACGTACCTATCCGATCTTTTCAAGAAGCGATCTCGAGTCGTATCCGTCGAGCTATTATGAAAGCTGCAGGACCAGAAATGCCCTGAAAAGGGCAACATCCGAGAGCACTTTGACAAGCTGCGGATCATCAAAGAGCAGCTGTCCTCGCTAGGACACACCCCAACAGACGAGAGCTTCGCGGCTATAATAATGAGCTCGTTGCCAGCATCATATGACCCTCACCTATCAGCACTAACAGCATCCGCGAAAGTCTCAAGCGTTCTGCTCACCGCAGACATCTTGATGTCCACCATCATAGACGAATATGACCATCGAGCTTCGAAGATGAAGAAGACTGGTTCGTCAAACGATGATGCGGCCTATAACGCCAATGCTGGCAAACAAACCTGATGGATTAAGGGCAACTGTCACGGCTGTGGCAAGTACGGCCACATGCAACGAGACTGTCGTGGAGGCAAGGGAGGCGAGAGATCAGATGGCAAAGGCAAGGACAAGAAGTCCGAGACTGCGGCAAGCGCCAAGGACAAGGACAATGACGAGGAGCCTGAAGGTGTTTGGTTAATGGATGATACAGATGAGATGGGAGAAGAGCAAACATCATTTACCTATGCAACCCTAGCAAACTCGAACTCCCAACGCGAATCTCGAACCGAGTTGCTCGACTCAGGTGCATCGAGACATATGTCTTCCTATCGCGATCTATTCCAAGATTTCGTCAACATCGCGTCAAAACCCATAACAACTGCCGACAAACACACCTTCGAGGCCACTGGCAAAGGGAATATCATGATTACCCTGCCAAATGGCGAGTTAAACACGCGAATACTCCTCAAAGACGTCCTATACGCACCAAAGATGGGCATAACCCTGGTTTCCATCAGCCGTCTCACAGCAGCCGGATACGCTGTGTTGTTCCACGCAAGCTCGTGCAAGATCTTCAGTGATGCGAAGAAGCTGCTGGGGGAGGTTCCAGTCTCTAAGGGTCTATACTGTATCAAGGGCCCCAGAAAGTTATTTACCGGACCGCAACTCGTGCCCTGGACAATAAGACACCCTATGAGATGCTATACCACAAGGCACCCAATCTGAAATACTTACCGGTTTGGGGATGCCGCGTCAAAGTCCACTCGACGAACGGCTCAAAGCTCGATATGCGAGCAATCAACGGCAAATGGGTGTGATTCGACCACAATAGCAATGGTCACCAAGTTTATCTACCAGAAACTCGAAGGATAGCTGTGGAGAGAAGTGTTAGATTTGATGTGGCAGAGGTGCGAATGCCCATAGGAGAGCCTACAGAACCCACAAACTGCACGGTACGAAGCCATGATGTCGGTTCACCTCCCAAAGAACCAATCAGCCGCACGGTACAAAGCCATGATGTAGGCACCTCACCTACCAACATAACAGCACACCATCCCATCAATCCTCCTCCTCAAGACCATCTAGGGCCGCAATTTGAAGCAGCCGCTCCACCACGTAGATCTGGAAGAGTGAGAATTGAGTCAGCATACATCAAAAGCCTTCGCAACGGCACAGGAACTACAGATGGCCGAACTGCAGACTTACCTCGAGGTATGCAGCCTGCAGGGGAGACCAGCAACCTGGCCGTTGAGCTAGGAATGGTGGGGGAGAATGGTGAAATGGACGAAGACGATGAAGAGGTCTTTGCGATGGTAGCTGGAGTGGTGGCAGTAGAAGGGTCAGATCCCACGACGGTCAAACAAGCAAGTGCACGGACTGATTGGCCTAAATGGGAAGATGTGATCAAAAAGGAATTGAACTCGCTGGAAGAAGCACGGACCTGGTCTGTCGTTGAACAACCAGACAACGTGAATGTTGTCGGCTGTAAATGGGTATTCCGACTCAAAAGGAATGCTGATGGAGAGATTGAGAAATACAAGGCAAGATTGGTGGCTAAAGGGTACTCACAAATCTACGGCCTCGACTACTATGACACCTATGCGCCAGTAGCGCATCTAGCCTCTCTCCGAATGATCCTTGCAATTGCAGCACGAAACGACTGGAACATCGATGTTTTCGACTTCCACAGCGTGTTCCTAAATGGGAAGTTAGACGATGATGAGGTAATCTACATGGAGTTACCACCCGGCCTAAGTGTCGACAAGAAACTCAAATGTCCTGTCGCCCGTCTTCACGTCGCACTCTACGGATCGAAGCAAGGTGCTCTTAAGTGGTACCAGGAACTATGCTGCCTTCTCTCAAGTCTGGGGATGAAAAGGGCAGAGTCAGACTGGGGAGTATTCCACAAGCATGTCGGTGCTGATATTCTCATTCTCGCGGCTCACATCGATGATTGCACAGTAACCGGTAGCAACGCCAAGCTAATCGGAGAACCGAAATGTGACGTAGCTGCACGCTACAAGTTGACGGACCTTGGACCCATTTCTTCGCTCCTCGGTATGAAGGTCACGTGTGACCGCGACGCACACACCATCTCCTTCTCACACGAAACCTACATCGAGAGCATCCTCATGAAGTACAACTTTGTGGACTTGAAACCTTGCTCTATCCCCATGGACCCCAATATCCTGCTCTCACAGTCACAATGCCCGAAAAACCCCACCGAATCTACCCTGATGAAGAACATCCCTTATCGTGAGGCCGTCGGCTCATTAATGCACCTTGCAGTTGGCATGCGCCCCGATATCGCATTCGCAGTGTCGACCGTGGCACAATTTGGCGCCAATCCCGGCATGGCACACTGGGAAGCTGTCAAAAAGATTTATCGGTACTTAGCAGGCACCAAAAGACTCGGGCTCACCTTCGGTAATGGCAAACCTGGACTCGAGGCCTTTGTGGACGCTGACGGCGCCTCGCAAGAGCACAGACACGCTATCTCAGGATATGCGTTCATATTAGATGGCGGCACCGTCACCTGGAGTTCGAAGAAGCAAGAGTTAGTCACCTTGTCCACGACAGAAGCCGAGTACATCACAGCCATGCACGCTGCAAAGGAAGCCATCTGGCTTCGTCGTTTTATCTCAGAAATTTTCCGTCCACTCACTAAACCTACCACTCTCTATTGCGACAATCAGTCCGCTATTGCACTCGCTAACTCCGGCACGTTTCACGCGCGCACCAAGCACATAGACATTCGTTATCATTTCATCTGTTTCTCTATTGATAAAGGTTCTATTTTACTAGAATACTGCCCTACAGATAATATGGTCGCAGATACTCTCACCAAGCCCCTTCCTAGCCTCAAAGCCAAGCATTTCGCCATCGCGCTCGGACTCCGCTCGGTTTGAAGTAGTGCTGCCGCAGTTCGGTCACGAACCTTGGTTCGAACCCGAACCCATCCGGACTGGACCAGTGGTTCGGTCACAGGTTTGGCCTCTCTCCTGGACCGAACCCCCTAACAGGTTCGGGGTTCAGTGTCGTCACTGAAAAATGCGGACCGGTTTGAACGCATCCGGACCGGTCCGAACCTGTGCCACGCGCACAATTCCAGCTGCGTGTTTTTCGTGAGGCTTCCTGTCAGTTTAAGTAGTGCGCTCACCATCTTCCGTTCCTTCTCTTCTACTTACAGTAGCGTTCCCCACATTGCGCTAGCAACAAGGGTGCTTTTCCAGCTATGCAACGCCTTGAAGCACCGGTACTATGTTCACCGTCTCTCATTTGATAAGTTGCTAACTTCTAATGTTTTCTCTCTCAGAATATACCTACTACTGTGGTGATTCGCGGGTTTTCCACCAAGTTTGCGCAATGGATTGTCATTTTGGAACTTGAAGGTGCGCAACACTTTTTTTTATTTAGTTTAAGATATATGTATTCACTTGTGGTATAGGTTCGACACTTGCACTCCCTACTGCAACTATGTTCGAGTCGTCTGCACCAGCCCGTCGTCCTGATGGTTCGTTGAAAAGTGCCGAAGAGATGGAGTGGATCCACGACCCAGATGATGACACTACCATCCTCCCTCCCCCTCCTGCAACCAACGGCACTCTCAATTCTTTCATTCGTCGTTCAGGCCGCGCCGTCAAGCCTACAGAGAAGATCCGGGAGACTGCCAGCAGTATCCCGGCCAAACGGTCAGCTGTAGGACCTCCTGCTGCCCCCGCACCCAAGAAAGCACTCATGCGCACCAGAAACGAAGAGCGCGACGACGAAGAAGAAGAAGAAGAAGCACCTCCTCTTGAAGATTTTACAGACGACGAGGAAGACAATGAGAACGAGAACGAGGAAGCTTACCAAAAGACGAAGAAGCTTGGTGACCAGGATCGTGAGGACCGCAAGTCCCTCAAGAAAGATGAACGTAGCGCTGACTTGACTACAGTCTTTACCTTTGAGAAAGGTCGCATTAACCCCCACACCCAGGAGCGTGAAAATGGGTGGTGGTGTGAGGTTTGCAAGGCCAATAATGTCCCACTTCACCAGTGCTTTTTTAAAGGTGGTATCTCGACTCGACGAACTCACATTGCTCACCATCCCAAGTGCCACTACCCAATATATCACGACCACTGCAAAGAACAGGGTATCAGGATGCACAATCGTGCCATACCTCGTGATTGCCAGGCAACTGACAGTCAGGCAACCTTGGATGGCTCGCTGACTCCAAAGATTCCCGCATTCTCGAAGTCTGGACTCATGGATTACATCGTCGAACTCATTGTCGCTGAGGACGAAGTAAGTAGCTTTCATTTCTGAGATTTTTTAAAGTTACTTATATTACATTTGTACTAGGCATTTCAACTCGTAGATAAAGGTCCCTTCTGTCGACTTCTTCAATATCTCCGACCCTCGCTTTCCGACACAGATATTCCCCACCGCACAAAAACGCATGATGAGATCCTCGAACGTGCAAAGCTGGCAATTGAGCGGGTGAAAGAGAAGCTCCGCCATGTCGACAGCAAAATTTCCATGACGTTCGACTCGTGGACATCATTTCCGGGTCACCCTTTCCTATCCATTACAGCGCATTACATAGACTCCCCGATCGAAAAGCCTCACGAGTGGGAACTCAAAATGGAGCAGCTTGCATTCACATCTATTCACGGTAATCACAGCGGCGCGAATATTGGGAGGATCTTGATTGACACTATTGACAACTATGGTATCCGCGCAAAGGTTGGGTGGTTTACAGCTGACAACGCTACCAACAACGACACCGCCATTGAGACTGTTGCTAACACCATTGACCCTCACGGCGAGAAGTGGAAACCAATCGAGCATCGAATACGGTATGTTCATTCATTGGATACTCAACTTAAGATTACTGATGAGTGTTTACTACTAGTTGTATGGAGCACGCGCTCCACTTAGCGGCCAAGCATTTCGTCGAGGAGGTTGCTCCCACGCCAGTGAGTGCCTTGCACAAGAAGGCACAGGCTCATGCCGAAGACGAGGACGAAGATGAAGAAAGTGTCGAGTTTGATATTGGGGACACCATCGGAAAAGCACTCGCTTTTGTCTCACAAGTAAGCTCTTTAGTGATTTATCTGCTGCGGCATGCTAATCCTTTTATTTAGGTGCGGAAGTCTCCTCAAGCCCGCGTCTTCCTTCAAAAATGCTGCACCGAGGTGAACGAGCATCCCTTGGAACTTTTGAAATGGGTACGCACACGCTGGGCCTCACTATTCAACATGTTGGAGCGCGTGTTTCAATTACGCAAAGTAAGTTCATCTACTAGTAGCAACTACAAACAGCCTCATTGACTTGATGTTTTAGGGAGTGAACAGGTTTATTCAACTTGCCGACGACAGTGACGAGGTTCCTAATTTGCAGGGTGGCAAATCATACACAGATTTCAAGCTTTCGGCACAAGAATGGACGGAGCTGGAGTTGATGCATGCTGTTCTCCGGGTTTGTTCTCTCCGTCTGTCACATCCGATTATGCTAACTATGTGCCATGCAACAAGGAACCTGCAGAGGCTCAGCAAAGTTTCTCAGCGACTCGTGAGCCGACTGTTTGGCGAACAATCCTGGTACTCGAATATCTTCAAGAGACCTTGCAAAACATGGTGGGCTCCTCAAAATTCAGCAGCTTATCGACAGCCATCGAAGCTGGCATTGAGAATCTCCGCAAGTGGTATGGCAAGACTGACGACACTGATGTATATTTATCTGCCTTGGTATGTTATTTTAATATCTCCGAACGATGATAACCGGTTCTGTGTAGCACTAGACCCAAACTACAAGGTCGCCTATGCTAAAGACAAATGGGACCCTCTTTATTTTGACGAGGGCATGCGATGCTTTGAAAGAGTTGTAAGTCGCTACTGGTCTCTGTTGATTTTACAGATACTGATTTCGTGTAGTTTGATATGTATCATTGTAGCACGTCCACGCAGGCTGTTGCAGAGCCATCTGTTGCTCAGGTGCCTCCATCACTTGCTCGTCAAGGTTCCTATGGTCATAATTGGATGCGAAGCTCCGTCAAATCACGTATCGCGAACAACGCAGCCACACGAAGGCCTCGTCAAGAGCTCGAGGACTATTTAGCTGCCCCGCTTGAGGACATCAACAATGTAGTGGCTTGGTGGGGGGTATGTCTCGTTATTTTGTATGTCACTCGTAAACTAATACATTGAAAAAAAATCAAGCACCATTCTGTCCAATACCCGACTATCTCACGTATTGCAAAGGATTACCTCGCCATTCAGGGATCTGCTGTTGCATCTGAGCGGGCCTTTTCGAGCGGTGGCATTACCGGAACCACGCGTCGCAGTTGTTTGCTGCCAACAATGTTTGAGGCTCTTCAATTACTGAAGAGTGCATACAGACAAGGTCATATCTTGGCAACAGCCCAGGCAGAGTTTTCCGCTCCTTATGATAACCGTGTCGTTGTGAACGAGGAGTAGCTGTACGTAGTGTACAAATTTGTGATTGTTGTCTTGTAAATTTTTGTGATTTTTTGCAAATTGAAATAAAGGGTTCGAGGGTTCGAACGCGTTCCAAACTTGAACTGAACCCTTCCGAACGCGTTCACAGGGGTCCGGTCTATGGTTCAGCCTCCTTGCTCGAACCTGACCATTGGTCAGGTTCGGGGTTCACAAATTTAGGGCCATGAACTGGACCGAATCGGACTTCGGCAGCACTAGTTTGAAGGGGAGTGTTGCACATTCTAACGCTCGCTACATTATAGATATCTTACATAAGCACATTCATTTCTCTTTCGTTCGCACGTAGCAAAACTTCCTCAGTGACTTCCATTAAGTCTACTGAGGTCAGTACATATTATATACATTATTCATACCTAGCTAATGGTTCTCGCAGCTCGTGTACTTGCTGCAGGTATATATCCAATAAAGTGACTTCCATTAAGTCTACTGAGCTCGTGTACTTGCTGCATCCTTCACATGCCCTGTCCTGTCCTCTGATGATACATTGGTAAGTCCTTCTGTTACCCATATATATCTAACAAACACATAAACATGTACCCACATGTTTTCACTTGTCAAATTATAGACTCCTTACTTACATATCTTACTCACTTCACTTCCAAGTCGGATGCCTGGGAACACTTGACTATTACTTACAGAACATGTAGAAATTTTTCACTTACTTACTTCCCATCATCTTGCTACCAGTGAATAACAGTCAAAGTCTAAAACTTGAGTTTCTTCTATGAGATCTATCCTTGTTGCAATTGGACATCAGACTCTAAAATCTCTTCTCCTTACTCTCTCCAAACTCTCCTACAAGGCTCACATGAAGTGTGCCTTATCTGTGTATTGTGCACCTTCTGCCTCTTCCACCTTTGCACGCTCCTTAGGTCTCTGGCTGTGAATTCAGTCCATTCCCCTCAGCACTTTATTTGAGGAACTTACTCAGTAAAGATCCCCTTGGGCTGAGCATTACTCATGTTCAGAGGACTACTAGAGATACCACCATTATTTTCCCTACACACACCCACTCACCATTTTTCACCTTTACTGGTGCAGGTGCTTCATGCAAAGCGAGTGGCTCTGATAATGTTGAGGGCGACACAAGATGTTTGTTACCTAGCTAGTTGTAATGGTGGAACAGCAATAACAGGGAAGCAATATCCCACACTGGTTCAGGCCAGCCTAAAGGCTGGGCCACACGGTGTACGACCTCACCAAAAACCATTACAAGCCAAGTGGTGTAGACTGGCAAAGCACTTGGCAGTGGTACATTATCTTGACTGAAAAGCTATTTCCTCATTTAGATTGAGGCCACCCCTACACCGGTCAGGCCCGGGCCCAAAGCATGCGCGCTTGCACAACCACCAAAAGCTTCAAAATGACCATGATTCCTATGATAACCACCAGATCGCGCGGTGCATTTATTATGAGGGGTAACAGGGCTACAGTGATATCCATACGCAGTACCCACTTATACTAGAGTGCTGTATCGGAATGGCAGGAACCGTATTCAAAAGCGAGCGACCTTCCCAGCAATTCCCGAACACTACATTGTGGAACCTTGCGCATAGTCAGGAAACTCCAGCTGAGAATGAAGCTGCGAATCCTCATCATGGAATCATGGAATGCCATGTCGCTGCAACTAACAGCGTGCTGCAGACAAATCCCTGATATGCGACCGTTTAGGCAGTGCACAAGTCGCCAATGGTAAGTCTTGTCCTCGTCGAAGGGCTTAAGTCGTATCGAGCGCAGCGATATTATCAGTTAACCCTTGTCGGTTTGCCCATCTTGATCATCCACTCTTCTGCGTTTTGTTGTGGTGCCGTTCATGGGCACATCAACATCATGGTTAAGCTCTTGATGGCGAGTAACATAGCACCCCAATGCCTCGCTCCAAACATAGTCGTGAGACAAAATTCTGGTCAGAGTTTTGAATGCGGCAACGTTCGCAAAGGGCACATTTGTTCGTGGGTCTAAATACTTCGCAGGTGTTCCAGTGATCGGGCAAGCTCGAACAGGTCGACCTACAGCGAGAATTAGGCAATACAAACACCGAACGAAACAAACTCACTCAATGGGCGTTGTTTCCCTGTGAACACACGGACTTCGTCCCATTTGACCTCATCGCCAAACATAGCTGACATGGTATCTTTCCATGGCGGTTTGGCTGCAGATGGATCTTGCGATAGCTCATGCACGATGTAGTTCTTGCAAACGTCGTCAACTCTTTCTTGGGTTGGAGACGGAGCTGGTGGGGGTTGTACGGGGTAATAATAATATGATGATTGAGATGGTGTATTCGCAGACGGTGTTGATGACTGCGGTTGGGATGTGGCAGCCAAGCCTTGTGATGTCGTGGGCGAACCTTCCGGCACCTGACTTGGCAGCGCTGGAACATATGCACGGAAGGGAGACTGGTAATTTTGTGTCCCGGAGTAGGAAGTCCCTTGATGTGGATTGTAGACAAAACCGTACTGCGGTGGATATGGGGCAGGCACTGGAGGTGTGACCTCAACTTTGACTTGTTCTTTCCGGCTAATCCATCGCAACACCGGACCTTCAAGGGCGGTTCGAACTACACGAGCACGCGCACGTTTCTCTTCTTCCAGTTTGAGATAATCCCGATGCTCAATAATATTTCCCTCCTCCGTGTCGAGGGCCCGCGCGATAAGTTCATCCTGTGTTGGTGTCTTCGTGACTACTCTTGCTTTCTTCGGAATGGTGGCCTGTAGGAAGGACAGTGAAGTGCGTCGAGCATGAAGTTAGATGAGGACTTGCCCGCTTCTCTTCTGCATCTTTCATTCTGTTGACGGTCGCCGACGTATTCATGATTGTATGTGATCTCTGACTCTGCCGTTGCCTCGTACCGCCCTCAATAACTTCTCCTGTCTCTGCGTTAACCACGACACCAAGAGATACACGTCTTTTGAGCTTCTGAGCTTCCTTGTTAGGTCTCTTCTCTAAAGTCTCCGCTTGGGGATGAAAGGTGACCCTGTGGCGAGCATGAGCAGCGGCGGTAGCTTTCTCCACCCTTGCACGCGCGCTCTAGATAGATGTGAGAATATTCTTAGGCAAACTGTGATCGATACATACCCTTCTTGCTCTCCTTTCCTCATCCTCGACAGCCTTTTCTCCGGTATCAACATCTTCAGCAGCTGCCTCGTCGTCTGTGCTTGCAAAATCCGATTCAAAGATATCCTCCTCATCTAGATGCAGCATAAGATACATTCCATCAGTATTAAGCGCATCGCGTTCACCTTTGTCATTGATGAAGTCAACGTCTTCTTCAGCTTCGTTGACTTCCTCGACGGCAAGCTCAGCAAGGGCTGCCTCCATCCTGATCATTTTCAGTTACGGCACCAACGAAATTATTGAACAAACCTGTTTCCCGCCGTACTTCTCTTCGACCGACGCGATACCAGAGTCTCCTCTTCAGCCATATTGGATGATGTATTACCGCGATGAACTCATCCAAAGGATGGATGAAGACGGTCCCAAGAAAGGAAGGCTGAGGCATTCGAATTCAACAGGAGCAAACAACCTGCAGTCCAACCTGCACCGCGGCTACATATTAAAATTCACTCTCAACTTCATTCAGAATGCCTCGGAAACCCAAGTTCATTCCAGGGCCTTCTCGCTTGTCTGTCATACTGAGGGAGCTGAATGAGGAACCAAGGTTATCCTTGACCGGTCTGCGGGGGATAAGCTTGAAGCTGGCCGCAAGAAACGATCATTTCGGAGCACGGTAAGCTATTTCATAGACAACTCTGGTACACGCATACCTAAGACAAACCTAGGCATTTTGTGAAGGAAGAGCTCAGGCGCATACGCTATGCCAACCCACAACTCAGCGTGGAGGTCAACAAACTTCCAAAACCTCTACAAGACAATTGGACACCTGAGATGGTCGTCGAGTTCGGTAACTCAATTTCTTCTGTTGAACTTGCTTCACGTTCTGACGCGCTTCTTTGTTCCCCATTTTACCGCCGTTCCTATCAAATGTATAGAGGACGGAGCCAAGACCACCATCGACATTTCAAATAAATGGTCCACATCCATTACCAAGGAACTAATGGACCTTGCTGGCGGTGATCTATGGAAAGAGCACAAGGCTGCTGCTCAAGCTGCTGGTCTGCCCATTCTTCCAGGCGAGGAGAAGGAACGCTTAGCAGCTGCTAAGAAACGGACACCGAAATTGAGCACGCGTAGTCCAGAGAATCTGGAAGCCATGGTGGAAAATATGTTGTCATCACCTGAGCGCCCAAAGACTGGAGCTGCTGCCATACTACCCTAGCTTCATGGTACTTTTTCACTTCACCCGTTAGAAACATGCATGTGTTACCCAAAAATGATCCTAAACTCATCATACTGGCGGAATTTACATAGAGGGCCGATCATCCAGCGAACCATCCAGCGATCAACACAGCCATCCCAATCCCAAATACAACCGCCGACAGATCATCAAGAATGGCGCCTCCCATCCGGATATAGCGCAAGCCATTCGTGATAATGGATGGGAATGGACGGGGCAAATGAGGCAGAGCTAGCGCCAACAAAGCCGGAGGCTGCACTTCGTTCTGTGCAAGTATAATCAGCACGACATTCATTCGTAACCTGAAGAAACTTACATTGCCCGTGTATATACGCATTGAGTGAAGCATAACTTGCATAGTCATGAAAGCCCACATGAATGGCTATACATCGATCAGCGACGATATTTTAAGGCAAGCGCGGAACACTGACCACAAACTGCACTCCCCAGCCCTCGATGCTAGAGCTTCTCCAGGCAAGCTCTGCCCAACGTTTCCAAAAACTTTCCGAAAAACCACCGCTGCGCTCGACTAATATTTGGGGCTCTTTGAAAAGAACAAAAAAAGCCAGAATAAGCCATGTGCACAGGATGTGCAGCAATGGCGTGAACTTCTGCACGATCGAGGGAGGCTTTGCAGGTGCGGGAGGAGCAGGTACTTTTCCGGTAGCGCCACCACGAGACGGGTCCATTTGTTGCAAGGAATTCATGATAGCAGCGAAAGGATCACCTGGAGGTGCAGTTGTTCCATTGGAGGTCGCAGCCGACATCTGAGGCTGAGGAAATTGCGGAGAATTGGCTGCGCCACCCATGAGAGCTTGAAGGAACTGGCTTTGATGCTCTTCTGACCAAACGGATGGGTCGGGTGCTGCTCCGCCAAAGCCTGCATCTCCAAAAGAGTGCGGAGGTGGTGGAGGAGGCATGCTCTGCGCCTCGCCTACAAAACTAGCAGTTGCAGCTCTGGGAGGAATACCTACGGCACAAAAATATTGATACTATCCGTGATGCGTCAAGTCAAAACACTCACCAGCATTCAAATATGCGGGAGCATCTTCTCCACGAGCAGTCGTCGTCAATTTCGACAGACGGTCATTTCCTCTGCTGAGAATAGCTTTGCGACGAGCCTCTGCACGAGCTGTAGCTGACATCGTGATGATCGTTAGTTTAGCCTGGTTGAATGCAGACAGTACGCTGTCTGCCTTTTTACGATTGACGTGGTAGGCAAAAACGTTGGTAGTGTGTAATAATAGGAAGCAGACCCTGACACGTTTTGGGAATGAGGCTGATTCTCCTCCGAAACATCTGTTCATTTTGTTTCTAACCACTTCGTTTTCTCGTCGACCATAATGTCTAGGCAAGATAAAACCACGACCGAGAGAAATTCTAAAATCCTCAAAGATTTGGTCAAGCAGTCAGACAATAAGGTCTGTGCAGATTGCAAGCGGAACGGTTAGTCTTGTCCCCATAGCCCATCTCCCAGGTTCTTAATTACTCGAACCAGATCCTCGTTGGGCATCATGGAATTTGTGCGTTTTACATTTCCGCTTCTGCTCTAGCCTGACCATGCTTTCTAGAGGCGTCTTCCTGTGCATTCGCTGTTCAGGCATCCATCGTGGCATGGGAACGCATATCAGCCGCGTCAAGTCCGTCGATCTCGATATCTGGACACCGGAACAGATGGAGGTAACGCCATACCACTCATATGTTAGTCCTACCGTTTGCTCAACGTCGTTTACTTCGCAGTCAATTCAGAAATGGGGGAATCGTCGTGCTAACCTGTACTGGGAATCCCATCTGAAGTCTGGTCATATTCCCCCAGACCAGTATGTGATTCTAGTCCTTCAGTCAAAACACTAATTAACAATTTACCATAGCAAAATGGAGTCATTCATACGTTCAAAATATGAATCTAGAAGATGGGCACTTGATGGACCCCCGCCGTCCGATCCATCGGTTCTTGAGACTGAAACCTCGAATGGGCATGCTTCGCAAGCTGCTGAGCAGCCACCTCCTGCGGCTACGCAATCCTCACGCTCAACTCATATAACAAATACCAGTATCTCTGGTGCAAGAGCAGCATCTCCAACACTTCAGACCCACATCACAACACGTCAGCCTCAAACCCGTCAGTTGCTCTCCTCCGCAATCGCTGGGAGAGCAATCAACTCTGAGGTTACTGTCATCACTTCTCCGACATTTGCTACACCTCAGCAAACGTTGGCGCAACCCGCCCCTCCATCTCAACATGACCTATTCTCACTGGACTTCCATGCACCCGCTCAAACGGCGGCCTCACCACCGCCATCTAAAGATATGAAATCAGACATCATGTCCCTCTTTTCCTCTGCTCCCGCTACCGCCCCCAGTAATTCCAACCTATCGACAGGTGCCGGTTCCAGTGCTTTTGGCACTTTTGCGTCACCCTCTCAGCCACAATCAGCATGGGATCAGCTTGGAAGTGCTCCTCAGACACAACCTCAGCCTACAAGCATGATGGGGACTGGTGGCACTGGTTTGTGGGGCGCTTCTTCTGGCTGGAATGCTAGTCCCGTTGCACCCTCCCAAAACACACTATGGGGGAGCTCTGTAACTCCTACGGCACAACAGCCCCAATCTCAAGCGAACTCCTTCAATACAAATGACGTCTGGGGGTCGTCTGTCTCCGCACCCAGTTATACCAACAACATTTTCGGCACTTCTCAGGCGCACCCTGCGCCCCAAAAAGACGATGTATTCGGGGATCTGTGGGGCGAGTTTAAGTAACATCGATTTTGCACTAGATACAGTTTGATAGATGATGGTCCGTTATACATAAGTCCCGTGTCCCTTGGTCAACTCGATGTCCTGCGCTGGCATTAGTTTCATCGAGGAGGAACCTAGCTATATCTCACCTGCTCAATAAGATCACGTGCGATGGGGTGGAATGAACTCTTGTGTTCTTGATACTTGTCCTGTGCCATCGCCTTGTTGACAGCAAACACCGCCCTAAATATTGGCCGACAGAACTTCATCCGACCCTTGACCATCCCATCCTCTTCCCCAACAACCCAACCCAAAGCCGCGGTAGCATATTGTTCCGACTTGGCAGATTCAGGATCAAGTAAAGCTACTTGGTAGAACCTCAGACGAAGTTCCGCATTGGGCGAATTAACCAGCCCGTAGAGGTCACCAAGGACATCAATATGCGCCACTGGTAATGGGTCGAAGGATTGTAGTCGTTCAAGGAAAGCGCCTTATAAGACACAGTCAACAACGATGACCATGAGCGGTACTCGTGCTCACCGATCTGGTTGGCATCCATCCCGCTGATATCAGTGGCGCTAAACTCGGATGTATCTTTGGTTTTGCTCCACCTCTCAGCGAGCTTGTAGGATTGTTGCGCGAGGGTCATGTCATATTCCATGGGCACGGGAAGGGTCACGCCAGTTCCAAAAAGCCAAGCCTATGTTGACACAATCGTGAATGAAGTGTTCCAAAGGAGAAAAAATCAAATACTTGCATCCCAATCAATGCTTTTGAGCGCTTCAAGCTCATCGTCCCCACCAAACCGCGTGTAGTAATCAAAAAGATGCTCCTTCCACATCCCTGTGGTGATGCTTTTACCCATGAACGTCTTGACATAATCTTTCATGTATGGGAGGAACACATCTAAACCACCTAACGTTCGTTCTGAAACACTGTCAATAAGCTGCAGGGCATTTGTGCTAAACAAGCACCGACCAATGTGGAGGAGGAAATTAGCGCCTTTGTCGTATGGCACCGAGCTATATGCGTCGTCAGGGTTCTCGCCCTTCTCAAATTCAATCTGCAATTTCTGATATTTCTTATTGCGCTGCTCATAGAGTTTGAGGTCGTCGTAAAGGTACTTCGCACCGGTCAGGAAAGAAAATCCGCGGTGAGCAGGAGAATGCAGTATCTGTTGGAGGAGGCGTTCGATGTACGTCGTCCAACCTTCGTTGAGCCAAAAGTGTGAGGCGTCTGCGTGTCTGTGCAAGAATGCCAGTCAAAAAGAGGTAGGAGAGGAAGGAGGATGTTCTGACGTTATACCATTCCCGAAGTAGGAGTGCGTGATCTCGTGTACGACGACATCTACCAATGTCCTGTCGCCAGTCAACAAAGCTAATCTTTGGTCAGAAACGCGACATGATAAGTCGCATGCACTAACTTGGCGTGACAAACGTTAGACATGCATTTTCCTGGGTGTCTATCAGAATCTGACCCGAGGGATATAAAAGAACGCACCATGCCACCATAAGGGAATGCCGGAGGCAACACCAGGAGGTCATACACGCCAAATTTATACGGCATGCCAACGAGCTCCTCCTCTGCAGCCAAAAACCTATGCAAAAGATTCTCAAATGTCTCATCAATCCTAATCCTCTGAAAAGAACCTTGCCGTGTCTTCCTTGAATTCCCACCAAGCATCATTGATGATGTCCGGCTCGGCCCATACTCCGCTCGTCCAGTCTTTTCCTTCGAGCTTCTCGAATGCGTGGTAGCAGAGATTTCCTGACGCAATTGCAATCAAGTAAGATGGTATGGGCACCGGCTGGATGTCAAGCAGGTCAAGACAAGGCTAAATGATCCTGTTGAGCACCACACACCTGGTTGTAAACGTAGGTGACTGCATCCTGCCCAACAATCTTCCCATCGTGTACAGGCCCTTCCGCAGGCGGAGACACTCTAATAGCAGACATGAGTGCAGGAAGGACGGACGTGATCCTCGCTTCATATGTCTACTGAAGATCTCAGTTACAAGTCACAACTGCGTCAGACCAATGATGACTGACGGCTTTCACGGATGGAGTATCTGAGTGTGTCGTACACTGTTTAAGCTGCTGTGGCATATTATGTATCAAAATACTGAAACTTGCCTTGACATGGCAAGAGACCTCTTGCATAAATCGGTTGACACTGACTGAACAGGTAAGGATGGGTCTTGCCATGCGTTTGTCTTTCCAATATCCCAGCAGCTTTAGCGGGAACACGAAGCAAAAAGTTGTTCAATGGATACTGACGCTTTGTCGAGCCACTGCAATGCCTTGCATCCTGGCTCCGTTGTATTGTACTCGATCGTCAGTTTCACTGATGATCCTGGCTGCAGACCTGCAGGAAGTGGTATATACAGCGCAGAGCCCATGACTTCATGTTTCTCTCCCAGGGAGTACTACGAGCCCAGACGTCATGGCATTTTGAACCCGCACATTGAAGCAGAATGTCAGCGCACCTGAGCATCGCAAGACGCGCCCTCGACGTACACGCGCTTGATCACGACATCCCACGTATCGAAGCTATATACATAGTAAGTACTCGCCGCATCACATGGATAGGTAACAAACACACATGACCTCCTTTAAGTCGCTCGTGTGCACGGTAAGCTCGTGCGTGATAGAGCCTTTGATCACTTTCTCATGGAAGTCAATCGACCAGTCGAGTGAAAAATGCTTTGTGCTGATCTGACGATAGTTTGATTGAGAGGTTGGATCAGTGGTATCGGCGCTCATCATAATTATTGCCACAGCGTCGTGGTAAGCGAGAGAGGTGGAAACGAGCTTCCTATCCCTTGCAAGAATATATTTAACGACCGTTGCCTCGAGGCTCACGTAGCGCTGTTGAACCGAATGGAATGTAAGCAAGACGAGACGAGAACAAGGGCGTAGCCTACGGGCTGCATTAGGCAGGCAAACAGCGCCAGATCTAGTACCACATCAGATTCGTGGACTAATGAACAGATGAGAATGATATTTATGTAAAGCAACATATTTAGTTTGTCTCGAAGTCTGCAGACGAGTCCTCAGCACGGCATCGGGACTGACTCTCGTTCACATGTCGATGCAGTCACAGGTTTGGGATAAGCGAACATTGAAGAAGGCCCGTCATGATAAGAATCATAAGATGACACAAACAGTCGGGATACACTACTACTATTAGGCAGCTGCAGGCAGTAATTATAGAGTCCTTCACAAGGCAACTGAAAATGACATGGAAGAAGATACAGTCTCGTGTGACCAGTGTCCACAACAAAGAGAAACATTAAATAGTCTGACAGGTTGGGTATTGTATGTATTCGCAGAAACCGCATAAAAACGTGATGTGAATGTTGTCCTTGCAAGCTCAAAGCGAAGCAATGTGTGACCGAGGAGGAGACCAATATAGTCGGTCGTCAGTCGTCTGTGAACGAGCCCAGCGCTTCCTCATGTGCTTCTAGAATAAAGGCCTCAACTTTTGCATCATCGAACCATGAAGGAACAAACCTTGGGAAACTGAATGTCTGAACTATCCGGACAGGAATCTTCGTCGTCAGTCTCTCCGAGCTTGCGCTTCCTGGCCGGAATTTTGATACGAAGACCGGAGTGAACAATGTCGATCTAGTACAGGAGTCTAGTGTGCTAAAGAGTCAAATATTTTAGAGGACTCACGGGTGTTAAGAGGGGGGTGGAAGACGCGGAAGAAGCTGAAGATGATCATTTAGTCACGAAAAACACTACGAGTATCTCGTCAGAGCTCACATGAACGTGAAGAGTAAATTTCATCCATCTCGCACTCGGGTAACTCCTTGGTCCGAATGAGTGGCGCGCCCGGAGCAGACATGTCGTATGGTTCATGGCGGTACATATCGTCATGAAGGCTAGCAAGCGGTGGAATCCGAATGACAAGGCGCTTGCGGGGTTGGACGTAGGCATTAGGTAGAGATACGACGATGTCTGGAATCTCCAAGCCAAGTCCGTTGTGAGCTTCGGCAGCAAGTGCGAGTGGTGAAAGCATAAGCGGCGAGGGACTCGGAGTCGTATCAAGGACAGGCAGGGGCATGACTGAAATCGCAGTCGAAGGACAATCCTTAGCCTTTGCTATATCAATGCGCAAGCCAGACCAGAAGGCACGTCGTTGTGCGTGATATGTGCGCGTGATTGTTATCCGACAGCGCAGTCGACAAGCGATCTGGCCGTAACGCGCGTTGGCGTACCGTAGCTTGCGAGCAAGGTCCGAGAGGGCTGCGTCGGATAGAGCGGTACGGGTAGACATCATATAAGATGGCGTTATTGAATAGAAGTTGATCAGAATAACGAATGGCACGTGATGGTAGAAGTGAGCGTTTGACGTGTCGAAGAGCACAAAAAGAAGGTAAAAATTCGTATAGTAGCAGTTCAGTAAGTCAGTAGCACGCCTGCGTGCAGGATGAAGACAGGGAAAGGAAGGATTACGAAGAGGGTCCGAGATTTCATGGGTGAAAAAGGCGTTCATATATACGCGGTGTCTATGTCCAGGGGCTCGTGTGCGTACGTCAGATTAGCTTGGACTCGGCGTGAAAGAACAAAGAAGTGCCACTCGTTTTGGTGTCCCTTTATTGTAATCCTTCTGTGATATCTGACATGGGAGACGGGTCAAAGCCACCCATTGGAACGTGCCGTCAGATCATCAGATGCAGCAATGATCATTAACCAGCCGGCCTTTCTTCAGCGATAATTACGTCGGACGTCGACAGTGAAAACAAAGCAATCGTTAGGGTCCGGGAACTTGCATCGATACAGTGTGGGCGCACGGATGAATATATGTTTGGACCGTCGTCGGTGTTTGGCGGTGACAAAAAGGTCTTGTTCTAAAACTGGTGAAAGTAGTTCTTATTGCACCCGACGCGACGACGCGCAGGCGCCGTAGGGCGCCGTATGCCGGGCCATGCTTTGTCCAAACAGCCTTGGTAGGCGCTCCATATCATTTCCAAGACGTAACTAAACTCTTTAGTAAAAATCCTGAGCGCTAGGATTCAACTATATAACTCACAATCTTATGCCGACTCTCGCACATAAAATTGGTGAGTTGATGGACTAAACTCAGATCCGAAACAGAAAAAGTGACCAGCTCCTAGGTTCTCTTCTCTTTTGCCCTCATTGTGGTACTCTGCTTAGTCCTCCGAAAGACGACGAGCAAACGGTCATCTGTGAACAATGCAGCTATGAGGAGCCAGCATCATGTGTGTGCTCTCTGAACCTCACAGATCATCATCTTAATCTACCGCAGCTTATGAGAATATTGAGATTACCACTCGGTCACACCCTGAAGCATTCCCTTCAGCGCTGAGACAGAAGCGCAAAACCCAAACGAAGGTTCATCAGGGTAAAGTCTTACCAAAGGTGACCAGCATCAATGTATTTGAGATATTAAGGCTTCCTTACACCACCAACAGGTGTCAGAAAAGTGCCCAGCTTGCGGACATCTGGAAGCTTATTATGAAGAGAAACAGGCAAGGAAGACTGTCAATACCGTTTACGCTAAAACTGAGTTGACCACGATCGCAGATGCGCAGTGCTGATGAAGGTTCAACAATTTTATACACAGTACGTCACCCCCTTTATTCGTTGTCCCCGCCTCATGAATTGTTGTTCAGTGCGTCTCTTGCAAACACGGTTGGCGTGTCAACAATTAGTGTAAATGTTTTGAGTGGGGGTATCCAATGATTGAGTGGAATTATTAGGACACCAACATGCCTACACGTTTACTCCAACACTACAGAACAGGGCGACAACTCCGAAACCACCGAGGACACTTGCTAATGATGCCACCGCGGTCTCGCGTAGCGGAAACGTGTCTTTTGGAAGGCTGTGGACATGGGTTAGGAACACGTATTACAGAGTATACAGCGGCGACTTACGTTGAAAAGTAGAATGCAAGAGCGAAAGTTGATGCCAAGAGGATTAGAGCTATGGATGGCAGGAGAGACGCGGGCACATAAGGTGAGAATGGAGGCAGTGATTTATGTAGGGCCTGCTCAGCGTGGTTGAGACGTGTCCGAATCTGACAATACGGTGGATGTCAATGACATACCTGAATTGCCTCGTAATTGTCCATGACTGCAGCAGACGTTTAGCACGAGTTGTGAAAGAATCTGAAACGGAAAGCAGGCTGCTGCGGAGATTGTTGGTTGGCACCAATATATGATGGGCTACGGAACTCGAGGCAAGCTGACGTATTGTTGCCGCCAAACACATGTCATCAAACCCATATCAACGACGTATCCCCAACTCTCTTTCTTTCTTACCACCGTCTTGACTGCTACCTAATCAGTTTCCTCAGTACATATTTCACTCCCCCTTGAGGTTAGTCTCATTAACTTAGATATCATTATTCTGGCTTTTGACAAGAAATCCGTTTATTGTCCCCTACTCTCCAGATGTCCGCGGCACAAAAGGTTCAGCAGCACCCTGCTTTCGTCCAGGCACAGAACAAGGCGAATTATTACTTCCAACAGCTTGACAAGGAAGTCAGTAACAGTTTCTGGGCTAAATTTCTTCGACTAACATAAACCCCTCAACAGCTTACGAAGTATCCAGTGTTGAACACATTTGAGCAGCGAACTCAGGTTCCAAAGACCTATTTTGTCAGCTGTACTGTTTTGCTCCTCACCCTTTTCCACTTTGTCAACCCTCTCGCCGCACCTGTTTCTAACCTCGTTGGATGGGCCCTTCCGTGCTACCTCTCCTTCAAGGCGCTGGAGAGCCCCGGGCACCAGGATGACGTTCAGTGGCTCACGTATTGGGTTGTTTTCGGGTTCTTTAACTTCCTCGAGAGTATTGCACTCAGAATGGTTCTCTACTACTTCCCGTGGTACTTTGCGTTCAAGACAGTGTTCATCCTCTGGCTGCAGCTCCCAACCTTCCGCGTAAGTCGCGCGATATAATGCGTTCCGAGACGCAGGCGATTAATGTCTTATTTTAGGGCGCACAAACGATTTACACCGTTGTGTTGAAGCCTGTCATGTCAAACATGTCCGGCTCGCGTGCTGTAGCGCCGACCGACACAGTGACAGCTGAGGGTCTCCGTGACCGTGTTGCCAGCGCTAATTCAGACTGATTTCGGACGCCCTCATCCTATCCTCGGCTCTCGTTTCGGTCTGTGTAGTTCGGCTTGGATGGTCATAGACACTATCATACGCCTCCTTTCCATTATCCATGCTTCTGCTCAGGCTTGAGGAGTAATTCCTTTTACGTTTCGATATGTTCTACTTCACGTATCTCTCCAAACCGTTATTGAGCTTTTTGCGTCACATCAGAGCACACGACAAAAGCGTCACGACGCGTGGAGGGTGGCTGTTCCGCCCTATTTGGATGTAATTCTGTCATGGAAGCCGATGGAAATCGCCACGTCTCAGATCTCAGTGCTCGGGACCGAGCAAGCGCCTAGATCATCTTGTGCTTCATTCAATGCCAATATTAGTCGTAGCTAGTCGTGTGCATGAGGAAATGTGAAAGAAGATGATCCTAGTTGGCAGCGCATTTGACTGACACTGGCTGGCAGTTGTTTCCTATTCTTATTATAAGGCTGGTGTGATGCTAGGTGCCGAAGACTCCAGAGGGCGTGGGCTCCACCCGCCAACGCCGCTACCATTAAAATGATCTATTGGCCCAGTACTTTCGAGCTCCGCGTTGGGCACGCTCTCCCATCATGATATTGGTTCAATATTTGTTAACATTCACCTTGAACTTCGTCACGGTTATCTGGACTTCAGCTCCTCTGAAATCAAGGTTGAACGCTTCGAACCGTTTTCCGGTATCGAGCCTCGCCCAGCATGTCGATGGAAGGATGACATACCTGCTGACTCTATGCGAGAGTAAGCTTCAATACTTGTTTATGTACATGTCGTCACTCACTGGCACCTGCTCAGACAAGTTCGTTTCGATAATTAAGTCAGGCCTCAGACGGTCAGACCTCTGTCGGCGTATCCCGATGGAATAAATAGTAATTTTGACAGTCTTTGATGCTCCTGAAATGCGCTTTTGCGTACATATGTGATGAGATATTATGGCACAGCCTTGCCTCGCGCACTGCCTTTGTAGGCGCATGTGTCCACTTGTGTGCAGTCAAGTTATTATGCCAGCAGGTTACGGGCTCACGATTGCCCTGATATGTGAACCTCGTCTTGTTCTGCTGTCAGTTAAGTAATCCTCTTAGCGACGAATTTGTATCTGCTGAAATAGCCTTGTAGTTCTGCAGGGATTTGTGTGCGATGCTTTTGTGTTAAGATAGGCATCGCATCGATTCTTGGGACATGTGGCGCTTTCCTTGGCTCATTTGTGGGGCGACACCTGTGCCCGCCCTTAAGGTGCCCGACAGTACAAAAGCTTCCCCTGTAGACATTCCAGTCTTCAATAACTTTTTCCATCATGCACTACTACAACGCGTTCTACAGCCCTGATTGTTCCAGTCGCGGTAGCGGATGGTGTGGTTGGTTGCGCAATTCTTCCCTCCGCTGCACAAAGCAGAAAAGTATTCGAAGTGTGAATCGTGGCATTCACACCACCCCTGGTAAGCTGTCACTGTTCTCCGGTTTCTCTGTATCAATGTAACGGGTCACATTTGTATGATTTAGGACCAGCCCCTCCGTGGCGAAATGGCTTTGTACCACGGTATACGTGGCGGAGGCCTGCCTGGGCCGACACAAGCAGGGTTAACAGGCCCACGCTGCCAGCCAGACAGCCTGACTACAACGTGTGGTCTTTCCCAACCGGCAATCTGACCTGGACTCCACAAATGAATGGACCTAGCTACTTACCCGAACCAGTTCAGTGGACCCCTGCCACACTGTCTGCTATGCCATGGCCCCAGATAGTCGATGAACGCCCGGAAATTGCACCCTGGCTTGCTCTAAATCCTTTCCAGCCAGCCATGCCTATGCTTCAGTGGGATATCCGCCAGAACCCAATTACAGCTAGGTTGACAACAGGCGCACATATTTCCACGGATCTGGCACACGCCCTGAGCTCTCCAATCACGGATATTCCGGTCAGCATTATCGAAATTTCCATCCCAGCTTGTCCCATGGCGTACATGTGGAATGTTATCAGGGTGCAGAAGTCCAGCGCTATCAAGGTCCAAGATGTTCTCGATGCCATTTACGAATGGCTGCAGACACCTCTTACTCGAGCTGAGATGGAACACATCGAATATGTGAACCCAGACGGTGTCGAAGCAGTTTTGTGGGCTTTACAAGAGAGATCTTCTACAAGTCCGACGTTGCATGGCTGGGAATATCGACAAGGACCACGGCGTATAGACTGTTTGGGAGATGTTCGTAGATGGATCGGATTAAGCTACTCCCCTATGGGACAGGGCATGCAACTGGTTCTGAACCTTCAAACCATTCAACGACAATGAAGTTTTACTTGACCTTCGCTTGATACCCCTATGATACCCATTTCAACTTCACGCGTTTACGCACTAGGCTGCGTTCTGGATATCTATTTTTTTTATTCCTAATCATAATAGATTGGTAACCGATCGATACACACTCCCCTGCACTGCATTCAAACAATCTACTCTTCTCGGACATCACATGATCACATCATTGGAAGACCAATTCGCGAGCTACATACTATCTCTCAATGCATAAACTTTTCACGGTCCCGACAGTACTATCCATTATGACCTTCAACTGTACTGCATAACGCGATAGCACCTCTGAATACCAATACCCACAGGCCTTTCCTCTCTCACTCATACCTTATGAACCCACAAGTTGTGTTTCGGTTATTCAAATTTGTCGGTGAGTGCTATAGATAGTAAGCTTGCTCGTGTTACTTAGAGGATCGCAGGTCCATTTATGCCCTACACTGGTACACCTGCTAGAAAGAAAAGACTTAGAAGGGGCCGAGGTTTCGTGGGGAAGGTAACCAATTACCCAGGCAGCCGCGCACGGACCGTCGCCAGCAATGCTCCTTCAATCGTGGCTGCCGACCAGATGGGATCATGTTTTACCATAGCACCAGATCTGACAGTTGAGCCGTGTACAGGAGATTTCTTGCACCTCCCTCGCGTTGCTGCAGTTGGATGGCTGTCTCAATAAACGTAACTCAGGCTGTAGGTCTCGTATGGGAGGCGCTTTTGTATGGTGCGCGGTGTTCTTTCTCTGAGTGATTCAGGCCCATCACTGACATAACTGTGTAGGAGTCTACTGCGTGCTATTCGTCATCTCTGTCGTAATTCTCATCAAACGTTATCGAGTGTCTAACTGAGTGATTTGGGTTGCAAACTGCCTCTTGTTTGCAACATGGCTCACTCTGCGTTGATGTTCAACTACTTCTATACCGCACTCGTAAGGAATACCCAAGAAGTTTATGATGAAATGAAGACTCACATTGCTACAGGAAAATGCACCGTCTGCGGAGTTCGCAAACGAAACTCCTGCATTAATATGAGCAAATTTGATGATTTCTGTGGTCGACATCATTGGAGACTTGCTCCTACTCTATCGATGCCGGGTTGTCTGCGGGAAGAACTTTTATGTGATTGTTCTCCCTCTGCTCACTGCTCTTGGGGGCTTTGGTAAATTATCATCAGTTTTCTCTTTAGACGACAATGCTCACCTTCGCCGTTTATGTGCCAGGGTGTATCTTACCCATACCATCTCTTTTTTGTCAATCAACCTGACATCACTAGTTCCTCCAACTGAGATTGTACCCTTGACTACCACCGGATATACTTTGCCTCTTTGCACAAACATTATGGTCACTGGGTTCATCGCTGGTCGCATTTGGTACATGTCTCGCATCCCCGTCGTCGACGAACATGGAAAGCCAGTGATTTTGAAAATCGCGGTTGGTGGGCGCCTGATGATGCTAATCATCGAAAGCGGTGCTCTGTATATGGTCACGCAGCTCATCTTTGTCGTTCTCGTAGCCATTCGAAATTCTGCCGAAGCGGTATTAAGTCTAGCTGGGACACAGATATATGTAAGTCATTGCGCTTTCTAGTTCGTGGTTTAGCTGAATCAACACATGTGTATAAGGGTATCGCGTTTACCTTGATTTCCACGCTGGAGTGTATCAGATTTTGAGAATTGACAAATCTGTGAATTCCTCTACAACAATGAGAATGTATTATAATTCTTGTTGGGCTGGGCATCTCGTCTGAGCAGACTATGTCGGCGATGACGAGCACTCGAGTGAAGTTTCGTTCCCGGCGACAAGATACCGCAGGGATGCGCTCAGTTGGCACTTGGGGAAATGATCGCTCCTATGGTTTTACATTAGCTGTACAATCAGAGATGTGGAACAATCATCAGATCAACCGTTGAATCTTTGATCATTTGAACAGATATATATGTATACATTTGATGAAGGGCTATTTGATCAACAATTTTGGCATAGCAGTGATACGAACTTGATTGGCAAGTAAGTAAGTGACCGTCGGGCGGTCAAACTTCCACTCCCCTACAGGCTTCGTCCGTCATGCATCATGTCCAGGCTTAGGGTCTAAGCCAAGGCTCCAAGACCCGAAAGTTAGTAACCTATGTTAACAACGACTTGAGGGCCCCGAGTTACTAGTACTGCTGTTACAATTACTCACGAAGCCCTATTCTGGCCGTGCCCCAATCGTGAACCGCCCATGAGCTAAATCACGTTAGTGCATTCACAGCTTTCTGCTAGATATATGTAGATCTATTTCAATCATCTGAGTAGGGTGTCGTTGCATGACTTGAACTTCCTGCATCTCCCGTATTCTTCTCCCTCCAAAGTTGTGATGGGGGTCTCAGTAAATGTGTCTGCAGCTGTAGGTATGGTATGCGAGGCGTTTTTGTACGGTATGCGATTCCCTGTTGTCCCCGGAGAGTCATTGATCATTGGCATCACTATGCAGGAGTCTACTGCGTGTTGTTTGTTACATCCATCGTGATTCTCATCAAACGTTATCGAGCACCCAACCGAGTAATCTGTGTTGCACACTGTCTCCTCTTTATAACATCGACGGCTCATTTTGCGTTGGTGTTCAACCATTTCTACATTGCACTCGTGAGGAATAATAGTTTGTGATGTAATGAAGACTCACATTGGCAAAGGAACATGCCCCGTTCTCAGAGTTCGGAAACGAAACTCCTGGATTGATGGGAGCCAATTTACTGAGTTCTGTTGCAGATTTGGTTGGAGACTTGCTCCTACTCTATCGATGCTGGTTTGTCTGGGGGGAGAATTTTTATATGATTGTTCTCCCTCTGCTCACTGCTCTTGGGGGCTTTGGTAAATTATCGTCAGTCTTCTCTTTAGACGAAAACGCTCACCTTCACCTTCCATGTGCCAGGGTGCATTCTGCCCATCCCATCCCTTTTATTGTCAATGGACCCGACATCACCAACTCCTCCAACTGAGATCGTACCCTTGACTATTGCCGGATATGCTTTGCCTCTTTGCACAAACATTATGGTCACTGGGCTCATCGCTGGTCGCCTTTGGCACATGTCTCGCATTCCCATCGTCGACGAGCATGGAAAGCCAGTGCTTTTGACGATCGCGGCTGGTGGGCGCGCGGTGATGCTAATCATCGAAAGCGGTGCTCTGTATACGGTCACGCAGCTTATCTTTGTCGTTCTCGTAGCCATCGGAAATCCTGCCGAGGCGATATTAAGCTACGCTGGGACACAAATATATGTGAGTTCCTCGTACATCCTGGATCGTGATTCAGCTAAATATACACATGTCATCAGGGTATCGCGTCCACATTAATTATCATTCGTGTTGGGCTAGGCATCTCGCCTGAGCAGACTGTACCGACGACTCACATAAAATTTTGGTCCCAGTCACAAGGTACCACAGAGGTGCGCTCAGTTGGCACATGGAGAAACGATCGTTCGTTCGATTCGCCATCAAACGCATAGTTGGTGCGGAGCCGGGTCAACATTGAATCCTGGATCGTTTGAAAATAGATATAAGTATTCGAGTCATGTAGAAGGGCCAAGAACCATATTATATCATATGCTTGCCATTTAAACATAGCAATGATGGAAAATTGATTCGATAAGTGACCGGGATAGTCAAACTTCCAAAAACGCTTGTCTACATGTAACTTTGTTCGTCATGGCTAGGGCGTCCGAAATCTGGACACACTGCCACAAAGGCTCCAAGGGTCAATGATAGTTCTCATCACGAGGTTCGGTGCAAGAATCGCGTTTCATTACCGATCAGAAGACACATCTGCTGCAGGGACGCGTCACGAGCGTCTACGGGAAGAGAATATCATTCAGCAGTGTAATGTACTAAGTTATCAAAGCTGACTGTCGTCTGTACACTCACCAGTGAAGACTATCTTTGAGCCCGGGGGTATGGCATGATGGACAATGTCTGGGAGCACATTGCAGTGTCCGCTCCTGATGACACGCACCACTGAGAGTCTGGCAAGATACCAAAGTCACCATCAGCCTTGAGAGAACTGGGACCCGCATAGCTGCATTAATGATCATACGAATTTCAAATAAATGTAACATTCAGGACGCTATTGTCCTCGAATGGAATCAAGGCCAAGAGAGACCGACAAACAAATGCCCTAATATAATCTGTCAAAATGCAAGTCATTGACTCGTCAAATTGGAAGATGGATACAACCCAGGTTAAAGCCTTTTGAAATGGCAGTTCGGGTCCAACTTGATCGTAAATGATCTTTGAACAAAAGTTCCTTCAAGTATGAGGGTAATGATTCAATCATTCGATTACTATATTATATACAAGTTCGACATAAGCTCATGACATCGATAACGAGAAAAATTTGGTACGTACGGTGAAATTTTCAAAAAGGTCCTGCGCACTGATCATTGTTTTTTTGTCTTTCCTTGCTCACCAGAGTACTAGAATCGATGTAATTAGTATGCTGGCAGCGCTGAGACTGGTAAAGTGAAAGTTAAGCTGAGACAATTCAGGGAGTCGTCCATAATGATCATAAATACCCGGTACCGGGGGTCTCAGAAGGTGCTTATTGTGCTCCGAGTCTGCCGAGTCTGGGGCTGGCCTATGCTGGAATATTACGTCCAATCCGCCTCGTGTTTTTAGGTTGACAACTATTCGCGTCGAGCCAGCTGCCCATCGATGAATTTCGTGGAGCTTGCCTCTTTATACACGTTGCTCACGCTGTGTTCAACCATCTATTCAGAACACTGAGTTCGTACCAAGAGGCCGTGGTGCTCACCAGAGCTGCAGTCTGAAGTGGGCCATCATAGTAGGCGCCCATCAAGTCAACCGATCTCCCACCAGAAGTTCATCTCGAACCCAAGTGAATTACGAAGCTAGTACGTATTACTTTTACTTCTAGAACGGGTAAGGCTCCTCCAACCCTGATTTCACGTTTTGCGAAGAAGAAACGCTTTGTCCATCTGACTCCGTCGACTGTCGACTCGCGTCTCTCATTGTCTGTCCAACTCTTTTCACTCACTCAGTCACTCCTTCTATAGAATGTTCTATACCCGCAGACCGCCAACTTTATCTATAAATGAGTTGAATCATATTCTCAGCGAGTCTCTTGACATGGAAAGATTTGAAAACGTTAACGTTCCCGAGACTATCCTTCACGACCCACCCCCTTCGACGTCGACCCCAGAAAAACCAAAAACCTCACCATTTCACCGCTTGTTTTCTCGCTCATCATCACATCTACCTCTCGTTCCACCTTCGCCCACAAAACAGGTAGACGAGCCTGTTACACCGAGCCCTCGCAAGATGACCTTTACTTGGCGTTTGTCGCGTTTGTCGCCCCATAGGTCTCGCCGAGCTGAGGATCATGTGGTGCGTATATGGTTATGCACTCTAATGCTCATATTCATGTTATGCAGGTGGAAGGCATCACAAGTATCCCATCGAATCGTTCCCGCTCGTCGTCTGTCTGCAGTGTCGCTTCTGCCGTTCTATCACATTCGAGAGCACTGACTAGCATGTCTTCGACCTCTAGCCTTGGCTCAGTGATACCTACGTCTGAGCGTTTCTCCAAGCATCTCGCGGAAGGAGTTGTATGTACGGAAACAGGAAATGTGACCCTCAGTACAAGGAGATCCCCCTCACCATCTCCAGTTGCCATAACACGTTCTCGGCTTTCTCCGATACAAGTGGCCCATTTTCCATCCGCACCGCGTTCACCGCTGCAGCTCCTGTTTGGTAATAAATTATCATCGAGTAACACATGCAGAGGAGCAATGACGAGTGTGGATGTCATGGACAAGTGGACAGGCACCTCAGCAACCGAATGCAATGACGTCGAATCTATCGGTGATGACATCACACCTCGAGCAACTGAATTTGCCATTTCATCGCATAGACGCAGTGACAGTACTGTCCAGGCCAAAACAAGACGACGGCCCTCAGGATTGACGCTGGTTCTTCCTCCTCAAGAGATTGCATCCCTCTGCCTTCAACCAGCGATCGGAGTATCACCTCATGTACCCTCTGATACTGAAGGTTCTGTCTCCGCGTGCTCACTCCCATCTCCTACTACATCCATACCCACATCATGTCAGCCTTCATCCTACGTTCCTTCAGTCTCATCTAGCGCACTCGCATCGTCTACCTCAAGTACGAAATCGACTACTTCAATAACTTCTTCTTTTCCTTGGTCTCGTGCACGGGCTGGATCCCGTTCCATGCTGACACCGCCGTTGCCGGGACCTCCACCCAGTAGCCCTCTTCCTCCACTACCCACTTTAACGGCACAAAATCCGGATGTTGTCACACCCCCGAACGCCCCAGTCCCTCTTCCATTAATCAATCCGACTCCCTCAAAACGTGCTCGTACTCCTGTGCGCACTGACTCGCCTTCAGGCACGGTTGCGATCCCTTCTTCTCCTGGAAGTCTGCGACTTCCTTCTCGTTTAAGCTGGGGTGCTACAGGACGCATCGTGGTCCCTCTTCCGTCGAGTCTACCCAGTCCGCCTTCCTCCCCTTCGAAAGTAGGGAGAAAGAGAAAACTTTCTCCGTGTTCCCCCACCAATAACAGCATGTCCAATGCCACTTCCCCTATCCTAGGCAAGCGTGCGAGTATTGGGATATTAGAGGCTGCCGGTGATTTGGAAGCTCAAGTACGGCGCACAAAGAGCATACTGGTACTGGGCACTCGGCGTTCAAAGGGGACGCTCAGCTGTTCTGATTCACCTCCGAAACGCGTGCAGATCCATGTTGAGGCAAACCCCGACACTGCAAGTCCACCAAAGAAACCAAGGAGGAAGTCAAGTGCTGCTTGCACAATACCGTTTCTCGCAGTTCCGCGGGAGCGGAGAAGATCTGCTCCCCTGCTACGAAGTGGAGCTACATCAAAGGATACGCTTATCCCGCCTGCATATGCAGACTGGACATTGTCGCTGCCTTTCTGCATCGATATACCAGGGAGTGGCATATGTGTGCCAACGCCTCCTTCAGAGGACGGCGCCCTTCATGAAGCCGATGAAGCTTTACAAGTAGCACAAGGGGATGACTGGACCCTTTCCCTCGGTGTAGATCGTCAGAATCTCACAATGGCTGGGGAAGGTGTGGCGAGCCAAAGTCCGCGGGCCAAGGACATCTCAGAAGAACAATTTTCTGTGACTGCACAACTTCCTACGCCGAGTACCACACCTGAGCCCGAGGATGATATTCCAACATTATCTCTACCCACCCTCTTTACGCCCTTCCCCCGGCCAGATTCCCCTGCGAGCCTCGGTCCTCACGGTGGTGGCCTTGATCTTGATGGAGGGTGTGGGAAGCGAGGTTCTGGTTGGGATGTTTGCGGGTGGTTTGGGCTCAGTAGCATGGACGAACCCCATGCTGAGGATACAAGACCTGTCTCTATGCTTCATTCAGAAGCTTCGTGGATCCGCCGGAGCTGCGACACTGATGCTCCCCGGAGGAGTGATGTTGGTTTTACCCGAAGGAGCCACGAGCGGATACGTTCCCCGAGCGAGGATAGCACCACGACAACTTGTACTGTGGACACCCTTTTTTACAGTGCTCGCACCAGTATACTTGTCATATGATGCTTTCATGGGACATTCCAATTGATGATCTCGTCAACTTTCTCGCGTGTATCCCTCCCAAAAGTACGCCTCCACCATTAATTTCGCCGCCAAGTTTCCGAACCGTGAACACCCCGTTAGGATCCTGGCCTTAAGGTTGCCAACCACATTTAACCCCCTAGACCCTTGTATCTCATATATATGCATGTCTTGGCCTTGGTGATATATCTCAGGATACTGTTGTATCTACTGTACAATATTTGCGAACGCTGTGCTGTCGAATGATTCGGAAGAGGTACTTAGCCTATCTTATATCTATTACTTAGATACCTATTTAAAGACGTAGTATGTCCCTTAAATATGAGACCGCAGAGCGTTGTTTTCCACTTGATTTCCGAGGTGGGCTAATATATTCGCAAAAGTAATGACCTCGTGCAAATTCCAAGTTCGACGAGGTGGATCAGTGCCATAATGCAAATCAGAGTGTGGTTCATAACAATCTGGTGGCCGCAGAACACAACTCTGGCAGGCCCTGGGAAGTTGTGGGTCAGTGTTGAGCGCGACAAACAGCGACGGACTGAAACCGCAGGCGCAGTGACACCCCGAAATCCCCAAGCTGCAGGGGCTGAGCGCTGAGCGCTGGGCCTTGATACAATGGCACGACTAGTACTGTTGTCCTTCAATATCCCTGTTATTAGGGATTATTCAAAAGAGGATTAGCTCCACCGCGCTGAACCGGGCTTAGCTACTTGATAGGCTCCTCGACCTCATTGCGCTATGGTTGCAGGCAATCTGAGGTTTGAAGTTTGAACGTCGTGGACTTTTCACAAGTATGTGATCGCCACTGGTGACTGCGCGTTTACAAGCATCACAGGAGCACCAAACGACGCCCAACATATGACATCACGGCAGAATGGCTGGTAGTATTTGGTGAGCAAAATAAATCGATTGACAAACCATACAAACGGATGGTGGGCAAGTAAACTTACCTGGTCGAACGTTTCATCGTGGCGTCAGCCGGATGGGAATAACGCGTTTCAAGGAAATAAGCTCGCTCCGCCGCCGGTATGCGCGGATCGCATGATTTGGCTCGTCTGTTCGCCGAAATCATAATAGCACCCATACTCGATCCACCAATCCAGCGCGAGCGAGGCGCCGTATTCAAATCCTACGATAAGAATAGTACGTACACATATCCAATGATAATCTTGTCGAGTCGCCGTGTTTAACGCCTTCAGGTAAGCTTGTAGATCTGTGATGAATTGCCCGTGAGGATCCAGGTGAGCGCCGAGCAGTGCTGTCCTGTCTATAAATTCACTACGCCATTGATAATTTGACATTGATGTAAGTGATGAGTGTAAGTTGGTTGAACTGAAGGGAACGGCCCACCATGGTGCCGTGCCTAAATTGTGAAAGCGATGGACTGAGGACTCATTGACAGTGATGAGGTAAGTAGTTTAGAGATAGTTCAGTTACACTTCACTGCGAAAACTTTTACATAATTACTATTAGTAATTACACAGACATTGATATTGCAGTGACATGTTCATACGGTACCGTACTTTCACCCATTTCGTTCGGGCTAGATGAACCGTGAGCCCTGGGGTATGCAACGTTATCTATCAACGGCTATGATTGATGGCAATGACACTGATTGGCAGGTCGTTGCTCAGCGCTCAGCACTCCGAATTCTTACAGGATCTAGAGGGTGGATCGGTCTAGGACTATTGAGTCCAGGGTATCATGTGTGGTGATGTACCGATTGTCAAGGATATTTGTAAATAAGTAACGCGTCATCGATTCATCCTCGACACGGAACACTAGCAGAACACAGCAGGAAGCAAGAACTTTTTTTCGTTTGACAGAATGACGAGATCGATGCAACTAGCCGTGCGTCAAAGATCGTCGATATACCTCTACGAAGGACCAGTCCTGTTTTGTCGAATACTGGGCGGCCTGATGCGGCATCAACGCCCAAATGTGCATTACAGTTTGGTGCTACTCGAGCGACACCGGTTACCCGAGAGAGTGCTTGTGGGCCTTGCTACTGCGGGGATCTCCTCAGCTGGACTGGCAGATGCAAAGCGTGATTTCACCATCATGAGGTGGGGCAGTTCTTTCTGGTCCGCTTAGCACTCAAGTGCAATATGGTCCTATGGAGGCCTGGCCCTTGACAATGCCCTCCCAGAGCTCATCATTCAGAAATCGTAAGCGTCAAAATTTCTCGCAGTGGAAGCTTGTCCTAGGAAGCTGCACCATGTCTGCGACAATATCTTGTTCTGTGATTTGCTGATTTCGCATATGACAGACAGGGGAGTACACAGCGCAGGCGGACTGTCGCGGACACTATGTGTCATAGCTATTATACTACACATGACGCTCGGTGGTCAAGGATACCAACAATGAAATTTTGCTGTATGTCTTCATATCCTACGCTTGAGAGATTGGCTTAGTTGCATCAGTGAGCAGAAACTGATCACTATAGCCCGCACAACCAGTCTCCTTCAGGTATTCTATATCCAGAATGAATCATTTGGTAGCGTTACACTATCTCAGAGGGCAGACTCTGGGCTTATCTGGGCTATTGATACTTATGGAAAAAAAGAATTATGAAGGGGCATATACTCCAGCTGCCAGATCAAGTTATCTGTTGATCCATTCGGTGCCTGACGGTAATACAAGAATAGATACCTATTCTTGTCCAGTTGACGCGCTTGCGGGAGGATACTATCACATTCACTGACGCCCTTTTTCATAACTTTTCAATATATGATATGAACATTGGACTAACAAATCTGAATTTGGACATCAGGTGTAGAAATTTGTCCTCAAACTCTGACTAATCAAGTTGGTAAAACCTATTGGGCACCGTTGGCAGACGCGTCAAGTTTCAACCGTACTACCGTGTCTACGCGTTCATGAACGTTCATATACATACTTTATCTATTTCCTTCGGACCAGACGTATCTTACCTGCGGCCACAGGGGTAAATACGACGCTACTGATCAACCCGTTCGACACTGACACCGATTGGCAGGGAGGAGGTTTGGTCAAGAACTAATGACTTTAGAAGAATATCTTGCGGTGATTTAATGACTGTCAAGGAAATTTTTCAATGATCTATCGCGTACTGCTGGCAGTCTTTGATACGGAAATAAAAACACAGAATGAAGCATGCGTTGTGCCAATGCACATTCTGATGGTGGTGGTGAGCGCCTATCCTCGAAGAGCGGATCTATCGTTTCCATGGGACTCCTGAGCGCGGCTACACTTCATGCCATGTATCGTTTCACAGAATGACAAGATCAATGCGACTAGCAATGTAAAGATGCCGCAATATGGCGCTACAATGCTTTCCCGTCGGCCTACCGTATCTCCTAAACATGATCACATGTACGAGTGGTCGATGTGCCTCCAATTCGGAAGAGTTCTACTGACCGGTGATGCCCCAATCCTTTTTCATCGAAAACTGACGGCATATATGCCCGAAGGTGCATTACAGTTTGGTGCCTCTTGAGTCAGGGGTGGACTACACCGGTTACTCGAGAAAGTGCTTGTGGGACTTGCTCCTGCGGGGATCTCCTGGACTGGCAGAGATGCAAAACATGATCAGGATTTGCCATCATGAGATAGGACAGTTCTCTCCTATCAGCTTAGCCCTCAAGGGCAGGATGGAGGCCTGGGACCTTGGCAGCGCCTCCCGGAGCTGACCAGTTAGAAATATAATCGTAAGTCTCGCACTATCACCCAACAAGAGGCTTACCCTAGGAAGCTGTATAATACTTCCGACAGTAGCTCGCGGTTTCAAAGATGAAAGATGGAAAACACACCGCAGGCGGTCACTATGTGCCACAGCTATACATGTGTGGTTTTCGACCACAAATTTGTGCAGTAGGTTTTTATATTGAGCACTTGGGAAATCGGTTTACCTGCATCGGCGAGCAACCCCCATAACAAGTATTCTTCGGGCTATTTCATATATACTAAGGATTCATTACATCCCGAATGAGTCACATCTATGTTTGAGATTGCACTATATTGATTATTGATGCTTTGTTATAGATACCCTCTTAATATTTTGGGAATTCCAAACGTTCAGGCCCAGCTGGTGTGGATGACCATGCGCGAATAGAGCAACAGTCTAGCTCGAATCGTTTCGCGAAGTCTCAATTGCATGCTAGGTGTCACATGAGTGAAATTCTTCGTTTTGGTCATACGTAATGTGCCGGTTCCTAAACTGACACTGGACTTGCCTGGTGAGCGTGATGGCCCTAGCATTTTTTGTCTACAAAAGCAAGAAGAACCTTGGAAGGATGGCACCTTAAAAACTATTTCCCTACGCCCTCCGTGCTTATATGTTCCCCGCATGGCACTGGCAGATTGGGGCAGCCATCCTCGGTCTACTAGGCGTCACTGTCTACTACAGCCGTTCTCGTACATCTAAATCCCGTCAATTGCCCCTACCACCTGGTCCATTAGAGCCTCCTCTTGGGCATTAGTATGTCGTGGCCATGCGACGATCGTCATATACTGATGCACAACAACAGTCCACCCAGGAAGATTGCTCAGTGGATAGCAGAATATGGACCAGTCATATCTCTCAACGACGGAAAAAATGTACTAGTCATTGTTGGACGTCACCAAGTATGACCGCATTTTGTTGGATATTATCATTGGGATGTTCACATCTGACAGGAAGCGATTGACATCATGGAGAAGCAAGGCGCGTTCCTTGCAGACCGGCCTCGTTCGGTAGCTGGCGGTGACATCCTTGGGAGAGGAATGCGATTTGTCCAACTTCGCTCTGGAGAAAGATTTCGCAAATTTCGCAAGTAGGCTCCACATCAATTGAATTAAAACCTGACCGTCTCACAATCCCGATCACATCAGATCTTCGCATTCGCACCTCCAAATGAGGACTGCTCAGACTTACGAGCCGGTACAGGTCGCCCATGCACGTGAGATTATTCTGGACATACTGCACGAGCCCAAATTGCACCAGCGGCATATCAAGCGGTTCGTCCGTCCCCTATTCTCGCATTTCGGCTGATAATATCTGCGCATAGTTTCGTAGCATCTGTAATTATGCATGTTGTCTATGGGAAAACAACCCCTACATTACTTGATGACCCGTATCTACTGCGGCTGCAAAAGATGGTCCCAAGGATTCAGAGTGCGATGGCACCAGGCGCGTACCTCGTTGACAAGTACCCCATCCTCAAATACGTCCCTGGTTATGGGCGAGACTTGAAGCAGTGGGGACAGGAAGAATACGATATGTTATTCAGCCAGTTCAAGTGGGTTAAAAGTCAAGTGGTACGGACCCTTCTTCTGTTATTACATCAATTTCGTCATGACCTACAATAGGAAAGCAACATTGCCCCTCATTCAGTTGCAAAGGATCTCCTCCTACACTCTGACGATAACAAACTGTCTGAGGCAGAGATAGCATATCTTACCGGGTCCCTTGTCGGAGCAGGTTCCGATACGGTAAGCAAAAGAAATTGATACACACCAGCTTAACCTAACTTGTGGAATCTTAGACTGCTGTCGCGATTTCAACGGTGTTAATGGCTGCTGCACGATTTCCACACGCACAGGCTCGCGTACACGAGGAGCTGGAAGCTGTGATTGGCAGAGAGACCTGTATGCAGGTAAAACTCATTGTAGTTTAAAACTGACTGACCTTGTGCCGCAGCCCCTACTTTCGAGGACTGGTCGCAGCTTGTTCAGGTTCAAGCCTTCATTCTGGAAGCTCTTCGATGGAGGCCGGTCAACCCAACAGGTGAGACAAGGAGGCACATTTGAGGTTATTTAGTTGATCAGCGTTCCAGGATTCCCGCACCGCGCAACGAAAGATATAATTTGGGTATGTCGCACAAAATCACAAATTAAATTTGAGTTCATCATCATCACAGAACGGCATGTGCATCCCTGCTGGCGCCATTGTCTGCGGAAGTAATTGGTTGGTGTACGCCAGGGTTTATTTTTACAATCTTTTACTTCGTTCTTTAGGAGCATCGGGCGTGACCCCTCTGTCTACCACGATCCCGAAGTATTCAATCCACAACGATGGATTGGTTTAGACGGAGAAATCAGAGAGGACATGAAGCTGTTCGCTTTTGGTTTTGGAAGACGGTAGCTGCCTAGTTCTTTTTTCACTAGGTCCCGCTGAAGATATTTTAGTGCATGCCCGGGGGTGCATATTGCTAGACGGTGAGCCGACAGCGTGGCTTCATGATTGCTTTGCCTCATTGCATCCACCGCGTTTTAGATCAGTGTATATCGCTATCGCTCTTATGTTCTGGTCCTTCACGGTGGCAGAAGATCCTAGTAATCCCATTGACGACACTGCTTTTACCCCTGGTGTGGTATCACACCAGATGCCTTTCAGCCTGATCTTCAAGCCCCGCATGGATGAAGCATTGTTGAGAAACACTTTCTGTTAGACGGCATATAGCAGGCTTCCGCCTTGCGTGGCTGTCGGTACAGTGATCTTGGTGCCTTTATGTAACTTTTTAGGTCCGTTATAGTTTCTCCTGTTAGTCATGTACTGCCCTATTTACCGCTATGCATCATACGCCTCCTGTGTACATATTTAGAACAACATGACAGTACGGTTGTATTTTCAAGTTGATGGTCGCGTCGGATGTACAGCTTTGTGTGACGATGCAAAATCACGATCCCGCTCATTACTCCTCGAGTGCAGGAGACTGCAGGATTGTTTGCTGCGTAGATATTATCCTTGGCTATGCCACAGCCGTCGACTGACCACTGATGGATTGGCTAACACTTCCGACATCTACCTTCATCAAACCACCAAGAGGCGGATCCCGCTTTGCACAGAGGTACAAACCTGCAAAACACTTAGTACCAACACCATCTTGATGCCTCAGTCGAATCAAAAAGATGGGCTTACAAAAGTAAGAAAACAAACCGGGCGTTTGGCCTGCCAATGGTCGAAGAACCACTCGCGCATGAGCGGAACAATTGGTGTACTAGCAACAATTGCGGGCCAAGTTCCAAGGGGACGCGATCGAATCCGTTGGGTACATTCGTCACGATGGTGAGAAATTGCCTGTGATACGAACCCCAGGTGATATGATGTGTTTCGAGTGATTCCTGGTCGGGCGCAAAGACTTTAGCTTATAACCTTGCAATTGCAAAATTAGCTGCCCCACTAAGTGGTGTTATCTGCATATTGTAAGGTTTGATCCCGTGGAAGCAATTCGCGTCGACGTCATGTCACGTTAAAAAGGTGTAAGCAGACCATTCTCAGTGACTATAGTCTCAACCAAAACTTTTATCCCCGTGATTGATTTGACCAACGAAGAAACGTTGGACATAAGTCATTTTTACTGTACTCGATAGAGTGCATCTATGACTTACAAGTCTGCTTAAGAGTACAATAGTCATTCAATCAAAGTTCAACCAGAAACATCTGTAAGCATACAAAGGTGGAAGCAAGGAGTTCCTGTGAGTTCCTAGGAGGCTAACATCATTTGAACTTGTTCAGTAGCTTCGACCCGCCTGCAGAGAAACCACATCAGCAATGGATGAGAGAATGTTTTTCTGGAGCAGACTCACTCTGGGCAAGGGTCTCCAGTTGTCTCCTCGCATCCCTCCCCGCGATGCCCTCCACCGTGTCTAGTGCGCGCCCCGCGAAATTGGACCCACGCCCTCCACCATTGCCTGTCCACATCGGTGCCGACTGGTTCGGAGCGTAATAGCTCTGAGCCTGCGGATGCATGGGAGGACCTTGTGAGTACGACCAGGATTAGCAATGCGAGAGCAGTCGTGAATAGAAGATACGCACGATTATGGTGCGCTAGGGGCGGAGGCGAGCTTGACATTCCCCATTCAGGTGGAGGATAGGGTCGAGGAGAATGTGAACCACCAGGAGGTTGTGCGGGTGGAATTTGGTGTTGGAAGTAGCCTTGGGCAGGTGGATTTGGTACGGGGTAGGTTGGGTAGAGATGTGGTGGCTTGTCTGTTGCCATATAAGGTTCTTGAGGTGCACCAGAAGTTGGAATTGTGTTCGGATAGAATTGTTCTACGCGGGGGAAAGAGGCGGGACCGTGTGAATGCATGTTGGTATCATGCCGATTGTATCCTGGTCCGCCTATAGCGGAAGGCTTACCCTGGGGCGAGGGCGAAGGGTGGGAACCGAGGGGCGGGACAGGGGGATGATTGTACGGAGCATAGTAAAGCTGTTGTTGACCAGGATATTGGGACCATGATGCAACAGGTGCTAGTGAAGCCGGGGGGTGCGGAGAAATTGGCGGGATTGCGGGCGAGGTGCTAGGACGGCTTGGGCTCGACTCCACGGAAGGCATTTGCATGACCGAAGAAGAAATCCCTGACGCATGGGATTGCCGTGGTCCTGGGACAACTTCTGACGGATGGTGTGATAATTTCTGTCGGGCGAGATCATCGGCCAAATATGCCACAGTAGAAGATGCAGGTGCAGGAAGGGGGGAAGAAACTCGAGAAGATGGCCTGGCAATGGAATGCGAGGAGCTTGGTCGCTGATAGAGCTGGTGAGGACGCATGACCACATCCACCTTATCAGGGGGGTATACCGGTCTTGTTGACATCGGAGCCGGTGGAGGGCGAGAACTCATGCTAATGGCAGGAGGTCGGCTGCTCGCCGATAACGAGCTCGTGGTCAGCGATGGACTCCTGGTTGGAACAGGCGGCGGGGACACAAAAGAGGCTGAGGCACTAGATGAACGGCCGAGGGTGGAGTTGGTGGCTTCAGATGGGACTGGCCTGACGTTGAGTGCACCACTTGTCTGAGGACTCTGTGTGGGTTGCTCATCTTCCAGCCTATATGGTGGAGGAGGAGCATCATCTACCACTGCACCTCCTTCTTTTGCAGCCCAGTCGTGATATGCTCGTTGAGCTTCCTTCCATTGCTCCGCCTCTTCCTCGTGAGCTGTCTTATCTTCATACCTGGGGCGTGTTGTCCAATAATCCTGTAACTCCTTGACGGGAAATGTCTCGTGTATCATACGATCACCGCGTAATGATTCAGCGGCGAAACCAGTTATGCGCATATACCAGTCTGACGGAAGCGAATGGCCATCGGCGTCGAGCGCTAGAAAGTTAAATTGTGGGTGAACAGGGAGTTGCTTTGAAGAAGAGACAACAGGCATGAATGCTGTTCCTTCGTCATATTCGTCCCACATGGCCCCGTAAATGATGCGCACCCCTGCGTGCCTTGCAGCATATATTTGCTTCCAGAGAAAGCGGCCCCCGTTGCGCTTTATGTCATTGAGTCCCCATTGTCCGCCAGAGAGATTATAACCCTGTGGAACATAAATAATCATCAGTAAGACAATGACCACAGACAGGCATTACTGGACCTACGCTGCCTCCAGGAAGTACTACGGGTATGTAATCTACTCTTTTTTTGCCTTGATCTCCTCTTTGCTTCAAAAAATCGAAGTCCTGTTTGACTTTTTCATTACCCCAGCGTTCCGCATCCTCTTCGTTTCCGTAACGCCCAACAGTCCAAGGGCTCAGTGCATCAAATTCTTCTGTCCAGACTCGCAAGAACTCGGGGTCTGGGTCGCTATCAGATGTCGATGTGCGCCAGTGTCCAGGTACACCTGCCATAAGATAAGCACCGCCTGGTGTGGAGGAACGAAAGAAATTAGCAATAGATCGGACAACTTTTGGAGAGTGGTTTCTGCCGTTGAATCCAAAACCTGAGGAGGCAGATGAGCTAAACAACCAGAGTGATATGTATCTGCACGCATACCCCATAGAGCGATGACCGGGCTACCTTTCTCGCGAAGGTAATTGGGGCTATCTAGAATGCATTTATCACGCATGAGATGCATCCAATCTTGCTCGAGTACTCGTTGGATCTTGTCTGGGTGAACACCCGAGACATCATACCTAGGTGCGCAATGAATATCGATCACAATCAAACTGAGTTGACAAGTATGCGCACATGATGGCAAAGACCCTTCCCTCTGCTTCAGAAGCCTCTCGAACACGATCACCCACTTCATCTCTGATTTTCCTCATTGCTGAACCCGCCTCGATGTCACATTGGCCTGCAAATCGTTGCAAGAATGCGCCATCGACACCGTGCAACGCCATCCAGTGGAAATGGCGCCTCACTGTCTTCGAGTGGCGTGAAGAGAAGAGAAACATTTGTTCTCCGTCTGCGTTTTTGAGGCCTGGGGCAGGGTACAGCTCGGATGGGGAGTATTCAGATACATCTGGCCATAGATCTGTATTGGGGCGTCCACCGTCTGGGATCGGCTTATCAAACCAATGCAGCCATCCATGGTGGTTAGGATCCAAGGGTTCGCCATCTCCATGACAGGTGAACCTGTAAAAGCAGTGTTGAGTACAAGGCTCACTATATGCGTCCATCATCCGTCTGCGACTTTAGACCACTCCAGAGACACTCAAAGGTGGTCATGAAACCTGGACGGCACACGAGCTTGCATCTATAAAAAACTTGAACGCACCATCCTTGATATCCAACTAGAAATTTATCCTGTATTGTCTTTGGGTTTGCTCTGCGGTGAGGTTCAAGGTCATGAGTAACAACTTGAATTCCACTGCACATCAATCAGTGAGGGTAAAGGTGAGCATACCTCTTGAGAATTCGTCCTTCTAACTCTTTCCCCGACATGGTGTGAAACAAAGCAAGATGATGCTATGTAACTACTCCTGAGTTGCCTAGGCCTCAGGGTCAGAATTCAGCATATAAATACCGCGCAGTTCCTTGTAGTCCTGGTTTTTCGTGACATAATTCATGCCGTAAAATAATTATTGACATCAATTTCATTCCTGTTCATTGACTTCTACAAATTGACTCAGCGCCAGCTTCCATCCAGCTGTGTCGCTGTCTGAAGCATGCAACATGCTGAGCCGAACATATTTACGAGTCACTGGCTCGGAAAGTCAGAGGGTAAAGCTATTATCTGGAGTCATAACGTAATATACCCAGGTCACCTGGACCGTCCTGTGAGACCATACTACTACAAATATTGTCTCGATGGACCTTACCAGCGCCAAACGCTATGGATAGCACTGCAGAAGATCTCGCCAGCTATCTCGTGCAGCAACTCAAACTGTGCGTTTATTTTTCAGAAACTAATGCCGCTTGGTTTGATAGTCACTGGCAAGCCAGTAAAGCAGTTGGAGAACGGCTCTTGGTTGCTATCGCGGGCGTCCCTGCGTCAGGCAAATCATCCTTGGCTGAGCTGGTAGTCGCCAAAGTTAACACGTTTTTGGCTGCTGATAGCACCACGCATCCCCCTTCAGCCATTTTGGTTGGCTTGGATGGGTGGCATCTGACACGCGCACAGCTAGATGCCATGTTGGATCCTAAACTTGCGCATGATCGTCGCGGTGCACACTGGACTTTCGACGGACCATCTTACGTCGAGTTCGCGAAGCTTTTGCGCCAACCAGCAACTGCTGTAATAACTGCCCCTTCTTTTGATCATGCCCTAAAAGATCCTACCCCTCATGCTGTGTCGATATACCCTTCTCATCGCCTGATTGTGATTGAGGGTTTATACTCCATGTTAAAGCATGACGTATGGGAGCAGGGTGCACAGCTAATGGACGAACGGTGGTGGATACAGGTAGATTTGGAGGAAGCGAAGCGGCGGTTGGTCAAGAGGCACGTCCTCACGGGCGTGGCTAAAGACATGGAAGAGGCAATATGGAGAGCCGGGGAGAATGACGAGCCAAGTAAGCACCGTAACTTTCATAAACGATACGAGGAATGCTAAATCTTTGCCTTCTAGATGGGAAGTTCATTGCGGAAAACCTATATGAACCCACAAGGATCATCAAGAGCTTGGACGACCCCAAATATATCCTTTGACCTACTGCAAAAATGTAAATCCTACTTTTCTGAATGCAAATTCTTGGCTTCTGGGACTTGGTTCACTCGCCGATAACCCCCGGGTAAGGACAGATACGTTATAATCGAACTGAGGGCTGTGTATCACAGTGATTTTGCAGAACGTCCATCGATGCACAGCTCCCCTTCACTCCGATTACAGTATTTCTGAATCTCCACGGTCGATCGATCCACCACGAGGAATGCCGACATCCCCACCTGATCCCGTGTCTCTGTGGCTGAAAGCATCCACAACGATGGCCATATTCATGGGCTGCGAAAGAATAACAATATTTATAAAGTCCAACTGGATGATTCGGTTGGTAGTTTGGAATTCGTTTTCCGTTCCTGAGTTACTGGGAACCTGCTATACCCAAGCTGATCCACACCATAATGAGCTCGAACTCATTAGCGGAGTTAGACTGGTGCTCGTGTTACAAAACATCTCCGAGTTACGTACCACTGTTCACAGTGGGTAGAACTTCGAGCACGATGCAGCGAGCACTAGTTGCTTTGTGCGACGTAAATTCCAATTATAGTAAACAGGACGGATATATCGCGGCACTTATAAACGAACTTCAGGATTGTAATACAGTGAGGGCGTTGTTTTCGTTATCTTTGATCACTGATAACCTGACGATTGGAGCGACATTCCACAGGTAGCAAGGAGAACGGTGCAAATCACATTCATCGTCAACATCGTGGAAAATGATCGCCCACGTAGTAGGGAGGACTCAGATCAGCAACTACGAGTCGTCCAACTCGATCAGTGTGAGTGCGTGGTAGGAGACCATGCTGATGCCGCTGATCAAGGCCTTGGTCAAATTGTTATTCAGGTGGCAGTAATGAATTATGACACACCAGTCGCCATTTGAGAGCCCGCGATATTTGAGTCTCTGACTTGTTGGGCGAAAAACATAGATCGCCCTGGGGAACATTTTTACACACTGTGTCAAACATGCGCATGCTAGACTACAGCATTGCCCACGCGACGCTCGCCACGCTCCAATATTACCGTAGAGGTGAGCAGTTTGACAGCCTTTATATCACGAACAAAGTCTTACTGCGGGCTACACAATGTCTTCAGTGACGCGGAAAGATGAGGATAACCTAAAGGCGAACGATTTGCTGATAACGTCATGTCTCCTGTAAATCATGTATTCATTGCGAGGAAGGAAGAACTCGACGAAGATGCCATATGATCCTACATCGACACCAAGTTGGTGCAGAGGGTGGGTGGGAACCATAGAGGGGGAGGATGCTGCGATGTGCTGATGCCCCTGCAACAGGCTTCTACGAAGCGCTGCAGCTGGAGTGTACGACCCCGATCTGGCGCGGGTTGTAGCCCGGGAATTTTGATCATGGTGTGGGTCATGACCGAAAATGTCTAATTGTTATCTCCTTGAGGTGAAATTTCTCTTTGCTTTGCCTTATCACTGATGCAGTCGCCACAAAGCGTACTCGAGGAGCCTTGAAAGGGGGCTTGGGAAGATGGGACGAGGCGAACATTTTCCCAGGTAAATCTATCACCGGATAGCTGGGGGTTTCACGATGCGTACCAATAACTGAAGTTCATCATTTGACGTGATGTGCATGCGGCTTTGTGCTTGCTGTACTTACTAAATAGGTCTGTCGCCAACCCACCACATCATGATCGGAAGCCTCTGGAAAAGAGCGAACCCCGATAACAGTATTCCCCTAGGGGTTGTCTGCCTCGGTAGTGAGAATGCCGCAAACTGTGAATCGATATTCCTGTAAATCACACGAAAACATCATGCGACCCGCCAGTTACTGTTCCAAGAGGTACAATCGGAGGAAAAACAAGCGCCACACTCGGCGGTTTCATTACCTCCTCTGCGAGGACGACTTAACAAACGACGCTAAATCCATGGCATAGGCCTATCTGAGGCGACATGCTGAACATGTCGCAAGTTCTCGAGAGACTTGCTATGGTATTTCCCACTTCCGAAATACTTGCACAAATTTGCAGCCCGTACTTGTGGTTCTTCACCTAGCAGTTTGAAGAAGGTTCAACCTCTTCCAAATGAAAATTTAGCTAGCCAGTCTAGTGAAACCGGCGCTAGACAAATTCTGAGCACCGGCATTGGGCAAGCTGCCCAAGGCACCCATGTAAATGTTCGTGGTGACCACTGAATGTATTGTTACCGGTCACGGACTGCGGCCATAGCCTCCCCCAAGTCAATGGGCAAAACATTGCCAACATCGCTATGAGAAGGAGCTACGTCAACGCCAGCAATTTTGAACATCTCTCAGAGGGCTCGAACTGGCGAAGAGCAAAAACGGGATAGATTATCGTCATGATAATACTTGATACAGGCACAAATCTCATAACAAGCTAACGTTACAGTACGTACTCGGAACAATAGTAATTTAGATGCATGAAGACAACAATCGATGAAGCACTTCAAAAACCCCTAACGGGCCAAAAAAACAAATAGTGATGAAGCCAGATGTAGAGCTGGCGAGTAGGTGATGTGTCAGGAATAAATGCTGGGGCGGAACTAAAACCAACGAAGTCCAAATAAGCCGGCAAGAATGACAAGAAAACTCTCAGCTCTGTCAACATGAGCGAGAAAGTCAAGAATCCAGGGAAAAACACGGCAGATGACAACAAGATTAGACCATGACAAGTCTTCCCATAACGTACGTTCCTCCATTCACGAGGCCGACGTTCCCAACATCTTTGCCGCCGAACCCTACGGCTGGGCCCGGGAGGGTACCTTTCCACCCACAAGGGTGATATGGTGTAAGGCCAACAGTCTCGTCCCACGAGTTGCGCTCCTCGACCCATTCGTTGGATACCTCATCTTTGACTGCCGTAACAGGTGGGAGGGGGACAGTAGTCGCTTTTGTAGACTCTACGGGGAAAAGGTTGAATGGAAGAAGGGATGTTGGTATCCATTGCGACGGGGACGGAGCACGACGTCGCCTCTTTGCGGACGCCTTGGGCTGTTCTGATGGTGACGTAGTCGATTCATCGCGAGCACGCTTGTTCGGTCGCGAATCTGAATCTGATGATACGGCAGCACCTGAGGCGGCGGAAGTCTCTGCCGGCGGGACGGAAGTGACTTCTTGTGACGTCCCAGCAGAGTCACTAGATGTCATCTGATTTGTGCGATTCGCAGTGTTTACGGGCTTAAGAATGCACCGCTTAACATGACGGTTAAGATTGGACGCAACGCCAAAACGACGGCCACAAGTGTCACACACGAATGCTACAATTATAATTTCAAGTTTTAGCATCGCACAACCGCAGCAATTTTGCCACAAACCTTTTTCTCCTGTATGTACGAGCAAATGCTGCAAGGCAGAGACTTTTGACATGAGCTAGCTATTTATAGCGGCAGAATAATATTGACCTTTCTCAATGTGGAGGGCCTATCAAAAGATTTCTCGCACATCCAGCAGGCATGCTTCTTTTCCCGTGGTCTTGGGCCTGAGCCTTCACTCTTGGTGTTGCGCGATGATGCGGACCTGGAAGAGCTGGCGCATGCAGTGCGAATGGATTGTGTTATCTCAGCAGGGGTGGTGGATGGCCCCGGTAATGCCACGGCAGGTGGGAGTGGCGGCGATGAATGAGATGGAAGAACCATGTTGGATGACGTTGGAAGATCAATACAGTAAGAGTGCGATGAAGAAGAAAAATGTGATGAGGATGGGCTTTTATCGCATGCAGGGTAAGGGTAGTGTAGTTGTTGTTGGTAGAATAAAGGCAGTGCGTCCGACCACTCACATGAGGTATGGCCGCCGGCGATGGTACGAAAGTTAGCTAAAGATGGGGGTATATCTAAAGATATAGGTGGTCTGGTGACCATGGCACGTAGGGCCGACGTCGTCGATGCGCCGCTATCTTGGAGAGAACATCTACCGCTCTGTATATCGTATGCGTCGTAGATGGATGATCTTTCTAAGAAGCCTGCGACCCAATCCGACGTGTTTGTCTGGGAAAGAGATGGACCCAGTTGAGCGCTCTGTATATGGTGCTGTCGAAAATTGGGCTGCTGGACTAGAGGGCTTGGACACTGCATCATGGCGTGGACGTCAGGGGGCGGCTGGGTGTCGACGAGGAGGACGACGTCTGATGAAGTTCACGCCAATTCTGTGAGCAGGAAAGCTTATATATATAATTCGTTGGGTACATCCGTTGCAACCCTAAAGGTGCGAAGACATAAAGAAAACGAGGTCCAAATCTATGAAGGCCCAGGCAACGAGCAGCTGTTTTACGGCAGAAATTAGCATTCGACCCCAGCGGCTCGCACCGTTTTCTGCAATTGTAATTAGGCGTGGTCCAAGCATCTGGCTGAGCCTAGCTCATCTGAGAACTCCGATAGCTCATATTGAACTCACCGCTTTCGCAGGAAGCCTCGGAGGCCCGCGTGTTGTTGAGGAAGGCTACAGGCCACCGCTGCGGGAAGGAAATTGTTGCATCAATATCATACTCTAATGGGCTGTCGGTCCGTGATAACAAAGGACTACTTCCCCCACTGGCACGCGTTGACTCGAGCAACAACATCTTAGCTTCCACTCGATTCTCGGCGGAGCGGAAATACCACGCTCTGTGCGCCTCGTTGTCTGAGTACTACAATGATGGCCCACAGACTTCCTTTCCGGTGACGCTTCGAAGCGTTCTCTTTGGCCACGCAGGTGGCAGATATGAGCGACGACGATCCCGGTGCATTCAGATGCATTTGAGGAAATAAAGCATTCCTCGTGTGGGATGGAAATAGAAGAATAGCTCGCTGGATATGCATGCTCGAGTCTCTCCTATACTTAGTTTAATACTTAGTCAGTCAGTGGAAATGACGCAGCCGCCGGTAGTGGAATCATGGAGGCGGCAGCACAGGAAATTCATTTCTGATTGCAGATAGCAACAAGATCAAGTTCGTTCATAGTTGAACTTCTTCAGGGCCCGAGGCTGTCCTAATAGGCGGAATCAATTACGTTTGTAGACTCTTGTTAATTTTCAAGGCCTTTGATAAACAATTCCAAACAACGTTTCTTCAAGTTACCAAAAACAAATATCGGACACACACAAGCCTGTCCTGCACCATGACAATAACAGCTGCGCAGAAGACCGCTATAGAGGAGGTTATTGAAATTGTAGTTGCAACCACCCCAGCTCGCGGAAAACGTCAATTATCTCAATTGTTTATGGATCTGGTGGATAGATCAGAGTGGCCTGAGTATTATGAGGTATTTCTAATATTCCGCGGAAACGAACGCTGGACATGTCCGAATTATGTCTATTTCATAGGTTATACCCGAGCCCCGGTGTATCAACGCCATTAAGTCAAGCGTTGAACGGAACAGATACAAGGACGCGCTGAACGCGTATACCGATCTGTCGCTCGTGTTTTGGAACGCATTGTTTTACAACGAACCAGATAGTCAAATTGCCACTGATGCGCAGACTCTCAAGGTACGTTTTCCACTTCTTGTCCGCGGCGCAATTGCCCTGAACACCGATCGGGCGTTCCGACGTTATCTATTCGCGTTCAGACTGTACTCGAAACTGAATGGCAGAAGAGAAGCATTCTTCCTGTGCCCCGACACTCGCCACCTCCCTCATCTGCTCAAAAGGTCCACGGAACGGGTCCCGCTGCACCGCCGCAGCCCATTGTTATGCAGCCTTCCACTTCTGCAACAACCAAACTGAGGACAACAGCTCCAACATCCGCTGTACCTCCAACTTCCGAGTCACAGACCGCCAAATCCACTCCTCTAAAGGGATCAGTGGTTGCAGAAGAAAGGGTTGGGGATAGTGAGGCGATCGTCCGTCAGCTTGAGAAAACTCTCCCAAGATGGCAAGGCTTTGGAGAACTAGGGATGTCCGAGGTCAGCAAGGCGAGTATTCATGAATAGACCACTCAACCGTGGTGATGTTTAATCCCCGTTTTTATACTTACATACTTGCTATGCCACAGGACCGACTGGTCGAAATTGTGCACAGTCCTCCTAAGACTCACACGCACGAGGACAATCGTGACCGGACCATGCTGACCGCGGCAGGAAATTTGACTGTTCCCCCAATTGTCGACAAGCTTTCCCCCGAAACGAGTGGGTTTTTTGTTATTGTTTTCTAACCCGCTTACACATTTTGTTAGCAAAACATTTTGATCGCTCTCCAGACACAAACGAGCTGTTCTGGTTTGCCGCTCCTCCAATGAATACCGCTCGGACACCACCCCCACAGCACAGTTTGGCGTACCTGCATTTCCTGGCGACGAAACACAAGAAAGAACTGGGCACGGGCTCAGATGCCATGGACATCGATGGCGAAGCTGCTCCCACAGATCTTTCAAATCGACAGCACACAGTTGCCCCTCAAACACTTAGCGAAATTCTGCAAGCAAAACCATAAATTCAGCATCTACCGAGCTCCTTTAGACAATTCATTTGTTCCCACCGGTATGATAACCTAAGTTGGTGGTCTGCCCGCCTCGTACTCATCGGTTGTCATGCCAGACAGACTTAATTGCTGGGCAGAAGAATTTCATCCTTTTTGACAGTTCTTCCAACGCTATTTTCCAACCTTGTCCAACCTATTCGTCAATATTAATTCATCCTGAACTATTTAAACGCAGACTTGAGTCAGGAAGAACTCAGGCCATCTGTGTAATGTCTAGGTGAAAGCAACGCGTACTTGAGTCAGGTGAAATCAAGTTGGACGTAAGTCATATATCCACGCACCGAAACATCTTGATTGTTACTAGATGCCCTTAGTATTGAGACGTTGATATTGACAGGTTACCCGATTCTACCACTACCTTTACGACTACATCGCGATAGGTCAACAATGCAGTTTTCAATAAGTGCATCCTCGTGCCGTTCAAAGCCGCGGAGGGCGTAACCTTGTCATCATCGACAAGTGATGCAGAACATCTCCTAGGCTAAGGAATCGAGTCTGCTTTGCGAGTCCCAGAAATCAACGAGATGATGCTCGATGAACAATGATCTGGTAGCAGCTTAACATTATTCTTTAGTTCCAGACACGTTCATCGAAAATAAGCTCCAGTCATTACGTTCGGCATGACGACGTTTTAGATGACGACGAAGCAGCAAGACCGATCTGAGGGCGGAATCGGCCACAGATCAAGATTTTATTTGCGGTGCGTCCCAAATTGCGATCCTACCTAGTAAAAGTTTGATTCTTCCCAGGGACTCCCTATTCAACCTTGGGGGCCTAGCTCAGGCATATTGGATCTTCAGAACGATCATTTCTGCCTTCGACCTCCCTCCCAATCCATTTCCACCTTCCTTTTGGGCGCATACACATGTGGCTTCGGGGTTGGAAGTCAGTCAAAAGATTCCCCTCCACAAACTACGATATAACGGCAGCCTCCTCAGTTTGCGAGACGAGGTTCTTCCCACCGCGAAGTTTTCTCTGTCGCCATACTGCCCTACCATTACGTGTATTATGAACTTACTCGACGGACTTTTCGACAATATGTACGTATGTAATGATCTAGTTTCCCCTACATAGGCGGACCAAATAGAAGGACAGCAGTCATTTCTTCTTTATTATGGGAATAATCGGTAGCACTGGGCCTCGTGCCGTGCATACACTATTTTTCATTTTTAAATTTCCTACGGAATACATTACGAGCACGTCCAATGGCGCAAGTACTTGTAAGAAGAACTCGTTCCCTCTTGCAATTGGTATCCTTCAGAGATAATTTCCTGATCGTGCTTCTCCTATGGCACGCCCCCATGTTCGAGACCCGAGTCTAAGTTCATTACGAAGGCGTGGCTCTTGAATATGAATATTCGAAACTTACCGAGTTATTGCAGGAGAAGCTAGCGGACCAATTCTACTATTCATAATTATGCGAGCTCCAGCCTCCAGAACTTCGCGGCTTTTGCTGTTTCTCGAGGAGGATCCCTGACACCTGTTTTTACTATTAGGCGTTAGCTAGTCTATCAATCAGCGTGACAATCTTTGCACCCCAATGATATGATCCAAATATGGTAGCCTGATCCTGGAAGTCCCCATGCTTCGAGTCTGACAAACCCACCGAATTCGAAAGAGCATCATCGCCTTCGATAGATTCATCCTGTAAACTTTTGCAAGGGTGACTTGGGATACACTGGTTTATATACTTCTGATCTTCAAGTTGGCGCCTTCACGTCCGGGGAATTGGAAACTAAAATAGTGGAATAGGGTGGAGTAGGTGGGAAAATCGAATTGTGGGTCACTAGAAGAGAACAAAAGAATGCCAGAAGCATGCATGGTCTACATCTCATGATCAATCAAAACATTGCATTTTAATAACGACGGAAGTTCATGTCTCGCATGATGATGGGAACGACGGGATGTACGAAACACTGCTAGAACGCGCGAAGACAGAGAAACTCCGTGACCCCGCTTTGTCTATATTTTGCGCGTCATAGCAAGATGAGTAATATTGCGAAAGACGGGACTGGTCCAAAGATAATAAGTCTACATTACAGTAAATTTTGCGCGTCCGACAGTCCAAAATACGAAACACCCTACTTAAACCATCGGTATGGCATCGGAATGTTGCCTGCTGTGTGTGGTGTGGAGAGACGTACCCGTCCGGGGCGGAGGTGAGAATGTACCTTGCAGAGAGGGGTAAGCCATCTGGGGCTGTGGAGAGTACACAGTCCCATATTGCGATGGAGACAAGGACTGCCCATACAACGCAGGAGAGCCGAACGCCTGTGAAAAGTTGGATGAATCGGACGGAAAATGATTGTGTGTCATGCGAGTTGCCGCGCCATCGCCTCTGTCTATGAATGGCTGCTGGTTGATGACAGAGGCATAAACTCCTTTCTTGTACACGTGGCGTCTGTACACTAGATAGGCGCCAATGGCAAAAAACGAGAGAGCAGCCAAGGTGCCGACGGTGACGCCAACTATCCCACCCACGTTAATTGAATCTGAGCTCGGGCTCGATTTGCTCGAGCTGGAACTGCTGGGTGAGCTTGAACTTGAACCGCTAGATGATGATGAGGCGCTCGGAGTTATGTCGGAAGGATCTAGGGCAGATCAACATTGATGAAAACACGAAACCAAACCAACATACTCTTTTGATAAGTAGCGCTCGCATCTTGTATATTGAAAGTCGAATATGTCCATGTTGTCGCTAAAAAAAACCCGTCAGTTGGTAATACTCACGTGTTCGGAGGACAAACCCAACTCACGATCAGTAGTAGCCCAGTAAGGTATGGACGCATCTCCAGCAAGCACATATCCGAAGGGAAATATCTGTGATATATTGTGAGTGCAGCTCGACAAATCATGAAACCTGAACAAACTCCTGTGTCCATGATGGGTTGGTGGTGCATCCGGATGTCCATTGAGGCCATCTATTTAATCATAAATATTTCCCGAGGAACACAAGATGGATGACTCGCTCCCAGACAACAGAATTATTAGTGCTCTGACATAGAGTGCAGGCCATCATAAGATTATAAGACGACCAAGAACTGCTCTAATATCAGAACAATCGGAGACGCAGTTGTCACCCCCACAGCAACTCACCAATAACATGCATTTGCGGTCGAAGAATTTGGCAAGGAGTACGAATAGCCGCTGTTCAGGGCCGGTTGGTCATAGTCTTGAAGAGCGCACATGAGTTTACAGCCAAGAAACAAGGAAAATCCACATGCTGTTCCCAGTGCACGCAGCCTCGACATAGGCGACAGTAAGACAAGGCGAGTAGCCCTGACTGTCATTCATCCATGAGTATGCACCAATGCAGGTGGCAGGTGAGACAACGTTGCGCTTGGCTGGATGAACTTGCACGGCCATGGTGGTCGAAACACTTGAAATTACAGACATAACAAGATAGAAACCCAAGGACGTGACCATGGTGAGGGCTGAGACTTGAACGCACTGCCAGAGGGCCAGGGATGTGGGCAAGCACGCGGGTTATCCGAACGAGTGCAAACATGCTCTTATCTCCACGTTCCAGCGCTCGGAAGAGGCATGTCTGGTGACCGAGCCTCGAGGGAATCATACTATTATTCATAGCACATGGACGTAAGACCGGACCCAATAGTATATGTTATGAGGTTCTTGCTTGATCTGAGTCACCGATTGGCAAGCGCTGAGTATTGAATATCGAGTCTGAGATTGGGATATGAAACCATGATCTTCGAGCAAAAGTAATAGGACTCCTGCGGAGTCGAATGGTGTCAAACAACTTCAAATTTGTAAGTGGTGAGTCAATATTTCAATGTCAACGTTTCAACTTTCAAACCAGTGCACTACGACCGTACGACGAATCCCTATATATAATTAGGTCCATGCCATCAACTATGCACATGCTTCGACTTGTCGTTTTTAGCCCAGCTGTGTCCGAACCGTTTCAGATTGTGTCGCAGATTGAATTCATTAAACGCCTGTGCGGCTACAATGCGGCAAGTAGTATTAGCCTTCGTCTGGAAGGGTGGCTATTTCGCTTTGAACCAATACGTTGGGATTGTGTCTTCACGTCTGGGGGAGTTGCCACTGGACTGCAAGTTGGGTCTGGAAGAGAACGAAGGAACGACAAAAGCATGGCTCACATCCTACGTGATTTCAATCAGAATTTTGTTGTTTTAATAACAACAGTATTATCATAACACTATCATAAGACGGCGGGAACGACGGCATAGATGACATACTGATAGAATGCGGAGTAAGAAATTCCCTGATCCCCGCCTTGCCTGTCATAGAAAAATAAGTAAAATCGCGAAGCAGATTGGTCAGGAGATAATAGGTATAAGGTACCCAATGCGGGCACATCCGACATGTCAAGGTATAAAGAACTTGTGAGAAACACCTTACTGTTAAATCATTGGTATGGCATCGTGACGTTGGCCGTTACTAGTATGTGTGGTGTAGACAGACACGTCTGTCCTCGGAGGAGGTGAGAATGAACCTTGCAGAGATGGGTATGCTGTCTGAGGTTCTGAAGAATATGCGGTCTCATGCTGCTGCGACGGAGATACGGACTGCCCATAGAACGCAAGAGGGCCCGACATTGATGGAGCAAAGTTGGATGTATCGGAGGGGATACGGTTGTGTGTGCCTGACAATGGCATAAAAGTCATCCCTTGTGGGTTGATGACAGAGGCGTGAACTCCTTTCCTGTATACGTGGCGTCTGTACAGTAGATAGGCGACAATGGCGAAAAACGAGAGTGCGGCTACGCCTCCGATGGTACCGCCGACTATCGCACCCACGTCAGTTGATTTTGAGCTTGAACTTGAACTGCTAGATGATGGGCTTGAACTTGAACCGCTAGATGATGATGAGGCGCTCGGGGTGATGCTAGAAGAATCTGGACCAGATCAACAGCAGTAATGAAGAGATAGAATCAACCTAACATACTCTTTTGATAAGTAGCGTTCGCATCTTGGATATTGAAAGTCGCGTATGTCCATGTTGTCGCTAAAAAAAACTCGTCAGTTGGTATCATGCGTTCGGAAGACGACACCAACTCACGATCAGTAGTAGCCCAGTAAGGTATGGACGCATCTCCAGCAAGCACAAATCCGGAAGGGAAATATCTGTGATATATTGTGAGCGCAGCTCGAAAAATCATGAAACCTGAACAAACTCCTGTGTCCATGATAGGTTGGTGGTGCATCCGGATGTCCATTGAGGCCATCTATTTAATTGTTAATGTTTCCCGAGGAACACAAGATGGATGACTTGCTCCCAGACAGCAGAATTAGTATTTCCTTGACATATAGTGCATGCCATCATAAGATTATAAGACGACCAAGAACTGCTCTAATATCAGAACAATCGGAGACGCAGTTGTCACCCCCACTCACCAATAACATTCATTTGCGGTTGAAGAATTTGGCAAGGAGTACGAAAAGCCGTTGTTCAGGGCCTGTTGGTCATAGTCTTAGAGAGCACACATGAGTTTACAGCCAAGAAACAAGGAAAATGCACATGCTGTTCCCAGTGCACGCAGCCTCGACATAGGCGACAGTATGACAAGGCGAGTAGCCCTGACTATCATTCATCCATGAGTATCCACTAATGCAGGTGGCATTTGAGACGACATTGCGTTTGACTGGATGCACTTGTACGGCCAGGATAGTCGAAATATATGGAATTATAGACAGAAAACACAAGGACACCATGTTGGAAGAGCCAGGCTAGGGGGATGTGGGTGATCAATATCAATATTGATCAATGCTAACCATGCGGATTAATTTTATTGGAGTAAGGGCAAGGCTTATCGTTACGTTATCAGCGCTCGTCTCATGGCCTTGTCTGGTGACTTTGGTCGAGAACATGTATTGTCAAATGGCTGTGTGTGCGGACCGAACCCACACAGGATACATGTATGTGTGAATCGAATGAACGCTGAGCGCTGAATCGCCGGTTGGATATTGGACTGCAGCAAGTGTGCACGTGGGAACTTCAAAACAACTTGTGAAACGTTGACTCTCTTGTTATAACGTTATGGTCGTGGTCCTCAAGCCCATAACCGACGTCACTGTCAGTGACTCGCAAGTCCCTATAATTAGGGGAACACATATGTACTAATCCTTCGAAACGACTTCGGAATGGCTTCTGAAAGCCGCATTCGAATCGTTTGAAACAGGCTGTGCGACACGGCATGCGCACAGTTACTAGTAATGTACATGCGGCTATTCCATTATTACCCGACCGCTCAGTTTGTCCCTCATCTGTCAACTCACTTGACCCCTTTGACGCCGCCAAGGAGTCAGGTCCATCTTCGAAGTTCGGTACTAGTCTTCAAACTTTCCCTGTTTGTAAGGATGGAGGTATTCCTGGTTCACCCATTCCTATCATGGCTATTCGTATTATTACTAACTTGGTTCACGAGTCTTCATTCGGAGAAGTGACAGTGGGCGCACCTACTATCCAAGACCTATGGCCCGCGTTTAGCCGTGCAGCATCTACCAGCCTTCACAAGCTTCACAGTCACCTCGCAGTTGTTGCCTCCATTCGTTGTCACCGTTGTCCCTCCTGGTTCTATTCGCTGCCGCCAGCGGTCGGCTTACAGGTCATCACTTCACTGCCATCTCAATTGCGTTTCTGGCCCTGTAACATCTTTCGCACACCTGCTTCATAAGCTCTCTCAACCTTGCTAATAGCATAGCAAATCGAGCCAAAATGGCATGTCTATCTTCAAATTGGTCCATGAACAACGAGCAGCAATTGCCCTGTGAAGTAGTGACGCTGGTGTACAATTCGTGCCACCCGAATACTACGTGTGAGCCCCCTCCTATACTCCTCTTTGTGATACGCTTATCTCCCTTCAGATGGTACCATCTCCCCTCCCTCTTCTGAAGACTCCTTTGTTCCCGTTGGCTCAAATGCGACTGTATGTACTTGGTGAGTCATATTCGTGTACATTCGGTGCAATTTTTGAAAATGAGAACGGGCGCTATAAACAGTTCCTGGGCAAGTTACAACTTGCTAAGTGCCTGTATGTTTTGTGTCACGGGATCGCCCTCTTTGGTGAGGTACGTTTCTTAGGTCCACTCGCTGTTCGCTTTAGCAAACTTCGCATAGCTGGGATACATGGATAAAGAATTGCGGTGGCATGACCTCAACAACAACGTGAGTTTATATACGGCTTGTTTTCTACTTATGTAATTTTTACGTGTCTCTGAAAGATACTTTCCTTGGGATTCGGGAATAAGGCTCCCTTCTAACACGACAATTCCTTATTATGCGAGCTACAATCGTAAGTTCTGATAGCAGGACCGTTAAGCTCCCTTATCACGAATGATCGTATAGCTAGTAACTACCCCACTGGGACATTTGACAAGACTGTTGCCTCTGATATCAGCACTATGTGTAAGCTCATTCGACTATGTCAGTCAAATGTGTACTAACTTTTATTAGCAAAACCCGACTTGAATGGAGCACCTCTTCCTAGCGCTTCGTCATCGGGTTCATCGTCCAGTTCTTCATCTTCAGCAACTCCTATTGGTCCGATTGTTGGAGGCGTTGTCGGTGGAACGGTTCTGCTGCTTCTATTATGCGGCTTCTTCTCTTTTATTATTTGCCGGAAGCGCAGAAGAGCAGCACAATTCCCGCCCAAAATGACACCGTCCATATGGAATGGTTCACACTTCGCTGTGGCGACCAAAGACTCGACGACTCGCGCTCCCCTCGCACCGTCAGGATACCCTCAAACATCAGCTGCGATGTCTTTCTCTCCTTACGCTATTCAGTCCAATCATATTCGCAATGTTTCTTCGGTTACGAGCCTCCGTTCGCTCCACATCGCTTCACCCACTTCCGCTGGGCATTCTATGCCTTTCTCGCCTTTGGCGCCCCCTATCGCCCCTGTGTTATCACCCGTCAGCGATGCAGCTGATCTAATTACTCCATTCCTTGCCACCCAGCCGTCAAGCCGACCAGGCACTCCAGACAGAAAGAGCGCCCAAAGCCACGGAGAACCTGCACATGAGCGCGCCGCGTCACCTCAATCTCAAAGATCACGCATGAACCCGCCCCCTTATACCCCATCATCTCCCACGTCCTCAAACCATACCCACGCTGGGTCCAACTCTTCCAGGAGGCTTTCTGTCATCAGGCATTTCAGGCGGGCAGGCGGCTCAGGGGACACGACCATCAACTCAGTCATGGACCAGAGGAGGGCGCACGCGCCGAGGATGCACTCTGGAACGAGTGCTGAGAGCGCCAGAAGTAACTCAACTACTGCGAGTTCAGGTGACAATGGGCGGAGTATAAGGACTGCCCTTGAACGCACTACAACGACGGCTGCTTCCAGTTCGCGTCGACCTGCCGTATAGAGAAAATCTTTGTATTTGTTTCTTCTTCTTGGACCCTCATTTATCCTCCATGGTGTAGACAATACGTGCGGTATTGAACTGTTATCGTCTATATAGTAAAGGATCTTCTGTGCAACGACTCCCGGATGGGGTGCGGTGGTCAGAGCGTACCAGCATGACCGTTACCGTCACCCTGAGTTGATGGCATGACTACTCTGCAGGAGCGCCCGAGCAGGCGTACGCGTTGCGAGGAATGGTGACACGATAGCGTGCATATATACGGTAAGGTTATAAAATATTCTCTCAAGCTCAGGATAGGGGGAAGCGCAATCAGATCTAGTACATATTCGATGATATCCTTCTTCTCCTCTTCACACGCTATAACAGCAGTCTCCACAGAGTCCTGTGTGATGACTTTATACAGAAAAGCCGTCTTGTCTTGACCAAAACGGTGGCATCGAGAAATAGCCTGTACCTAAGTTACTCGCCTTTACATCAACGGAAAAAATACTACGTCTCACTTTAACCACACATCTTTGTAACGGTTCGCGAAAGAGTCAATGACTTCTATACGTTGTTTGGTCGAAGGTTCGCCGTGATCTAACGATAAGCATAGCTTTCAAACGCCAGCTTGCATAAAATGGTCGTATCACACGAACATTGGTCCACGCCTATCTTCATCTGGACCTCCAGCAGATCCATCGTGCCCCTAAAGCAGCACTGGGCAGGCAGACACGAGACAAGTCCAAGAAAATGGTAGAACGATATACAAAAACCAGCACCTTCTGGCCTTCTAGTAGTACCCCTGTCACGATGATATCCATCACCGCGCGGACTTTACTTGAAACATACGCATGTCCAAATAGCCGAGCGAATGGCTGAAGGATTAATGAGTGAACTTCCGGATCGGGACCGAGTCCGCGTCCGTAGTATGTACATGTCCAGTGACTGCATCAGAAGTTACATCAGCATCCAGGCCAATTATCTGCCCCAAGACGCCCATGCTGAGTAGCAATGGGTGATCGCATGCTAAGAGAGAGGACTATCAGAGCGATCTACGTACCATATACGTAAACAAATCCATTACTTACCTTGCCTGACTCTTGGCAGCCACTCCATATCGAAATCTTTGATGGGCCGGAAGGAGCCCAATCGTGTATCATTCTCTCCCCTTGTGTTTGCCACACATGAACAGTCTTGATTTCTAGATTCGGAAGCTGAATTACATCCACCTTTCTCCTGTATCTAGTACAATTCGCAAGAAGATCCTATAAAAGGTTCATTTCAATGACTGCGCATAGCGGAGCAACAACATACCGCGACTATGTATGCGGAAACCTTGGAGAAGTATCCACGTTTGCCGCGCACAGCGAAAGCGGTGCTTTCGGCAGCCGGACTATGTTCACCTGTGACTTCAAGAAACCTGAACTGGAGTTAGATATCGGATGGCTTATTCTATACAAGCCGTTGCTAATGCTTCGTCGTTCAGTAGTCGTATTCAAATTGTCACGAACTCACTACGAACGGGGTGCCAGTAAGACAAAGCCCTTGAAGCTTTTGCAAAGCCATGCATGCCTTGTACCAAGCACCTAAACCCACAACCTTATGCGATTCATCTGCAACATTTTCAATTGTACTCGGTTAAGGTGGTCGTTTCAGGCCTTGACCACACTACCTAAAATGACGCGGGAGCACCATGCCAGAAAAACTCCTTAGGATCCTTGCTCACTCGACGTCCTATTCGCTGATACGTAGTGATCTACGCAGGACATTAGGTAGCACCGGGTAGTTTCTTGGAAGTACTTGCGATCACATCTGCGTCCATGAGAAGCGTCTACACCTATATTTTTAGCATGCGTGGGCAGGTCTGGCAATCTACCTACTCATGTGCCCATCATGAACTTTCGCTGTTAGTCCACCACTAAATTTCCCAATTTCGCGCATCCACAGTTCGCGGAGATATAGCAGGGACAATAATCCTTCATAGTAGTTTCAACGAGACACCATTGACAAGAGTAAATCGGGTTTACGCCGGTGTCCTGTTTAGGTGGAGCTTTCACGGGTCCACTAGTCTTAGAAAGAACCCCAGGCGATTTCTTGAGATCTGTTGCTTTGACCCTTGGAGCGTGTTCTTTATCAACGCGATAGAAGTTACGGTCTTTCCGAGACTTTGGGTTTGAACGAGTGATTAGAGGCCCATTCATGCGCATTGCACACATCCCATCTCGTGCGCGAGTATTGAGCCTCCTTGTCCTGCTTTCTCACTGGCGAGCAGCCACTCGAGGTCCATCGCTTGATGCTTGAAAAGGGTGTGCGAGGAACCCGGAACGGACCCACCAATCTTGTTGTTTGCTGCATTGCTAGACTTTGGCTTTTTCTGAAGCTTGTTAAACTGAGAAAAGTTCAAGCTTTGGTGCTACTCCACAGGGGCGGGTCGGGCCCCCTGGGGCTGTTTCGAATTTGGTGGGGTGCTGGAAAGTCAAATGGATTTTGACGCCTTCGAGGCTGAAGATGGCGTTACATTAGTGGTGCGGCGTGGGGACTGAGGTTGACACTAATGAGAATATCTCAAGGCGATGTTGAAGCGATGCTTGCCTCTTTTTGACGACCATCATCTTCTAATGATGCAAGAAACAACTGAAAGGCGCACATGTATGTTGAATTTGAAACAGGAATTAGGAGGACCCACAGCTCTTTATAACCCCTGTGAGTGATGGCCTAGGCGAACACAGAAGGTCTTCAGATCGTGTGATAACACTCCTTCGTTTTATTGTCTGAAGCTAACATCTCATAATAGGTTTTCGTAATGAACCACCGTCAATTGTTTCCGCTGGGATAAAGACACAGGGACAATCAGCAGTGACGACGATATGAAGGCGGTGTGTTTGATGTCCGAACCTCGATAGGTGCATTCGCACATGCCCTTGAGACTCAGAATAATGAGAACAAATATTCCTTGATCTTATCAATGGAGACTATAGCAACCACAATGTTCGTTGCAATCACCACACTTACGGTAAACTACATCCTAGGACATCCTGAGGGAGCTGAGAAGGGCAAGTCACCAATGAGATCGAACTTACATGAATGAGTACCACAGGTCCACAGCATAAAGAGAGTTGTCATGACGTCAATGGTGCTGTTTCGGTGGCCTACATATTAACCGAAACAATTACATGGAGCCTTGCCAATTGGTGAGCCGGAAGGCAAAGAGGAATCCTGAGATGTCTGCTATCAGCGTTTTCTGGGAGCACCACTTCATGGTTCGAGCAAGGGGAAGTGACTCTACTAGTACAACTTACCAATATTTAGAACAGCCTGTTGACATATCGCATCAGCGTTCAACATCTATGCTAGTGTGTCATGACACGGCGATCTTCACCTGCTACTAGTAGTAGTAAGTAAAAGCGGTACACTGAGTTGATGATGATCAAATTCAAGTTGATGTTCCAAGAATTTGGCGCAGTGGCAGCTGCTGCTGCTTACATAATCTGATTGCCATGATTCTGAACTACTGCCGCCAGCCTCTGGCACGAGTCTCAGACCCTCCATCGCTGCCTATGTCTGCCTGATTTCGGATCAATTGAAAGTTCATGTTGAACTGAAATGTCGAGTTTCATATCGTTGTTCAACCCTTCCAGGCATCCAGTAACGATGAATCCTCGCGACAGACCATCAGATCCTCTTTCACGACTCCGCTACGCCCTCGAAACAATGCCAAGTTCACGAAAGTATATATTTTCTCCCGCAACACGTGCAGAGGTTCTATCAGAGCTTTACGATGCATTTTGGGGACCGTATTCACTTCTCTTCCTCCCGTTGTCCAATTCCAGCCTCCCTATGCACGCTACTCTCAGTAGCGTTCAAGCAGATCTGGGCTTTGCTGGTGCCGGTTCAGAGGATCCCATCGTTCCTGGAAGGCCGTGTGGCCATATCTTCAGCAAGGGAGAGAGTTGTTTTCGTTGCAAGTCAGTAACCCGCTTGCTATCCTGTCAATCATTCACAGTACCCCTTCAGAGACTGCGCTCTCGATGATAGTTGCGTTCTCTGTAGCCGCTGCTTTCATTCCAGTGATCATTCAGATCATAATGTTAGCTTCTTCGTCGCTCAGCAGGCCGGGGGCTGTTGCGATTGCGGAGACATCGAGGCCTGGCGTAACCCTATCTCATGTCCTTTTCACCCACTTGCTCCCCATGTCCAAGCGCAGATTGAACAGTCCTTGAGCGCAGTTGATGCCACTCTTCGAGCCGCACGGCGTTCTATATCTGAGGAGATTCCATTCGTTGAGAATTACCCATACAGAGTCGCTATCCCGCCCGACCTACGTGATCTCATGAGTCGTACTATTTCATATGCACTCGACTTTATCCTTGACACCCTGGACTACTCCCCGGATGAAGCGACAGTGCCTTCGCATGAGGCTGACCTACGATTGCAGCCCTCAGCAGATCCTATGCAAAAGGACCAATATGCCATCATCATCTGGAACGACGACAAGCACTCGTTTGATGAGGTGATCAAGCTTATATGCGAGACCACTGGTCATGATAGGAAGGCGGCAAGCATCATGGCACACTCTATTGATGATGTGGGCCGAGAAATAATCGACATCAACGGTGACGTCCCCCGGCTCCTCGAAGCAGCGCATTTGATGTCAAAAATTGAACTCGGTGTCACGATCCGTCGTGCATACGATACCTTTCGCGAGCAGGTTGCTTGTGTCATTATTGAGTGGCTGCTTGATCTCACTCGAAGCCGGCTGGGGGCGGATACACTGATAATCAAAGAAATCATCGCTGCCGAGCTTCTGTCGCCGAGACGGCGGGAGAACACGTTCTTCACTTCTGGTCCGCAAATCCCAGACCTTGCTGCAGATCTGACGCATCCATGCCGTATTGATTGGTTATTCATCTATCACACTCGACTATGGAAGAAGCCCCGGATACATTTGAAAGCAATTTATGCATCGATCTTGATACTTTCGCATTCCCATAAGATTGCAATCGGTATGTCACAACGTTTCTCGTCGTTGCAAGCACATTTTGACGTATTGCAGCGTCCCACTTTGCCAGCATCTACCACCGTGTCGCTGACGCTTATCTTTTGGTTGACCGTGAAGCAGAAACATCCATAAAGTATTTCGCTCTCCAACTTTTCACTGCGCCATCCGTTGCCCTGCACATCGTTTCTCAACACGATCTCATGACACGTCTGCTCGACATCATCGTCAACTTCTTCACCAACCACATTGAGGACAAGCACATCCTTACCACGTCTCCTGCCCAACAAGACATAGACGTTGAGAGCCCCCCATTCAGAAGCAAACGCTTCATGCCCGTCTTTAGTGATCTCCGGTATCTCTGTCACAACCGGCCTGTCCAACAGCTCATCGCTCGTCACCCAGCCTTCATACGCAAGTTTGTCAAGGTATGCCAAGTCTTCATGTGTATCAACCCAAACAAGCGCGTTGCCTCGAGTCACGTCGAGTATGAGACGGATGTGTGGATCAGCGTGTTCAACGTAACACTTTCGCTTTCCCGCGTCATCAAAGTCTACGGTGAAGCATTCGCATTTGCGAACCCAACGCAGCTTGTAGGAGCTATCACGACTGTCGTGCGGGAGATCCTCGCCGTATGCACTCTCTCGACAGATAGGCTCGACAAGGAAAAGTTTTCAAAGCCGATGCTGCACGAGGTCGAGTTTGGTGATGCACAGTATCAGATCGTCGATTTCAACGTGTTGGAAGGATGGGTCAGCTTCCATCACTCACTTCACTGGCTCCTTGCAGATCTGTTGAAGCACGTTGATATTTTGTCAGAGGAGTCATTGAAGCAGATTGGGGTATCTGGCGTCCGGGACTTGTTTTTGCGCCCCTTCAATGAGGGCGCCATTCTCACATTAATTGATTTCCCCTTGCGAGGTAAAACGAACTCATCAATATTGCAGCTGGTCTAACTATGGCTTCGCAGTGCTCGCTATGATTGCCCAGATCAGGGCAGGATTATGGGTCCGCAACGGCTTCCCTATTCGTGGCCAGCTCCTGCACTACCGCGATTTCATGCTCCGTGAGCTCTGCTACGACCAAGACCTATTCATCCTCCAGTCATCTCTCATCATCCTCGATCCCAATATCATCATTGTTTCCATCCTCGACCGTTTCGGCCTCCTCTCGTTCTTCCGCGGCGAAGTCGAGAAGTCCCCTTATGAAGGCGCCCATCTTCTGAGCATGGTCGAGGAACTTCTCTACGTCCTTATAACTATTCTTGGCGAGAGAGCCAGTGCCACGAAGCTCCCATTCCAGCGTGCCATCCGTCGCGAGATTGTGCACGCACTCGCGGCGGGGCCAAGTTCATTCACTGATCTTGCCAAGCGAGTCTCCGAGAGGATGGTGGATGATGTATCTTTCGAGCGTGTCCTCAAGGATGTATCTCACTTCCGCGCACCTGAGACGACATCTGACACCGGCGTGTATGAGCTCAAGGACGAGGCTTATGATGAAGTGGATCCGTTTACCTTCCACTACACCCGGAACAAGCGCGAGGAAGTAGAGGTCATCCTCAAGAACAGACTTTGGAAGAAGACAGGTGTGAAAGATCCAGTCATCGTCCCGAAGCCGTTGACCATCACGTCCGGCCCGTTTTCGATACTCCCGTCTGTCCTGGAGTCTGAAGCGCTTCTTCAGGTCATGTTCTATGCCATATACAATGTGATTGCGCTTACCAATAGTGCGGGGACGGCCCCGCCCTCCGCCGAGGCTATCCTCGACCAGACATTCCAGCTCATCATGCTAGCGCTCGTGGAGCGACCTTCTGTTTTCAGTCACGTCTCTGTCATCAAACCCTTTGCAGAAGAAAAGAAACTCGCCGACATCATATGCACCATGGAACATGATGAAAAATACAAACCCTACAAGAACCGCATCGATTGGGTTCTGACAGAGATTTCCAAGCATGTTCCGGAAGGGGTGCAGCCTCCTCGCAAAGTCCTGAGCCCCACTGCGCTAGCACCTGATGTTGAGGGTGTCAAGAAGCGTGCGGCTAAGGCACGCCAAGAGGCCATCATGGCAGAGATGAAAGCTCAACAAGCGAGTTTCTCGCTCAACTTCGAGGAGGAGGAAGAGGAAAATGATCAGGATATGGATGAAGCGTCTGACGAACTTTCCTCGTATGGCACTTGCATCGTCTGTCAGGAAGATCTCAATGAGGCCAAAGCGTTCGGCTCTCTGGGACTCGTACAACCCAGCCGGTTGCTCAGAAAACACCCAGACAGTCATAGTCAATATCTCAACGAGCTTATGACAATGCCTCAGTCGCTCGATCGAGCGAGTCCGCGCGACACCACTTTCCCCCCAGCCAATGTCGAGGAGCTCGACGCTACAAGCTCCCCCAACTTTGATGGCTTCCCTACACAGTACACTCGCTTCGGACTCCACGCGTCTGTGTGTGGCCACATGATGCACCTCGACTGTTTCCAAGTCTACAATTCCTCCATTCGTCAGAGGCACCGCTCACACGCGACCAGAAATCATCCTGAAAACATTCAGCGCAAGGAGTACATCTGCCCGCTTTGTAAGAGCTTGGGCAATGTCCTTCTCCCCGTTCTTCACCCCAGCAATGCTCCTGCAAGCCAGGTCCCCTTCCCAGACTGGATTCGAGCCGCGGGGATAAGTGTCTTGAAGTCAAAACCAGACAGCGTCATGGATGGTTTGCAGTTTAGGAGTGGGACAGGCGAATTTGTGTTCTGGAGCGCACAAGATCCTGGTTATGGCGCAGCCGTGCGCAGGCCAGAAGCAGTGGCTTCGACGAAGATGCTCGACACCCTCATATTGTCATCAAGAATGGTCTCGCAACAAACACGCCATCTTCGCGAGCGACCTGAACCAGAAGTAGGAGAAAGAGGCGCCGGAATGTATCTTCCGGAAGACCTTGTCGGATACACGATTTCCGCTATCGAGGTTGCTGCTCGTGGGACTGACTCCTCGGGAGGCATTGTGGCGGATTCGCTTTCATTGTCGGATACGCAAAGTAGAATGATCCGCGGGTTGCTTGCCAGCTTGACAAGACTAGCCGCTCTTGAACTGGACGGTCGGCCAGATGGTGGCCGGGAGTCAGTCAAGCAAGCCATAATCAAACGGCTGCTCCCAGAATGGAGCCGAACATCATTGACCTCCTTCTCGTACCCCTTGCTCTTACGCGACCCATTCACCGTACTCATCGAAACTGCCACAGTGGCTCCCGAGATGTTGCAGCATGTCTTGATCTTGTGCTATTACGCTTGTTTGGCTCGCACAGTCATCGGCATGGTGTATGTCCTCAACAAGGCCAGGACGTACACAGCTTTCCAGCAGCCCGCTGCTCGTGCCCATGCTGATATCTTTGGCGATGTCCGTATGTTCTTCATGTCGGTTGTGCGACACTCACCCGTCTTCGAACACACTGCTACGCTAGTCTTTGATGCGTTTGGTGAAGCTCGCATTGAGAAGATGCTTTATGCGTTTACTCTTCCATTCCTCAGACGGGCAGCAATCCTGTGTCGCTCCGTCGTCCCGCTTACATTCCCAACTCCATTACTAGGTGCCTCTAACGTCAATGAGTACAAACGTCTACTGGCTACCCTTGGCATTCCCCCCTTGGCAGACCTCCCAAACCAAGATACGCTTCAAAATGCCCTCTCCGGATGGTGCGCCCACTATGGCCACTCACATGCTGCATCGCAACTCAACTGTGGCGTCGTACTTGACTACGCGGCTGTGTACGGAATCGCCCGTCTGCCGCTCATCCTCGATAACCTCTTTGGTGAGCGAGACAAGGTGATGAAATGCCACCGATGCAGCACCGTTCCGACGGATGCTGCAATTTGTTTGATCTGTGGAGTAACGTGCTGTATGGCGAGTCACTGCTGTCAAGACGAGTTAGGAATTAGGGGGGAATGTAATATGCATACACGAGAGTGAGTCCTCCACGTCATGCCACGACAGATGCTGATTCCTCGTGGTTACAGGTGCGGCGGTGCTATCGGTGTTTACTTTGTCGTGAAACGATGCTCTTTGCTTTATTTGTACGTCAACAACGGGACGTTCGCGCAGTCCCCTTACCTTGATGTTCATGGTGAGGTCGATGTCTCAATGAGGTCAGTCCGTTCCGCCGCTGTATTTCAATGGAATGCTCAACTGCGGTTTACAGACGCGGTCGCCGTCAATACATACACCCAGCTAGGTGGGAAGAAGTCCGCAAAACGTGGCTCAACCACGGTATTCCAACTGCTGTTGCCCGTAAACTTGAGAGTACAGTCGATAGTGGAGGATGGGAAACGCTTTGATTTCTTAAAGAACTCTGTCCCGTAATCTTAGCAAGAAGCCTGTGCATACTACTCACACATCATCTGTATAAAAGTAGCGCAAATAGACGATTAGACAGTCGATCGTTTTTATTTCGAATCGCTAGTTTTGTGCGCTGAGAGCGCCAATTTTAGCCTTTCTGCTGTCCGTTCGGTGCCAAGAACATCGATAATCTCAGGAAGGCTGGGTCCCGCTTTCATCCCAGATAGCGCGTGCCTCAAAGCAGTCATGAAGACCTTTGACTTCAGGCCGGTTTTCTCGCACGCATCGTGTAAGAAAACTGCAATGTCAGATTGAGTCGATGGTGATGAAGATTCGAGTTGCAGAATCACTCGTCGCAGCACATGGTCTATAATGATGCAAACCGATCAGTAATCCTGATTACTGACAGTGCGCGACTTGCCATAGTCATCAGCTGAAAGCCCTCGCTTCATGGAATGAGCTTCGGGTAATTCATAATCCAGTTCCACGAAAAAGAACGGGGCAAGTGTTGGGACGTCATGAAGATTTGTTATGCGACCCTGGGAGCACTGTAGCTATACGTTGATCCAGTAGATAATGCATGCTCACCTGCAAGACACTGATCACACGTGTGATGTACTCCACATTTGTGTATAGACTAGAAACATTGAGTTAACAAGGGCAAAAATTAAGAGATGAACAGACTACCTGTGAGGGAAAGCAGCCTTCACAACATCATGTACTCGTTTTGCCTGGAAGGCAATACCCTGTTCGCTCTGCCAGCTCCGCATGAGGTGATGTTTGTTAAGATATGCAAGCTTTGCGGGATCGAGAACATTCCTGCGATGCGTGAGGGAAGATAAATCAAACTGCCGAATAAACCTGTTGTAGAACACGCAAAGAACCCATGAAATAGTGACAACGTACTTGCTCAATAAGTTCTGGAAGCGTCATCACGGTTGTACTGTCGGGGGGTTGAGTCGGGGGCGTTCCGGGTGGAGAAGCACGTCCATTTTCGTGGTGCACGCCCCATCCGGCCAGTGCCAGCCAATTTAGAATACCTTCCGGCTCCCAACCACGGCGCTATGGAGAATGGCGTTCAAATCAAAGTTTGTGGGCGAATAAAAGCGTACCATGAAATCTAAGACAGACACATCTCCGTTGCGCTTTGACATCTTTGTTCCATTCGGGTTCAAGAGGATGGGCAGATGCGCAAACTGAGGGGGCTTGAAGCCTAGACAAGAATACAGATCGAGGTGCAGCGGTAGTGAAGGTAGCCATTCCTGGAATGCATGAAATTCAAGGATGTCGTGTCACAGTGGTATGGATACCTACCTCTCCGCGGAGAACGTGTGTGATATCCATCTCATGGTCGTCAACAACAGACGCCAGATGGTACGTAGGGAACAGATCAGATTTCAGCAGAATAGGATCTGTTGGAAGTGAGGCATGCGCATCTCTCAAGATACCGAAGACGATATCGGTGGGTGAAGCACGGTCTGGGAGGCTGTCATCCTGTCACTTGTAAGCATGAGGTTCGACAGCACAATAGATGTATTTACATTCAGTCTGACGATGGACTTCTCCCCAGCACGTACTCTCCGTGCGACTTCTTCCTCGGTGAGATGGAGGCAGGACTTGTCATACGTGGCATTTGACCCTGTGCGTGCAAGCTTCTCGCGGGTAGCAGCAAGTTTATCGGGAGAGCAAAAACACCGATATGCGTGACCAGACTATGAATTGGCAATGGTCAAAGAAAGGAGATAGAGATAAGGAGCACACGACGGACTTCTAGGAGCCTGCGTGTATATGAATGGTAAAGGTCGAGCCGTTCTGACTGGTGGAGCTCAGTATACGGGGCGCGCGACAGGTTGTGAGACACCGACTTGGAAATACGGCCCATGCGGACCATCCATTCCAGGACCTAGTAGATAAAGATTATTTGACTTGCTTTGAGCCAGGACGTGATATACAGCATACCGAAGTCATGCGGAAGACCAGCCCATGCTAATGCATTCCTAATGCCGTCCACCGCGGTCGGTACATATCTCGCCTGGGTCACAGATGAGATTTTGCTACAATAAGAGAAGCATGGAACTGACCGCGTCTGTGTCTTCTATTCTGAGAATCCATTTGCCTCCGTGTTTTTTGGCGAACAGGTGGTTGTAAAGAGCAGTCCTGAGTCCACCGAGGTGGAGAGCACCAGTAGGAGATGGTGCAAATCTCAAGAGAACCATATTTGAGAAATTATGTTATTGACAGGGCAGAACCAGGCACTTCAATCAATATTGAGTGCACTGTGCAGTCTTAGAAGTGGCAGCGATGAACTTAAGCCGGTACTTGGATGTGGGGTTACTAGTCAAAGCTTGAAGAATTTTGCCGCCAATTTGTACATAAATGGCCTTGTAGTGGCTCCTCTCAAACGACCACCATGTATGATCACAAAGGTTTCTGTCAAACCAACAGTCCGCAGAATCTTTAACAGAAGGCTATGTTAGCATACAAACCTGTATATGATATCTAATGTATATATCCAACTTATAGTATTAGTGGCATTTGACGCTGGGGCGAGTAGACATGCCCCTTCAACCATCTATTGATTTATCCAGGACACCAGGGAACACAAATTTAGATACGTGACCCAGAGATATAGTGAAATGTGATATAAATCGGTTGAGCGATCCCTACCACCTTGTAATATCTGCCTCAGCCTCTCCAAACAGGCTCGTCTTCTTGATCGCAAAGTCCCCCTCGGGAATATCCTCCTCATCTCTCACATATAGATCTGGAAACTCCCTCCTAAGGAATCTGAGAACATGTGTATTGATTTGCTCGAATTCAAGGAGGAAGCCGTCGTGGCCATCAGGCGATGGGATGACAACAAGTTCTGCATCAGGTATGTGTGTCGCGAGCTCCTTTTGTTCAGAAGGAGTGAACAAACCATCCGTTTCGACGCTAATCACCAATGCACGCGGAGGGAGAGTTGCAATGACAGCGGCAAGGGCGGTTGATTGTGCCGTTGGTGATGGAGGGTCTTCAGTAGTGGAGGCTCGTCCTCGAGCGACATCATGCGTATCCATCTTGCGGGTGATATGGATGTAACAATTAGCGTCAAAGCGCGCCACGAATTTAGCGCCTTGATAGCGCAAGTACGATTGCGCTGAGAAAGGTGGAGGGGGTGAGCTAGATCCCGTGCCGTTCGACCCTTCTGTTGGAGAATGAGGTGGAGATGATGCGGCTGAAGTTTGAGTTTGGGGGCGTGCGCGAGTCACTTTTTTGTGACCCTCATTATGAGCAGCGAGATCCTTATCAGCAAGTGTAATAGAAGAGGGTGTGACAGCGCTAGACTCCGGGACAGGGGTAACTTGAGGGCGACGCCCAAAGCGACTCTCGAAGGAGTCGCGCGACCGATAGGTTAAAAGTGCAGCCATTCGAGCAGCAGCCAAGCCTGTTGAAGGTTGTGTTGCATAGTACCCGTCGTCGTAAAGTGGATCACTATAAATGCTTTGACGTTGTGCCTCTCCCCAACTGATACACCAAGCAGAGTGCTGCGCAGACGTAGCCAAAGGAATGATATGGCGTACATAACTTGGGGGGCTGCACAGAGGCCATTCAAGTACAGCCATGCCGCCCATGGAGCCTCCAATGGCTACAGCAACACTGGAAACCCCAAAATTATCAAGAACGAGCTTGTGCAGTCTGCCAATGAACCAAGTCAGAGACGATTCAAGATATTGAAAGACCACCCACCTCACGTCATCACGTATCGATGTCTGAGGAAATTCTGGGCCATAAGGTTTCCCCGTCTCTGGATTAATTGTCACAGGAGAGGCCGATCCATATGGTGAGCCCATAACATTAGCACAGAAAATGAAAAAGCGATTGGGATCGAAGGCCTTCCCACGACCGATGAGGGGGCCCCACCTGCCAGTGGAACGCATAAGAATTTTTCTGAAATGAAACACCAAAATCTCACCAATCTTCTACGTCTGCGCTGCCAGTGAATGCGTGGCATATGATCATAACGTTGTCTCTAGTGTGATTCAATTTGCCCCAAGTCTTGTAGGCAACCGGGACCTCTCGCAATACCCTCCCATTCTCGAGAGTAAACGATGGAATAATGCAAATATTCTGGTCAACCAAGGGTGCAAGAACAGACATGATGAGTCACTTGCAGCTAGAGCTACTCGTGACTCGATCGTTATAGCACACAAGCACTGCAAAAATAATGACGAGTGGATAAAAGAGATAATGATAATGTCGAATGTTGCGAAAAGAAAGTGTGTATAGCCTAAACAGACATGGTAGTAAATGAGGAGTTCGTCCGTGGCCCAATCGAAACTATTGTGAGATTCAGACTTAGAGTCACTAAGAATGATTCAGCAGCTTCTGAATTCAACAACTACAAACAAGTAATGCGACAATTCGCTATATGACGTGATCGATTCAACTGATCACTGGTATGCTGGCGTGGTCTTTTGGTAGTGCTATTGGCACACTAATTTGATGTGACACTATAGTATCTGTGAGCCTGCACATAAATCAAAGTGACCTATTGGACAATAGTCTCGAGCTTAATTCAAAGGAGACATTAGTCCTGGTCAAAGACTAACAGATCAATATTAATGTGGGAAAACAGCAAAACAGCGATGCAAACCAAACACTACAAACAGATATGTCAGAATCAATTTCTCTGCCAAAAGTTGTTCAATTGGGTTTTTTTTTGATAACGCGACCAGGCCCACTACTGCAATAGCAGAAATTTATATTCAAATTCATGTACATTGGACAAAATAATTTGGCAGATACTATATACATTGGCAGCCATTGTTTTTCAAAGTTCGCTCTGCTCCAATAAAAGCATCACGGCGAAGGAGTTTGCAAAAATTGCTGAGAGCCGAAGCTAACAGACGGGTTCGGATGTGTAATTTGCAATCAGCAAAAGACTGTGCCTCGGTAAAGACCTCACTGGCGACAGTACATGCCCGAGCACAAGAGATGAAGAAACTGAATGTGGAGCGGGGGTTTATATAAAGGCTAGCTAGTCCGCGCACGGACCAACTTCCAGATTTAGCAACATGTGGTGTTACCCATTTTGGCAGTTAAGACATTATGTGATCATGGCTGGTAGCATCCGGGTTTGTAAGTACTGTTAGGAAGTTTCTAGTAGACTAGTACTGTAACATGCCACTAAGGGCAGACGACGCCCCATCCTTTCCACTCCGTTCTACCCTCCTGGATATCAAGAATCCTTTTCCGGAGTGCCGTACCAACTGGGCCCATCCCAGCCCCAGGAATTACGATGTCCTTACCCTCGTACCCAATTCTATTGCAAGGTCCAACAATGACCGCTGTACCTATAATCAACGCCTCCAGCAATTTGCCCTCGGACGACCATTGGGCGAGGTCACTCATGGTGTACGCCTTTTCTTGTGGGTGTAAGCGTACTGAGCTTTCTTTGTGGAGTTCTGGATCGCTTGCGAGGGCAAGACATGATGCTCTAGTGACTCCAGGTAGAATAGTACCGTCCAGAGGGGCGGTGATAAGGTCCACGCCTTCAACATATGTGTTCATTTATATATCTAATCATGTCCAATTAAAACTCACCGTCCCCGTCATCCCTTTTGACTACAACGAAGAAGTTCATTGCTCCAGCCTCTGTGATTCTTCTGTCATCGCCAAAAAGCCAAAGGATTTGGTCGTAGCCTCTCTCTGCAGCAGTGCGTTGGGGTAGGAAGCCGGGTGAGTAGTTGCCAGCGATTTTGTGCCCTCCAGTTCCACCCGGCCACGCGCGCACATTTTCACTGACCGCAAGGAGAGAAACAGGCTTCAACACTTCAAAGTATGGCCCAGTTGGCGATGCAAGAATGTAAAGCATGGCATGGTCAGACGCCGTTACTCCTAAACCTACATTGCGATCAGGTAAATCCTCGTATACCATCGACTAATTCCACGAACCTGGCCGCGTTGCGATGACGGTGGGACGCAGATACAAACTATATCCCGATTCTTGGGGTATCCAGCGCCTTTCAAGATTCACCAGACACTTTACCAGCTCTAAAACAACATCTCCGTCTATGGGCTGCATGGGGCAATGAAGTCGGAGACACTCCCTGCATGGACATCATGGTACTCACGGGAAGAGCGAGACGTGCACAAGACTTCTCCATTCGACGCATGTTCATATCCGGGCGGAACAAGCGTGCCTTGCCGTCGGGCCCAAGATAAGCCTTCATACCCTCAAAGACATTTCCACCGTATTGGAAGCACGAGCATGCAGGATCAAGTGTAATGGGCCCATGGGGTTTGACCTCGGGCGCGGACCACCCTGTTTCGGGGTCATAAGTTGCAACAATCATGTGGTCCGAGAATGTCTGGTATCATTATCGTTGGAGCGACATGGTTATGGCTGTCAGACGTGTTGCTCACCTGGCCGAAACGTAATGTCTTGATGGGCGGCAGGGGCTTCAATGTCTTTGCGAGCGTGATATTGAGCTTGGATGCCTGCAACAGTATCGACGTTATAATAACTCGAGCTTGACTCGAGCAGCAGGCTACACACTCACATCGAGTGCAGCAGGACTTCCCGGGTTGGCAGAGTCACCCGATATTTGGCCTGGTGCTAGAGAGCCGATGCTGTTTCTGTCACCCATGACTATTGTATCCAAAGAGAAAATACCCATTATTAGTTCGACCCATATTTTTATAAGTAACACTGAGTCACAGCATGACTAGGCAAATGTCTGACAAGGAATGACTCGATCACGCTCGATCAAGATCACCTCAAAGAAGTTTATTTCAATGATTTGATCGGATCGCTGCACTTCCAAATGGAGATCGTCTATGGGCAAAAGCCAATTTTATACGCCAGCACCTTTAGCCCAAACCAGTCTCATAATTACTCCATGCCATCGGAGAGCTTATGCGTCATGACCGTGGCTAGCGTCCTCGAATAGTCGCAAAGACTTGACACCTAGCTTCGAACGTGGTCATGATGCGACTTTCATGTAACCATAAGTACTTGGTGAGCGCGAGAGGGCGCTGGCATAGTACCACAAGCCTAATCCGGACATCGCCATTCGACATACTAGTGAATGACGGTAAGGTTTTGTTGAAGTGTGGACGGATTTAGTGCTTACATCTGAAATGATTTCCCAGATGGGTAGCATCCAAACGTCCTTCGACACTCGATGCAGTGACGTGGCGGCTACCAGCACTTGATGCTGTACAACATTCTGCCATGATGACAACGCTCCTCCTACAGCAGATTCTTCTGCGCAACTGCGGCTACGCGACTTGTCGGCTTGTGCCACGTCTGAAAGGCCACTATGAGTGTCGATACTCTCGATGACGTGCAGATAATGATAATTTCCTACAACAGTACTGGCATTGTGACGAGTGATATTGGCGTCATACTCCGATCTTGCATCACTTTGAGGCCCACTAGTAACATTGGGATAAGTGGTCTGCTGTGGTCTTCTTGCATAAGAAGCATGGCGGCGATAAAGGTACCAAACATCATGATAAGAGCATACCCATCGCTGGTTGTCATTGATGAGGTCCGCGGTCCACGAGTGTTCATTTGGTTCACAAGCCGTGTTTGTCTAGTTACGCCAGTGAGTATGTCAGAAACATGGTACAACTTATGGAAATTACCTTTTTGATGCATGCGCAGATCCCCCACATTCAAGGCATAGCGTTCACACTTGAAAGAGTTGCGCCCGTGAAGCCAATCTTGCGGCTATCTCTGGCTATATGCGGACTTGCAGTATAAGGAGCAGCCGGGGTCCCGAAGTTCCCGCAATCGATAACTAAGGTATCAGGCGAGTTTAATTGGCTGGCATAACGGAGAGACGTACGTCAAACGAAGCGCTTCGAAACCTTCCGTGAACGCCAAACAGTGAGTCTGATCATGAGCTTGATAAGGTCTATTATCATACTTGATATCAGCACCTGATTGCACTTATCAGATCAGGATCCTCACCTTCTGCACGTGATAACAAAGGCTAACGATGTAGATTCAGTAGAAGCGTAGTCTGGACCGTCCGGTCAAAGATGGCAACGTAATTGGAAGTATGTACTAACATTGATGGAAGCTAAACCAACCTCAACACCGCTACGCTCTCCACATGTGCAGTCTGTGGGAATAGATCAAAGCCCCTCAAACTCTCTAGGACATATTTCCTCCCACCCCCTTCCCGCTCCATCCGCTCTATGATCATCCCTATATCGCGCGCTTGTGTATGCACATTGCAGCTCACGTATACCACCGTGCTGCACGCGAAGCGAACCAATTGTTCTATGAATGGTTCATCAGAGCCCTTGCGTGGAGGATCTATGATCAATGCTGTTTTGTCTGGAGGGAAGTGCGAAACTGTCGAGAATATGTTCGCAGCATCACCCGCCAGAAAAGAGCATTTCCCTTGCGGGAGGCGGTTGATAATAGCATTCGCAGTAGCAGACTTGATTGACTCGACGGAGAGTTCAATGCCTGCGACAGTGTCGAAATGTGGCGCAAGCATCAATGAGAAGAGACCAGAACCGCAGTACGCATCCACAAGATGCGTGGGCCCAGACGATTTCGAGGAAGGGAAGATCGCATCTTTTACGTATGAGGTAAGCGGGACAAGCACGGAATTGTTGTTTTGGAAGAATGAATGTCCCGGAAACTCGAAATACATAGAATCCACGCGTTCACGGACAGTTGCCTTGTGGCTCGTGACGCAGATGTGCTTCTCGTCCTCCGGACCGGGAATAGACGATATATCGGAGGGCGGGTGCTCAATGGAGTCGCGTAGAAGCAATGAAACACCTTTCTTATAGCCCCAGATATTCCTGATGGAAATTTATATATATTCGAGTTTCCAATACTGCTCACCTACTTGATTATATCTTCCCGTATAGGTCCAAGTGCTGCGTTTAATACGGGAGTTGCAATAGGACACTCCTGAAGCTGCTAAGTACAAATGAAAACATTCCAAGTTGGTTATTGTCACCTCGATGTCCAGCACTGTCCGCTTTCCGATTTCATTGAATCCAATCTTTAGCCATCCAGGCCTATCTGAATTGGCTGAACCAGATTCAGCCTCCTTGCGTGCTTTTTTTGGTGGGGCCTCAAAATGTGGTGTTATTTTTGTGCGGTAGCCGTATTGAAGTGGCGAGGCTATGGTTGGAAGTACGTCTGGGATGGTTTCCCTGGGAAGGTCTAGTTACATGAGTGAAGGTATTGGAAATGGCTGAATAAAGGGTGTACTTGAGAAGTTTTCATATGCTTTGATAACCACGTTGCGCTTGATTCCGAGTTGAGTATCGTAAGAAAGCATCTAACATGCGATGGTCAGCGGCCGAATGAAAATTAAATGACTACTCGGATTTGATACGTCTGTTATCACTTCGACCAAACATGGGAGCTGATAATCATGCAAAAGCTAAAAGACACCCAACTAACCTGATACTGGCAACCAGAACATTGTCCAAAGTAGCGACACTTCGCACGGCTGTCATCGCGCAGGTCAAGGTTTGGTGAAACGACTTCAAGAAGGTCGGCGAATGAGTGTAGACGCGAACTGCGATAAACTCGAACGCGAATCCTTTCCCCTGGTAATGCAAACGGTGCAACGATCACCCAAGGAGCAGAAGACGCAGGGGAATGTGCCAGCGCATCGCCTGGTGTACGTGAAGGCTGGTCAAAATCAATAGATAGATAGGGAATTTCCTTATCCGCACCATTAGAAGATAATGTAGATACCTCGACCTCCACTTCTTCACGAAAATCAAACGGCGAGTCCCACTCGGTGCCGTGTTGCAGAGCATGTCCGACTGTATCATCTCCTAGCAGTGCGACTATGTCACGCCATAGGACATCTTCTGAGGTGTAAGGCTCTGGCAAGACACGCTTCTGTTTCCTCTTCGCTGATTTCGACGCTTTCTTGGAAGGTCCAAGGACCGCAAGGACACTGAGATTCGTGTCTTTTTTTGTTACATTAGACTCATCCATGGTATCCTCCAATCGCATCTTCTTCTCCAGTGGCGCAGGGACCTCGGGATCGATTGTCGGTGATCTAACACGGGTAGACATTGCAACTGATAGTATCTTGGACTGGCAAAACAAACTGGTTCGAACGTTACAAAGTAGACCAGAAGCACAAGTTGCCGGTGGACGCACGCGATGGGAACGGGCTACAAGCCTTGAAATGGTGTGGATGGTGTTCACAATAGTGATCACGCTCATACCTTGAGCGCTTGTCACAAATAAAATTGTCTGTATTTCCCCGCGCCGCGGCCGCTGGGAAGAAATTACGTCCCGAACTAGGAAATCCACGCGTGACTAGGGGTGGTTTGTTTACTCTGACATCAGCGTCACAAGCTTGTCACTGCAGTCGGACATGCCCTTTGAGCCAAGGCTTCTTTGATATCGTTTAAAATTCCCCAACGTGATAGCCTACTTAGTTGTTTCCTTCTTTTTCCTTTTGCCTCATGATCATTACTCTCGCCCGCTCGCTGCTCATGGAGTCTCCTGACTTGACAACAACAGGAGAGCCAGTGGATTCAGCTACCTTCTGGTGGAAAATTACTATCAGTGCCGTCCTTGTACTTGCGGGAGGTGTATTTGCAGGGTAAGGCTATCCAGTTTAGATACTTATGTGTTATGTTTGATCTTTCGTCATAGATTAACTCTCGGGCTGATGGGGCTCGATGAATTGCACCTGCGTGTCCTGGCTACGTCGTCAGAGGATTTGACGGAGAAGCGCAATGCGCAGAAAGGTGGGTTGCCAAATAGCCCTTGTCTCATTACTGAGTTGATAAAATTTGACCCACCACCAGTATTAAAACTGATGCAGAGAGGTCGGCATTGGGTATTAGTGGTATGTTGACACGCGCACGCACGCACGCACAAATAATTTATTGTTCATTGTAGGTACTTCTTCTGGCCAACGTTGTGAGTGGCTATCTCAGGTGCCTGTGTCTGCAACGGCTTACACCCGCAGGTCATCAACGAAAGTTTGCCTATCTTTCTTGATGGTGCCGTAAGTAACATCATCAATTGTTTGACTTCGTGCAGATTATCAAATTCTATTCACACTAGATTGGTGGGGGTATTGCGGCCGTTGTAATCTCTACCACAGCGATAGGTACGATCTCTTATGTACCCATGAGTTTTTCGTCTATTGATATGTCTATCGCAGTTATTTTTGGGTACGTTCTCGCCCCCTCGGAGTTGGAATTGCTGAGCAAACCATGTTTCTCTTTTTCGAAGAGAGTACGTACGACACTCCGTGATCAGTGCACAAAGTATCCGATTGATCCCATCGCATTTTTGGCAGAATTATCCCGCAGGCTGTCAGCGTCAGATATGGCCTCGCAATTGGCGCACAGTGTGCGCCTTTCGTGCTTTGCCTTATGTATTTGTTTGGTAGGTGGTGCTGATATGCATTGAGGTCATAATAACTCCGGGCGGAAAATAGCTCCTATCGCATACCCTACTGCGAAGCTCCTCGATTACGTTCTGGGCCAGAATGAGGGTCATACGTACAAGAAGGCTGAGCTCAAATCTTTCCTGCAGTTCCATCGCACGGGAGAGGAACCGCTACGAGATGACGAAATCTCCATATTGAATGGGGTGCTGGAGCTCAATACGAAGAATGTGGAGACAATCATGACACCCATCAAGGTAAGCGTTACGTTGGCGATAGATAGGACAATGTTGCTCATGTGTCGGACTGTAGGACGTTGTAACGCTGAGCTCAGACACTATTCTTGATCACACGACTGTAGACGCAATGTAAATATCATAGTTCCAGTTTTTTATTCTTAGGTTGACTAACAGCTCGCTCAGTCTTACAAGCGGCTACTCACGCTTTCCTATACATGAACCCGGGAACCCATTAGCATTCCAGGGGCTTCTACTCATTAAGAAGGCAATTTTCGACATTACACGTCAGTCTGCCTAGATGCTGAAGTTGTTTCTCAGCTGTTGGTATATGACCCGGCACGAGCTCTCCCAGTCTCGGATTTCAAGCTCTCGATTCTTCCCGAAGCACATCCCAGTATAAATTGTTTCCAGGCGCTAGATTACTTGTGAGAATCTTCACTTAAACTTCCATGGCTCTGATGAATGCGTTACAGTCAAACGGGACGTGCCCACTTACTACTGGTTAGTCGGACACCTGGGATTGCAGGCGGTGGAATTGGCGTAATTACACTCGAAGGTGTGTTTTCCCAGGCAGCCCTGTCCCTTTACTGATATCTATGTTCCAGACATTATTGAAGTGCGTCTGACTTGGACTCCAGTATATATCCAAGGATAACCATGCTTTGCAGGAGATCATATCAGAAGAAATTGTGGATGAAACAGATCGATATGAGGATAATCAGAGTAAAAGACATGCGAGGCGAATGACTACGTCTACTGTAATGCGGGGGTTCGTACTCCATTGTCGCTCTCCCACACCTTGTTGCTAATATATCATCTTTGAAGGATTGTGGAACGAGAACGGAGTTTAACGCGAGTGCCGTCCTTCGAGCGGACACCCCTGTTACGCGAGACACCTCTCATGTCATCCACTCCGCGTTCCGAGATCAATCAGCCGACTCCTCGTTACGGCGCGATACTCAGCCAGTCCCCAAAAAAATGAAGATTCCAACCATGTTCACAGGGCGTATGCTGCCGGGTTTTGTTGTATTTAACGATGTTTTTTTAGTATCTTGACTCGTCGCTTTACTCCGTAGTATCATCAATCAAGATCTTGGATTCAATCGGTTGGGTATTGGTCTTTGCTTTTCAACATGGGCACGCACATCTGCGGGACGGCGTGCCCTCTGCTTTCGTAAAACATACTTAGTGTTGGGTTCGATGAAAATGTATTATTACCGTACAGAACGTTGGAGTCGTATATGTGTGCTATATTCTAGCGGTGTATCTGAGGTATGTAGATGATTGACGTCTCGTTCATGTTGGTAACATCTAACGACAAAATGTCTGACTAGTGATCATCACTTGTCGTTTTGTCGAGCTCTCGTAGTCGTTCCTTGAAAGGAAACATCAATAACGGGTCACCTATTCAAATGATCGTCCGCGGACTTACCTCTAGAGCAAACAGGTGCGAGTCATACGATGCTGGTGCAAGCTGATGGACTGATTCCGCCAGACGATACAGATATTCCTGAGGGAAAAAGTCTCAAATTTGCTATGAGCTGGAGGAAGCTTGACAAACCTTATTTTGTCCAGAGGGGCCCACGGAGGCCCATATCCGCTGTGCCAAGTCCTCTAATGGTTCTGAACCAACTGATCGTATCGTCAAAAGACTGAATTAAAAAGAGGAAAGTGGGATGCTCACTGAATGACGGGTTATCTGGCCGACCGACATAACACTTGCTCCTCGTGAGATCGGCACAACGCAGTTAGAAATATAACGCGTACAAAAGCCTGAGCTAAGGAATCAACGATAGGTAGGTGAAGCAAGTGAAGCGTGCTGCATACATCCTGAATTGCAATTTTTTCTATCCCATTCTCTATGGTGTAGACATGCAGCGTCTCCATTGTGTATCCGTCCTGATCCATTATATTACCTCGGATGATTGGATACCCAGTTCTGTTGAGCGACATACCTTTTCTCTGTAATCTTTCCGGGCACCTCTAGTGTCAATACGAACTGTGGAGCCTTAACATCGCAGATAATATATATCAGACTCACCCAAGTAATCCCTAACTTCTGCCTCATATTCCGGGTCAATCGTGTACGCTATGCCTGTGGAGAGGGACATTATCAGCAAGGAGATAACCTCCTCCCTCGGATGAAAAAACCTTGCCCCAAACAATATCTTCATCCGGGAATGCATCCTAGTGTGTGTTTGCGGATGTCCTAGAAGACAAGAAGAGATGAACTCACAGACCGAGAAAAGCGATCCCAATCTTCCTTGTGGATAAGAGTCACCACACGCCCCGGATTCTGCGAGTTCACGACGAATACTACGTCAGGAGTTTTGCGGACGTGTACAGTGATCGATGAGTGCCAGGACACACCTCGGGTGTGCCACGATGATCATGCGATTCCTGAGCGAAGCGCCTTACATAGCCTTTAAGGAATCCGGAGGCTACAGAAAACCAGATTCATAACATGTTTGCTAAGCCATAGGAATGATCGCTCACTCTGGGATTGGACATGAGGTGGGGGCTATAACGCCAGTGATCGCAATTACTAGTGAGTCGTTACCACACCTTTCGTGACTGTTTGTCCTCACCTTGAATATCAGTGAGCCATACCCAAAGACTACGAATGGAGCTTTGATGGACCCCATGCGGGCCATGCCAGATGTCAAGCGATGAATACTCGGAGCACAATTCAAAAGAACGAGTTAGCGCTGTGCGATTATATATGCAAGAACTTGAATAGGCAACAACTACGCGATATAGGCGCCGCAGCTATGTACGATATAAGGAAAACAAATTCATTCTATGACAGTACGCCGATACTGTGTGGCATAATGCTATCTAGCTTCCTGTTGGGTGATGGTTTGATATCAGTGCTTTCATCTTACAATCTATCCATGATGCATGATGGACCGTGAAGAACGGGGATCTCCTGGTCAGTGATCAAGCACAACATCACGCAAACCACGCTGGGCCACGTAATAAATGCACAGCATGACGGGTCGGAAACATTGTTAAGTTCTAGCCAGGACCAGCGGCTAGCCTATGAGTAAGAACATGAATCGACTGAACGACTTTCATAACACGTGATCCTGTTCGTGTCGCGCAGACTAGGTAAATCGGTTCCGGGTATATATGGCTTCTAAAGTCCATTCATCCATCTGAGAGAGGACTCTAAGGGATCCTCCCTAGTCGGCTCTATGACAAAGAAGACAAAAGGAATCAGGCGTGCCACAAATGCGGTTGATCAGCGCTTACCTAAAATTATACTTCACCCTTCCCCTCCACTCCACATATGCTGGCCAGATCCAATATAAAAAGTGTCCAAATCGCATGTACCGGGGCATAAAGACTGTCTTCTCTTTACAATCAATGGCCTGGATGCAGCGTGTCGCCACCACATCACGTCGCAAGCCATGCTTGTTCGGGTCAGCCTCGTGTATAACGGGGGAAGAGTTGGGCGGTGTGTCGACCGCGGACGCGCGGAAGTCCCCCTCAATCGTCGCGGGAAGGAAGGATGTGAATGATATACGGGGGTGCTCGATTGCGAGCGCCTGAAAGAGTATGAGGGAAGCTGATTTAGTAGAAGCGTAGAGGGTGCGTGTTGGCGCAGGAATGATTGCTGCCACAGTTGAAAGGAGAAGGACAGATGGTGACGTGGAACAAAACGTGAGGAGAGGTACCTAGTAAGTTGAACATTCATGAGTGATCAACGCGCTGCGCGCAGATGTAGTCTCACAAATGTGATCGCGGCAATGTATGGACCGAAGAAATTGCCATCGATGGCTGCTTTAGCGACACCAACCGCGTGGTTAATGGCTTCAGCAGTGGCATGTGGTGGAGAGAGACCGTCTTTGGAAGCAGTCACTCCAGCAACTGTCATCAATGGTTGAAGGGCAGAAACACCAGCCGTGATTATGAGCGTGTCGATGCCATCCCACTCTGACGCATCACGTCAGTGACAGTGCGGAACAAATGGAACTATGATACATACTTTTGATTACCGCGTCACGCACCTTTGCCATGTCTTCCACGCTTGCGCAATCTCCGCGTACACACAACACACGATCGCTTTCACATAACTTCCTGCATTCCTCAGCAGCCTCCTCAAGCATTGACTCCCTCCGTCCTACCAAGCATATTCGTGCACCTCTCTTGGCATATTGATGAGCAAGGGTACGACCTACTCCGCTCGTCGAACCTAATATGAGGACTCTTTCTTGTGTTGGTGGGATCTGAGTGAGCCGTGGTGCAGGCCGTAAGTACCGGAAAAGAAGGAGGCCAAGAGGCAGGGCCCCAAGCGCAAGTGTTACCGGTGCAGTGTTAACGTTGAGATGCTGTAGAGAATCGAACATGACAGTACTATCGATTCTCAGCAAGGAATCGTGAATAATGAGCACGCTCCATATATGGAAATAGGGTGCTGCGGTGTGCTGCTGCGGCGTGCTGCGATTAGTACTTACTGCGACAAGTCTCATATGCTCGCAGCCTTATTGTCTTCAGACGCCAATATTTGTTGCCAGGCTGTCTGGTACGTGCATAACCCTTTCATTCTCTCATTCTTTAGAGCTCTCGTGTGTAGATCTGATTGCATTACTTAATGCGTCTATGTGGTAGTCACGTGCCGCAACACCCAATTCCCAATCAAGCTGATTTTCCGTTATCGATGCGGAGCTTGAGCAATTTGTGTAGTCCCGCATCATTCAAAACACTCCATATCCTCAAAATACTACGAAATAATGGTTTTTGTGAGTCTATGTCTTCCAATCTTCTGTGTGCGAGGCTGACAAGAAGAACAGGGCTTAATCCAACACATATATAATTACTATTATCCTGCTAATGCTTCGCCCTCAACAGGTACCTGCATAGATTCCCAACCATCAGCAGCAGTACCTGTGTTTCAACATGCACCAGGTGCACCACCATCCCCTGCTGCAGGGAGTATCCCAGCATCTTACCATTCGATCCCGTCGTCATACGTCGTCATCAATTTTAACATACCTTCAAGCTCACTCCCCCCTTCAGCTCGAGATCTGGCTAGGCTTAGTGATGTACATGCCAATCGGTTTGAAACTGTGCAGCTCAGTGCAAGCACCCCATCCAACGCACTTGCAACCCACGCACTCCCACCAACATCAGTCCGAGTCATTGTTAATGGGCGAGAAATTCCTGCCGCTGCTGCAAAGCTGGATGCTCCTAAAAGTGCAAAAGCTGCTACTGTCCCGCAACCACAAACAAAGCGCATCCAAGAGGACCGCCCACCACAAACAAAGGTACCTGCTGCCCCAAACGACCCACCATTCCAGAACAAGCCACCTGTCACTGCCCATGCCAAGTCCGACATCAAACAGGTGAAAGATAACAATGCTGACTTATCTGAGCTCTGGGATGGTTGGCCTGATGGAACTTATGCTCGCCTGTTTTCTTGGGAGGAAGCCTACCAGACGGATTTCTTGATGGAACGCTGGGCCAACAGGAATCGAGGAGGTGATAAGGGGCGAAGTGACGATGCCGAGAACTGGCAAGATGGTTTTCGAACATGGCGTACGTGCCTTGGAATCATTGTTTGCAATGAGCCGACTTGCCAAATCATCACACGGCCTGCCACACGCAAAGCCACACTCGTCAGTCAACTCCATGCTTCCTGTGACTGCGGGGGAAAGCTCGTTCATCAGGAATGCCCTGGCAAAGTCACATCCGTCCTCTACCGATTTCATGGTGGCGTATATTACGAGCACAACGGCAATCATGACCATGCCCGCCCTACTCGTATATCACACCTAACAAAAAGTCAGCGTGCTCGGTTCGAGTCTATTGTGGCTGCCAATCCTCATGCCCGAGCTGCAGAACTGTACACAGGCGTTGCTGGACTGACTGGACCTCAGCCATCAGTCGCTGAAATATCTTCTGTTCTATGCAATGTCGACCGCATCAAGGCAGAGCTGCGACGTATGAAAGAGAGTAGTGTGGGCGAGTTTGCAGATGCGGATGTTGACCTGGAATGTTCGTCGGTTTTCGAACAGCGCCTGTTCGAGAAGTCGGCTCAGTCAGGCTCTGCGGGAAACTATCAGTGGGGCCTGGATGCTGGGAGCCATCAAGATGGTTGGGATCCATATGCTGGGCTTCCATCCCACTGGAACCACGAGGATCGCAATGAAGGAGATCCCGACTACGATGAAAATGAGCTTGAGGTGCTATGCTTGCTGACTTTCGAAATGATCCGAGTTAACAATTTATCACCTTAGCGCGGGCCAGATTTCAGTGACAGCGACAATGTCGAGCAAACCGCGTCAGGACCGAAAAAGCGACAGGTAACAAAATCCCATGGAGGACCGAGAAAGCGAAGAAAAGTGACACTGACCGTGTCTTGAGATGCTGCCCGCGACTGCGCAGTCACTCGTTTGAAGAAATAAAATAACATTGTATGCGGAATCAAACTACAATGTAATATGAAAGATTGTTTAGCGACAGGGAAGACAGTCGAAACAAAATGTGGGAGACCTGACTTGCAGGAGTACATGTGTGAATCTTGATGATATTTGTGAGCGTGGATGTAAATATAAGGAATCGACGCACGCTCGGCTCCACGAGGACTGGGAGGTTCCAGTGACTAGTAGTAGTAAGTGTAGTTGATGCGCACTCAAGTACTCACCGTTTGGGAGCAGTGGTCGCGGCAGTTGCCGCAGCAGTGGCGCACGATTGCTCTCCATTTCCGAAAATGGATTTTGTCTTCGCTCGATATACGGCTTGACACCAGCTGCCAGAGCTGCGGAACTATTTTGATACCCTTCAGGTTTTTTACAGAGGAAATTAGAGACCGAGTCAAATTCATGTTAACTGTGACGTTCGTGAGTCGTCCGTTTTGTGTCATGGCAAATGAACTCATATGCGAGTGGGAATAAGATCAGACATGGACAGTCAACCGATAATGTGGTCAGTTTGATCTATAGACTCCATGCGCCGTATCGTACTCAGATGTCACAGAGACACGTGTGGGCAGGGTGGGCTGATGCCCCACTAAGCCAGCACGGTTCGTTAAGTCCTCTTCCACGTCAGCTGCTCTGATATGCTCTCCAACACGCAGGAAAAGTGGTAAGCCCTCTTCAATTCTCCTGCTTCCAATTAATATAGATTTCTTTTAGCAAGCCGAAGCTCTCGGCGTATACTTTTCACAAACCCTGTTCACTAAAATCTATGCCTCCCCCCTCAAGCGCGCTGCCACCACTGCAGCGCTTGTTCTTGCAGCCCAACCCGCCCCACAGCCACCACATGACTTCACAGTCAAATCTATAAAGGAGCAAAATTTTGGCGTTGCAGAGGGGAAACCGTGGTGTTTCCCGGATAACAGGACTTCTAAGTCACTCTCAGAGTACATGAGCGAGGGCAGGTACCCCACACCACGTCCGGGTGAACGCTTCACGGATGGTGAGTCAGATGAAGATCTAGCAGCGCGTGCGATGCAGGCCGTGAATGAGGTGATCATGCCACACGTACGTAGTGCAGCGCGGGCTGGGCGTGCAGAGCATATCGCGCTCGTAAGCCATGGGCTCTGCATTGGAGCGCTCATCCGTGCGTTGTTGACAAGGGACTCCAGCAAGGTTGCCCCTACACGTGAGTACACTGGGATGCAGAACACGGCGTGGGCGAGGGTAGTTATTAAAATGCAGGTTAGTTGATGACATGTTTCTTTTTTATGCGGATGCTGATGGGGCATGCAGGACGTTGCAAATAGCACACCAGTAGACCTCGCTGATGAAGATACCCCCCCTCTGATCGTAACAGCCACGGACTTCGGTCGTGCGGATCATCTCGTCAAGCTTGTACGTCCACTCGTCTTCAAGCATATATGTGGTTGTTACTACAACTAGTTCTCAGAAGCTCAGCGCCGGCGGGACCGGCAAGATTGCCCACGACCCAAAGCAGCGGGACATTAGAGCGTTCTTCAGCGGCGCGGCGAAGACCGTTGCCACCAAGCACTGCGAGAGCGATGCACGGGATGGAATCGGCGGGGAAGCAAAGAACTAACCTATTCACACCTTACACGACGATGTCACTAGCAGCCCGCAATTTCATGCCGCCGCGCGTAATCGGCAATATATTTAGACTCACCATGAACGCAGAGGCTACGAACAATACCTCGACACACCGTTCAGATTGGTGCCAACTGATGGAATTTCATCTGCGAGCTTCCAAAGAAATTAACTTGTCGGTTGTTGATTCACTCGACCCTTCAGACGTTGCTATCAGCCCATCTTCCATCGCATTTTCTCACAGCATTTGCTACGGCTTCGGGACAACTTAGGCCGCTTATATCAATGCCCTTGCTACTTCCACAGAATACCTTAAACCTTTCGTTTCCGACGTCTGGACCTTCACGGACCTTCAATACCGCATATTTGCTACCTTGTCCTCTCCTAGTGTCTTGCTACGTCCAACCGTCATACGCGCAACTCATCATCACTCTATACCGCCTTTCAAACCTTCCTTTCCGGACTGGATGATTCTCATTTCGCCAAAGATCTCATGCTGGTATGCCCTATTCTGGCCGTTCGATAATTCATTAATAGATAGAATGGCATTCCTGAGGACGACGTCGCGGTTTTCTCAGAAGATGATATTGGGATAATAATGCGTCACACCAGACTTCCAACTCATTTGTCCTGTGTGAGTGTGTCAGCCCCCATCAGAAAAGTGTTTTTTTCGTTGCTTAAGTTGTTGGCTCGATCTTAGGAGTCATCAACACCGACAAGTTGCCTCGGAAACACCAGAAGACTTGACCCAGACCGGTCATTTTGGAGATATCCTCAGAAACGCAGTGTCTAGAATTTGGATGTGTCACAGTTCAAGTCTTCCCTATAAGCTGTTGATCACATCATCGTTCTAGGCAGTTGAAATGAAAGGAACATAAGACTGCCAACTGCCACGTAGTTGAGCCTCGACGCTCGCGACCAGGGTGGCTTATACCACCTCGGACTTAGAAGTGTTTGACTATGTCACTCTACGTCAACATCCTTATCTCTCAACTCATTTGCAACTCATTGTCGCAACTACTAGACTCGTGACGCGTCCTTAGAGATAAGCGTGTCGATGAAGAGTGACGTAGTCAGCCTTGAAAGCTTGCATGGGCTGGCCTAGCATGAGCATGGGCTGGCCTAGCAAGGGCCTGGCCTCACTGAGGGCTCGAGAGCCTCAAACCCGGCACATCACTAGCAGCTTGCTTCGTGCAAATTTCTGATATCATGATCAACCCAACCAAACAACTTGCTCTCTATATAACAGTGTTCAAGTGACTCATTTCAATGCAAACACAACCAACAAATCATCTCCTAACGCACAATCATGCTTCACTACGCATATGTAAAAAACGTACGTCCAAAATTCATTCTTCAATGTCTGCGATGTCGTGCTAAATGGTCATTCAGATCAACTCCAACTCGACCTATCGATACGCGATTGTCTTCGCTAGCCGCGCAGTTGCCGATGAGTGGTGGCATGCCGTGTCCACTTCCGCCATCGTTAAGTTCTCAGACAGTATTCGGCGTGTCAATGCCCAGTTCTACACCCATGACGTGGGCCAGGCCAATGCCGCAGACTCCCTCACTGTGAATGGGGTTGCGACCCAATTCCTTGGCAAGGTGTTTTTCACGTTGCTGGACGACCTAGGTGGTCGCCAGTTGAGCATCATCCCGCCCCTTCATTTCGCAGACCACATTAGCGAGAACTCGTGAGTTAGTTCCTTGCAGGATGTTCCACATTTGGCTGATAGCAGCCCTATCAAAGTTTCTACATTCGCTCCAAAGTCTCTCCTTACGAGTACTGGTACTGTCCCCTACTGTCTAACAGCAACGCGACAAACTTGGTCTATGTTTCGCGCACCGAACGCACTCGCTTCCGTGTTTGTCTCGCTGAGAAGGGCACTGCAGGGACCGTCATGATTGGCTCTGACGAGATCGTTATCACGGTGCCTTCCCTCAGTCGGTCCATTGACGTCACCGACAGCGGTCAAGTGATTCTTGCAACTGCTCCTCAGTCGGGGCTGAAGTTTAGTGACCTTTTGAGCAAATTTACTGTGGGGCCTACTGTGTATAAGGACGGTCAGAGCTTGGACACAAGGGAGCTCTTGTACACGGATGACGGGGAGAAGTGGGAACTCGCTTGAACTGCTATCATTTGACATTAGCAAATGGCTTGCATTTGACACAAAGTTGTCTTGTACTATTAGTAACACCGAAGCAATTGCATTTTTTGTTGAACGCCTACAATCACTTGTCCAACTACAGGGTATACATAATACTGTCAACATTAGGCAAGCCTACAATGACAATAAACGGGATTTTTAACAGGGCTTTGAGACACATGGATCCCTTTAGCGTGAATCTCTCGACCAATAATAGTGTTTGGGGTTGCCTCACCAACAACCAAATGATCGATGAGTGCATCGATGGATGGTCGCATATTGGTTGATCATCACGTACTATGAATGCTCTGATTGCTGGCGTGCCCAGCCCAGCTCGATCTAAACGCCACCCGTTTCTGTTGCCTCTGCAATGTCTGCATGCCATGATGTTCTTTTGCCAATGCATAATCCACAGTGTCACTTGACAGAACCTCTCTCGACTGACTCAGAATGAGAAGCGGGAACTCGGCGATGGGGAAGATAAGGCAGAGACTTTTTCTTGGCAAGCTCTTGTTCGTTGTAAAGTTTACACGCGTTTGCTGTCATCGGCGGCCTCTGATCAGGAAAGACTATCGATTATTTTCTGGGGCATAGGCGCAACGAAGACCGGCAGAAACGAGCCCGACGAAGATCTTATGCGCCTTCGCGAGGACTTCCGTAAGTGCTGCGTTCTCAGAGTCGAGTTCTCCATAGTCAGGTCTTGTGATCCTTGAACGATTCCAAAAATATGCGTCGAATGTCTGCTCAGCCTTGCAATGCACAATATCGATCTGGCATAGGTGTGAACAGCAGTCATCGTTTTCAAAGGCGGCGGACGGAATTATAACTTGCGTGCTCGCAATCTATGCGTACTGCTCGAGAGTGTCGATTACACGTTGTGGGGTGTTGACAATGCATCAGCCATTCAGGGTTCCCTCATCTTAAATCGCAGAGTTGGGTGAGCTCTAGCAATTTAGAGATGACAAACATGACTGGAGTGAGACACAGAAATCAAATCAATACAAACAACTTGCGATACGGAAGACAGATCAACAAAGACAAAAAAGGACGACAGACTGGCGTTTGTTCTATGTTCCGAACACGCCGTCCACTAAATGCTCTCTCCAAGCACTCCCCACACCGGATCCGGGAAATATGTCGCTCGACAGGACCTTACGCTGGATGACGACGCTCGGAACGACACTGAAAGCACGTAATCGGCCACTTTCGATAAGCCAACTGAAAGCTTGATCAAGAGCTCGGGAATACGCGAATGGCGGGTAGCGAAGATGCTGCAGAAGACGCCGAGCACCGGACAAGGAAAGTGCGTAAGCATGGGTGCAACGCGGAGAGTAAGATGGGTGCATGTGTGACCGTGTTGTCAGGTCATATAACGGAGACATGACCCCAGGCGATGGAAGAGCAGAGTAGAAAGATTCATTTGACCAGCAGTGACCTGGGGGACACGATATGGCATCAATTGTGGACAACGTAGCGCTGACGCTTACCCAGAAAAACCATGTCCCAGCCATGTGGGAGAGAGGGCCAAACGTGACGCATTCTTATATCGATGTCCTTTTCCATGTCGATGTCGTCTTCCAAGAAAACGGCGACATCCTCGGGAGTGGTATTCTCTCTATCAGTAAATTGTCGAACAGCAGAGACATGGGAATACCAGCATGAGATCTTTGGCGCAGTGAGGATCATCCAGTCCGGGAGGCTAGGTTTGAAAGACGGTACAGAGTGATCATGAGTTGCGCACGTGACGTTTGGATAGATACTACGAGAGGATGAGGTGGTATGTTTGTTATCTTGAGTGTCTGCAGAGGCCCAGAGGTCGGAACCAGAAGTTCCAAGGTACTCTGTGGAAGCAGCAATGGCATTGATATCAGCGGGCCAGCGGAAGACGTCGTCCCGGTGTCCTTTGGAGGGCTGTAGCGAACGCTGAGAGACAATCCGCTCGAAAATATGACCGATAGCAATGTCTGAAGGGTCGAGTGCATCAACAACCGTCCAACTGATTTCTTTGGATGCTTGCAAATGTTCCATCTGTTGTCGCCGGTCTTGTCGCCAGGGCAGAGATATGAGATACACCTCAGAAGCGATACCCAACTGCGTCGATGAGGAAGAGAATGACGGTGTAAAGTTATTGGCAGAACACGAAACCTCGCTGCGATCTTCTTTCCAAGGCACACGAGGAGAACGGACGAAGGGTGGTAACGTCCTCAGTTGTGGAGACACGAGCGCAAGGATGGACGACCATAAAACCAGAACACCCAGAACAAGGTATATATATCTCGCAATACCCGCTCGATACACGAAAAGGCTGGCAACCATAGCAGTCTTGGGTAACACGCAGCAGACAACCTAGTCACCTACTAGTTATATTAGTTGGTTCAAACATGCAAATGCGCGGAGTTTAAAACGTTTCTACTACTTTCGCGCAACTTTCGCGTATGCAGGCATACCGTTGGAGTCCCTCTCTTCAACAGCGCGCCGACGAAGAGCCCATGGCTCATGGTATTGAATCTACCCATTCCGCGTTGCACTATGTAAGTAAATAGACACAAGAAAAGCTTCAGCACGTGACCGCGACGCGCTCCAAGACGCGTCGATTTTCGGAACCCCGGTGACTCGTATTTTCGAGAAGCCTGAATATTGGCTGAAGAAGCGTCCTAGTAATTGCCGATATGTATGAGGTGAGCGGCAACACACAATTTAACGCAGTCATCCGATCTTTGTGACTGCGCACCAACCACTTCTTCATGTTTAGTATTTGTTTTTGACTTTCACCATACTCCGGGGCTCCGAGTCCAGCCACCAAATCAAAACGTCGATTATCAATGTTTGAACGACTCGTTTCTCATTCTCTGATACTTACCGCCCTCTCGAGTTGTTTGACGTCACTGGCTGCAACTGCGGATGATTGGAGAACGCGATCTATATACCAGGACAGTCCCTTTTCCACTGAATGCCACCGCAAGGCCCTGAATTGCCCCGCAGGTTATTACGGATAGATTTGCGCTTGCTGACAAGGGCAATGGCATCGCTCCCACTGTCCCATGTGATATAGTTGCCCATGACTACTGTGGCGGCTCGTGGAGAGGTGTCATTGACCACTTGGACTACATCAAGCAGATGGGCTTTGATGAGGTTTGGATTTCTCCAGTCTACTTCAACATTGAAGGTATGACCCCCTTATGGTTCGGGTTATCATGGGTGAGTACGCAATAAAAGCCAGATGGGATGCCTGATCATATTTCAGCTACTGGCCTCAAGACATTTACTCCGTCAATCCGCATTTCGGCTCTGCGCACGATCTAAAGAATCTGAGCTCTGCTCTGCACGATCGAGATATGTTCCTTATGATTGACGTTGTCGTTAACCACATGGTTACAACACTATCTCTGAACGCCACTGCCTCGAGCTTTGATAATGGTGTGCGACGGCACTTCCCACAATCATCTGAAGTGCAGTCATCGATACTTGACCAGGTCAAGAGCAGGGTCTTTCTGGAGGTTACCCGCCAGCAAACCATGAAGCGTGAGTGGTAAATTTGGGGCTTTGTTCAAATTTTGATGATGAGGGGATCGGAACTCAAGTATCTGGACGACAAGATACAATAATGAAAGTGCAGAGTATCTTGCTTTCAAGAACCTGAACCGCGCTCGCAAAATTGCCATGGCTGCCGATGCCTACTTTCTGACAACGCCGGTGCGTCGATTAGACACTGCTACTTGTTCCATCCTAATTCTGTTTCGAATTTAGATGAAGTTCCTCGAAACCAACACCAATAACACCCTCGCAATATGGAAACCTCCAATGCTCACCCTTCTCACGAATGCAGGCTCTACCTCAGCTTGCTGGAACGTCACGACCAAACTTTTCAAGCCGCACCAGCATATTGTTGATGTGTTGACATGTGGCGTTCACGTCGCTGATGAATGCGGCGGCGTGACTGTGGAGAGTCCCGCGGGGCTGCCAAAGGTTGGTACTTATTTTCCGTCTCGAACTTTGAATACATATGAGTGCATGCAGGCATTCATGCCAGTTACAACACTGGAGGATAGTCCGGACTTATGTCCTGCGAGTGACTTGAGTGGGGAATTAGCGGCTCGGAGGATCTCATGGTGGATGGCAACTTATGTCATGACATGCATCCTCCTCCTGTGGATCGCATAAGTCGCTTGGGATTGGTGAAGTCCTCACTACTAGGCTCATTCTATGAACAACTCTAGAATTATCTCTATGGTATGGGTACAAGTGCCAACGCATGTCCATACCTTCGTCCGATACATTAAGTAGTCAAAACTAATGTTTATATTACGTCTTCAGAAGAATAGAAATTGTCCATGCACACGTTTCGCTGTGACGACGTTGTAACTAAAATTATAACTTACGGAAGTTCAAATTGCAATGCAATGAGTCAGCAGCTTCACAATTCAACAGAAGTAAACATGCTCAAACAACTGCCAATCATGATGCATGATACATGAAGTTCCGCAAGTGAGACATCCGTCCATCCGTCGCATCCGAAAATGCCGTTGCAACGACTATATATATTAGCGCACCCTCCATCCTCTATGTCGATTAAACTAGTACTCCATGCACACTAACATGTCATCCACCGCAACTACAAGCCCCTCGGTATCCCACCTCAACCTCTCATTACTCTATCATGTGCTTTGGCAGCAGCAGGATTACTCTGTCGTCAGGCGGTTGAAATGTAACGTTGCAGACCTGGAGGAGCAAGAACAGTGAGCCTGTTTCCTTCTTACAGGATTTGAAATGATATCAAGGGGTCCAAAACAGGACGCACCCATTCAACTTCGACGCCATTGATCTATCTGGATACCCTGGTGCCAAGTTACCGAACGGAGCGACCTCAATGATAATTCGCTCGGTGTATGAGACTTTCTTTCACAAGATCTTTACGAACGAGCGCAACCTCGTCGTCTATGGGTCGGCTGGTATCGGTAAGTCGGTGTCCTTCTGTGATTGTCGTTGCTTGATACAGCCAATCGCCCTCAGGGAAGACATATTTTCTACTATACGCCCTCGTCAAGCGACTTCTTGCACGCCAGCCGGTCACCTATCAGATTGACCAATCGGACTCAATCGTCTTGTGTTTCACCGCCGACGGCTTCTTTGCTCTCCCAGAGGAAAACAGCGAATATCACCCTCTGTTCGATCGTGAAGATGTGTTGCACCTAATCGACAGCACACAAGGAGACACCATTACGCACCCGAACACTGATCACACTCGTGCTTTGATGCGGGGAATGCACGGCAAGGCCATATTCACCACATTTTGGCCAGACAGTCTGGGTCTCGACATCGGATGGTTGCCTGAGTATGATGTCGCACTTCGGAAGTGGATGAAACCGTGCACTTTTGACGAGATCTTTGCGATGAGGTGAGTGAATTCATTGCATATCAATTGTCGCTGACCATTGTTGTTAGTACTCTAACCTCTGGTCAGCATAAAGCCAGGACTTTACGATGGTCATACATCCATTTTGGGTCCAACGCGCATGCTTGCCTGCAAGTATCTCATGATGCCAATGATGCTGATTACTATCTCAAGGAGCTCGAACGTGCTCATGATAATTTGTGGAGTATCCAACCTACACTGCGCGAACCTGAAGCCCGATATAGCCGTAACCTTTTCGCTGTTGAACCTGGCAAAACTTGTGCAGAGCCACTTTCCTTTCCTGTATCGCAAGTCGCCACCAGGCTTTTTGCGGGCGAAATCACCTCCGTGGACTCCGTTGGCGCCAAAGAGACTGCCGACACCCTCCTTAACTCAGAGGACACGAAAGAAGCTGGCGAGATCTTCTATCGTCAGGCTGTCGTGGCACTCATGTCCAGATCCGGAGGGATCTTCACGCTCGGACGTCCTGATTTACGGGGCCATTACCATCCGGCGCGCGAAGAATTTGTGCTGCAGAACAAAACGCATATGGCGTGCGAGGGACAGCGGGCCATGCCCCCGAACTTTATATACTCTACCCGACGCGAACTTGCGGTATTGGCCGAGAAATGCCCACAACTCCTCCACACCCCACAGCATGCGCTCGTGCATCCAGGCATTGATGCAATCATGTTTGATGCGAGCAGTATGACAGTATGGCTCGTGCAGGTGACACACGGTTCCCCACGCCCAGTCTCCCCTGAGGGTCTTCTCTTCCTGCTGGAAGTCGTACGGGAAAGCCCTTACGAACCGTCCCCCACACACCCCTGGCAATTCATCTATGTCATACGGGGGCAGCCTACCAACATCTTTTTCCACCTCAGCGGGAAGGAAAGAACTCAGCGCTTTTCCATGAGTTTCTGGATGCCACGCATCAAGCCATACGTGATGCAACTGCGCGACACGGATCTGGACGCTCGCTCTTCGCGCAACCCATACGACCACTGGGGTTTCCCTTATAAAATTTCGCAGAAAAACTCGCCCACTCTTCCCCGGCGCCTTGCGAATTCGATGGCACACCTCGTCCCAAGGTGTCGGCGTACAGCTGAATCCAGCGCCATTCAGGACAAGTTGACTTCGGACATTAACGGCGCGATTATACGAGACTCGGGGGTGCCGGGAGCTCAGTTACTTGGAGAGATTATGAGAGAGCAAGATCCAGGCCCGGTTGACCACTATGTACGGGATGATGAGCAGACTAGTAGTTGGGGGAAACGATTGGCAGAGGTGTGTCGATGAGAGCGAGAGTTTTTGTTAATAGTTGTACAAGTACCCGTGGTTGATGCTCTAATATCCATTGTCTGATTCTTTGCTACATCCCCGTTGTTATGAGTCTGGTTTCACCTGCTGCACCAGTCAAGTGATTTTCATGTGTGCACGTATGCATGGATTTAGCGACAGTGTGAATTGATTGGAATGATGCGTGTAGGATATACATTGAACTGTGCACGCACCTAGACCCGTAATTAGAACTGTTTGCCTTCCCGGACCTACCGGCATGCTGATCCGACAGTTCTCAGTACTCAGTGTCAAGGCATATAACCGAAACATTCATGTACACTTCGTCGAGATAACCATTTCACCCATGAGTGCGAAAAGCGATGTGAGTACGAGGTATAATTATACATTTGTCACGGAGGGAGTGGGACAAGTGCTGGTAACGGAGTCTGAGAGCATAAGGGGTCAAGAGAAACACTGCGTGAGAGTTCGAAGATAACATGAAGCCAAATCATTTGTCGACTAGGGTGTGATTGAGTCACTCCAGTACAGGGAGCGGATAAGGATTCTTCATAAGGCGCTCGTACTTCGCGTTCAGCTTCATCAAACTCCCCAGATACCCGAAGATATTTCCGCGTAATGCAGCGTCGTGCAGCGCTAGCGGATCCGCATCAGGGCGCTCAAAAAACGTCCTATAAACCTTCTTCAGCGCTTGTGTCTCGGCGTTTTTCCTGCAATTCATGAACCCATAATCGCACGCAACAGAGTTGACAATTATACCCTCCGGATTTTGTTCATCGGTCATGATGGCAAACTGCTTGAGGTCCCAGACGGACTTGTTCATACAGTGGTTTTGTAAGACATCCGCAAGGTAGCCAACATCATTTACGTCAATTCCGTTCTTGCGGAAGAGATCGAGGATACGTGCGGAGCAGAAGGCGTCATAGAATTCGTTGAATGTGCATTTGGTAATGAGGACCTGATAACATCCACCCAGATACATCTCTTCCTCTTCGCAGGTGCATGAGCAGAAACCGAAGGGGATCCAGAGGTCATCGAACGGTGCAGGATGCCATTTGCTCAAGAGTATCGTATATAACAAATGGCATAATTGCTTGTCATCAGGCATGCTATTTATGCGGGCTCTTATGTCCGCAGGCGAGTCTGTTTCGGCGCCTCCGGTAAAGCGCCATGCATGCAGAACCATGGCATCCCCTTTGTCAGTCTGGTTATCACCAGTAGACGGATCGAGGATGTGTTGGTTCTGCAGGAACCAAGGGAAGTAACCGCCTCTAAATTCGGCGGGAATCGTGTGGTATGCTGCTTTGATCTCTTCGGCAAGCACGCCCCTGATCCGCCAATCGTTGATGGTCTTTGAGGGAATTCCTATGCGTCCCGAGCCCATCAGCCCTGATGATGAAAGATGCATTAGGGGCATTGTGATGATAGTTTCAGGGACTCGATCGACTGAGTCGACTCCACATGTACATACCAATATACAAGCCAAGAAGTTTGGACCTGTTCTCCATCGTAAATGCACGTTCAAACCCATAATCCTGGCAAGTCTGTAGATCTTGCGGGAAAAGGTTGTTTCTGACTGCAAGGGCTAGATGGTCTGCGGTGGTGATGGGGCGACGGGGTTTGCAGGCAAAGATGTGCGGTACCCAATCAGACCTTTGGCAAGAGACAGAGCAGTACCAAACTTTGCGGCAGCCAGAGCAGCGCTTGAGGTTGGGGGACTCGCCACAGGCATTGCATTCACGAACCATGGATGGGAGGTTAAATAATGAAGGTTGTCACGATATAGACGCCGTCGCCTCGTCCTCGATTTCGTTTGTCGCCGCGCGCCCAAGACAGATATTACCGTGACTAGTGGTGGCAGTCGCAAAATTCTCACGCGCCCATGACCAAAAAGGAAATCAATGCCACAGCGCGTGTTGGGGACGACATCCGGAGTAACTTAGTTAGTGTCACCCATAAGACTCTTCAGAACCACGCTATTGAGCCTTGCTAGAACACACAAATATCAACGTGAGTTCTAGGGCTCCGGTGGTTTGTCACTGTGGTGCGCAGGAATCCCTTGGTTGTTTGGGGGGATTTTGGTAGTTGTCTTCTCTGCCATAAATTCAATAAATGTATGTATAACAAAAACTATTGGTAGTAAATGCATAAAACAGGTCTGAATGATGTTTTTCAGTATGGATGTCGTCCCCACCGTCGAAGAAGACACGCTTGATTTTCTCTTTGGTCATGCCAGGCACTTGAGAATTATGCGACTGCCATTAGTTTCTCACACAGCTGTAATGTTTTAGCCTTGGACACTATTATCGTGGTGTCACAGATAGGCTCGGGCCACGACCTAAGGCCGGGCCTTAGACTTGAGAGCCACGGACCCGGCACAGTCACCAGCACATCACTAGCAGCTCGCAGCTGTTCACTTGGTGCAAATTCTTGACATTATGCATATCAACCCAACCAAATAACTTGCGCCCCTAAGTATATAACAGTGCTAGTTTCAATCCAAACACAACTAACAAATCATCTAACGTACGATCATGGTTTTCTACGCATATATAATAAGCGTATGTTCAAAAGTCATTCTTCAATGTCTGCGATGTTGCACTAAATCGCTATTCAGAGCGTCAACGACTCGAGCTAGCAATACACGATTGCCTTTGCTAGCCGCGCAGTTGCTGATGTGGTGCTGTGCCGTGCCCACTTGCACCGGCACTAATTTCCTGAACAGTGTTCGGCGGGTCAACACCCAGTTCTACACCCATGACGTGAGGGATGGTTGACGGCACCTCCTCCTTCAACACAGCTGGGGTTGCGACCCAATTCATTGGCAAGATTGCACGTATGACACTCACCACTGACCAGCAACCCAAACATAACCATCATACTTCGGAAAACAGGCGTGTGCAAATGCTTGTTTGGCCTTCTGGAGCGCACCTGTCCCACGGATGCAGTTGACGTTGAGTCGACTCTTCTGTGAGTTCTCTTGAGCATGTACCACGTGTACCATTGCATGAGTTTGAGATGCCTTTAGCATAGACCACTTGACCAACCTACAACAAGAGTTGCCTCTCTCACGAGTGTCGTGCTGTGTCGACGACACCGGTGTGGCTCCTACTATTAGTGTACCACACGTGACAATGATAGAGATCAACATAAACTTGCCTGCAGCTCGAACACCACGGTCGCACCCCGGACAGTGATTTCGCCGTCCGCTGATCATTTTGGCGAGGACGTGAGCATGCCTGCAGAAGTAGCCACGAATTCTGTTCAGCATGTGTTCAGCCCGAACCTTGCATGGGAATTCACTGGAGGTTCTCGAGTCTCGACGACTATTTCTTGAATAATTTCGCAGACAAAGAACTGTACTGTTACAAGAACATCCAGTCGTGGCGCCCCTATTCATTTTTCTCTTACTCATTTCCTTTCGACGTGACGATTATGCACAGATAATCATACACAACCTCATTGGTCTGATTATCCTTTTTCCCTATCTGTTTTACCTTTACATTTCATGCTGATCACCAGCTGTATATCACCCTATGCCCTTACCGCAATACCGGTACTTGTTCCGGCCTCATGGCCGTCTCCCCTTTGCCCTTACCGTTCAACCGGTACTTGACTCATTTCCTTCTATCGCATTCTACTGAGTTCTACCGACTCCGCTATGACTCGTCATGACTGCGCTTTACCTATCTCAGACTATGACTCATTCAACCCTTTGCCCACATACTAATACGGCATGTCCTGCCCTAAACCTTTCCTACATATAAATACGCAGTTGCACCATTGTATTTCTCTAACTTGAATCTACTTGATCTTGAACCCACTTGAAAGCCTCAGCAAGCTTTCTCCTTCAGTAAACACTTCTCTTTCGCCTCGTCGGCTTAAGAGTCTATATAACTCGTGAAGGCACGTCAGTGGACACTTGCCATGCCACTACATAGATAACCACGGACGTCATACCGACTCGGGTTGCTGAACACTGCGTGATGAACATCTCTTAATGGAGGCCTCGCTTAGCTACTCAAGTCCACTTACGCTCTCGCGCTGAGTGTAACAAAAGATTCAAGTTTGCAACTAACGATCCCTTTATCTAAAGGAGATCACAACGTCTGCCCCTTGGCAATGAAGATTTGATTGGGAAAGAGATCCAAACAAACCGGACTCTGACTCTGAGCAGGAGGAAGAATCCCCGCTCACTGAACATCGCGAGGACGACCAAATCCCGGGTACATTTGACGACGATCAGACAGATCAGAAGGACAAAGGTACAACCTCGACTTCATCAGACGAGTTTCCAGAAGAAACCGCACCAAGACAACTAGCCGCAAACCCTAGTTTTAGAATGTCGACATCCTCGACTAAACCTGCGTCCGAGCTCAAGGCCGGCGCACCAAATGACTTCTCCGGAGATCCCGGTGATGTGCAAAGATGGTTGTATAGCCTTAAAGCATTTTACCTGCTGAACGACAAGGTCTATGACACAGAAGCCAAGAAAGTCGGCACCGCCTTAGCCTACATGACTAAAGGCACAGCAGCCTCCTGGGCACAGAGCTTCTACGACACCATCTTCTCGGCTTCCACCCCAGCCTTTGGCACCTTCGAAGACTTTGAAAAGAAGTACAGAATTGCTTTCTTTAGCGTAGACCAGAAGGTCACCGCCATGACTGAGCTACGGAACCTCAAGCAGACCAGTTCCATCCAGGAATACATTTCCCAGTTCAAAACCACAGCAGCTCTAGCAACCATCAAGGAGAGCGTATCCTTGATTTCGTTTTTCGAGCTTGGGTTGAAAGATGGCTTACGTGATGCCATCTACGCAAAGGAAACCATCCCAGAATCCATAGAGAAGTGGTATACTGCTGCCACTCTCCTCGACGCCAACTGGCAGCACGCTAAAGCTTTGAAGCGTGGTACACACAAGTACCAGACAACAAACAAGCAACAATTCGTCCCTAAGCCGGGCCTGATCCACCGGGACCCGAACACTATGGACGTCGATAGGACTCTTACTCAGAAGGAGAAGACCTCCTACATGAAAGATGGGCGATGTTTTGCCTGTGGAGAGAAAGGTCACAGGTCTAACGACCGTGAGTTCCACCCAAAGGTCCGACGAGGAGAGTCGGAAGAGAATTCCAGGAAAGGAAAGAAACCGGTAAGGCGTGGCAAGGACCAGCCTGACGATGAAGACACAGACGATGAAGACTCAGACGAAGACATGGAAGTCAGCCGACTCTCGGTTAGGAAGATGAACAAATCCCTCAAAACAGAGGATCAGGATTTTTGAAGAAGAGGCCTGCCACAACATCACTCCCTCCTAGATGCATATTGTATACTAAGACTGTAGGAAAATCGAATGAATTTCGTGTTCCCATCACTCTTTTTTCTGCAATAAGCACCAAAACCGTTGCATGCACCACTATTATTGACTCTGGTGCGGGAGGATCGTTTATCGATGCGGGCTTTTGCTGAAAGAACCGCATCAGATTACACAAACTAAGCAAACCCTTCCACATCACTACCAGTCAATGGAAGCCACTCCACCGCTGGACGAGTAACTCATTTCTGTGTGCTGTTTATCAGGCTTGATAAGCGTGTTATGAGGGGAAAGTTCAATGTGACCCGATTGATTCACCAGGATGATATGCTCCTGGGGAAACCCTGGCTCACCGCCATGAACCCTGTCATAGACTGGGCCAATGACACGATCTCCCTCTCAGCAAATGCTAGATCGCGAGAGGTCGAGCAGATGATCAACGACTCGCGAAAAGAAGAAGGCGCAGCTCCTTATGTCTTTCGTGGCCAGAAACCCATGATTGAGGATGAAGAAGAAGAGTTCTTCTCACCTCTGAGAGCCCTCGCCCCAGGAACAGAGTACGTCCTGGAGGAAGATAAGAAGAAGAAGAAGAGAAAGAAGACGAAGAGAACCAGAAAATCACAAGAGGAAACGACTCCTGTGATCGTCCCCATTGAACCCCTTGATTTTGACACCATGCAAGATGTATGGGTCAATTCGGCTCAAACTGCCGCGAAGGTAGAAGATATTGCTTCCTACCCCCTTGAAGACGACGAAGTACTCATTGAGTATGCATCCGATGGGACCTCTGTCTGGCTCATCGAGAACCTCTCATTCGACACCCCGCTTACATGTGATGGCACGTCAAAGAACGAACAGAAGAAAATACCATTTCCATTGAGGAATGTATGGCTGCTAGCAGCAGCAAAGAGGAACACCGAAGAATATTCAAAGATGAGCAACAAGGCTCAAGAATTCGCCAAGGAAAAGGCGGATGAACAGAAGAAGAAGACATTCGAGGAACTCATTCCCAAATACCTCCATGATTTCGCAGATATATTCGCGAAAGACGGTCTGAGCAAGCTCCCTCCCTCTCGACCAGGAGTAGACCACAGAATTGATACCAAGGAAGGTTTTATTCCAAAATCTTCACATGCTTACCCGCTCTCCCCGAAAGAGACTGAAGCGGTTAAAGCATTTTTGGATGAACATTTGAAGAAGGACTTTATACAACCATCAAAGTCCCCCCAAGCATCTGGATTCTTCTTTGTAGGAAAGAAAGACTGGTTCATTATGACCTTGCCAAGACTACCAATACATCAATGAATGGACGGTAAAGAATGCATACCCCCTTCCACTCATTCCTCCATTGATTGCTAAACTCCGAGATGCCAAGTACTTCACGAAAGTGGACGTACGCTCGGGTTACAACAATATTTTGATACACCCCGACGATAGATGGAAGGCTGTGTTCTCTACCTCCTTCGGGCTCTTTGAGCCGAAGGTGATGTTTTTCGGATTGTGCAACTCACTGGCTACGTTTCAGGCCTACATGAACCAGACATTTGCTGAAGAAACCAACGAAGGATGGATGATCGTCTATATGGACGATATTTTGATCTTCTCGAAGACGCTCGAAGAACACAGAGAACGAACCAGGAGAGTACTGGAGAAGTTGAGGAACGAGGCTCTCTTCCTCAAACCCGAGAAATGCACCTTTGACGCTCAAGAAGTTGAGTACCTAGGTATGATCATCCGACCCGGCCAAGTCGCAATGGACCCCACCAAATTAAAAGGCATTAGCGATTGGCAGACACCTTCCTGTGTAAAGGACGTCCGATCATTCCTCGGTTTCTGCAACTTCTATCGACACTTCATTTCCCACTACTCAGACACCGCCCGACCTCTCTTAGATCTCACGAAGAAGGATACACCCTTCTCGTGAAACGACGCACAGGAAGCCGCCTTTCAGAAATTAAAGACGTGCTTTACCTCCGAACTGGTTCTGAGGAACCCTGATCCGGCGCGACAGTTTGCACTAGCAACTGACACCTCTTTGCATGCAACAGGAGCAGTACTCCTACAGACTGATGAAAATGGGGCTTATCACCCATGCGGGTACCTTTCCCAATCCTTGAACCCTGCAGAACGCAATTACCAGATCTACGATCATGAACTCCTCGCGGTCATCCGTGCCTTGAAAGAATGGCGGCACTTCCTCGAAGGGAACCCACACCCAGTCATCATCTTCACCGATCACAAGAATCTTCTTTACTTTAGATTGGCACAAAAGCTTACCTGCCACCAAGCTCGTTGGCAGCTTACCCTCTGCGACTTCGACCTTACCTTCCACCACGTCCCTGGAAGTAAGCTTGCCGCACCTGATGCGCTTTCCCGCCGCCCTGACCACATCCCCGCCGACATTGACGAGGATAATGAAGACCTCATCCTCCTCCCTGATTCCCTGTTTGTGAAGTTGATCGACTCCGAGCTAGCTGAAGAATTCAAGCAGCTCTCTGATACCCCCACTGATCTAACGATCAAAACCACGCTTGATGCCCTGAATGGGGTCTGCGCACCGCCGATGAAGTCCGCTCTCTCTGACTGGAAATTTATGGATGGAGTGCTGTACTACAAGGACCTGCGCATATGTCCCTCCCGACCTCCGCCGGTGCATCCTCACTCTCCATCATGACCACCCGACTGCGGGACACCCCGGCCGTTCCATTACGGAATGGAACATGAAGAAATCATACTGGTGGCCTGGAATGGGCATGTATGTATGGAGATATGTTGATGGCTGTGCTTTGTGCCAGCAGATGAAGGTGCATACTCACCCGACGACCCTGCCGCTGATGCCTATACCTAGTGGCGTGGCACGCCCTTTCTCCCAAGTTTCCGTTGATTTAATCACGGACTTGCCGGAGTCGGCGGGTTATGATTCGGTCATGGTCGTGGTAGACCATGGTCTTACGAAGGGGGTAATTCTCTGCCCTTGCAAGAAAACCATCACTGCAGAAGGGGTGGCCAAGCTTTTCTTGCAGAACGTTCACCGGAGATTCGGACTATACGACAAGATCATCTCTGATAGAGGCCCGCAATTTGCCTCAAAACTTGCTAGAGAGCTAGGACGACTACTGGATTACCAAGTCGCCTTATCCATGGCCTATCATCCCCAGACAGATGGCCAGACTGAACGAATTAATCAAGAACTGGAGACATACCTCCGGATCTATTGCAGAACGACTCCTACTGATTGGGCAAATCGCCTAGAGATGGCCGAATTCGTACACAACTCACGGAAGCACAGCGCCAGAAACACCTCACCATCCTTCCTGATGATGGGTTATGAACCCAGAAGCATCCCCCATGCATTCCCCGACTCTGCCATTCCCGCTGCAGAAGACAGAGTAAATTTCCTGAAAAAGATCCGTGAAGAAGCACTCGCGTGCCATAGCCTTGCGCAGCAACGCATGGCAGAACGTACCCATGGTCAGAAGTACCAACCATGGAAACGTGGTGATAAGGTTTGGCTATCAGCCATGCACCTAATCACTGGACTCCCCTCAAAGAAACTCACCCCGAAACGATACGGGCCATTTGAAATCATAGATGTCCTATCGCCAATCACCTTCAAGCTTAAGTTGCCAGCAACTTGGAAGGTTCACCCCACGTTCCACACATTGGAACTATCCTCCTATCAGGAGACAGAGGTGCATGGACCTGAACTATTCTGAACCTCCACCTGATCTTATCGATGGAGAAGAACATTACAAAGTAGAACAGATCCTCCGACACAAGGGAACCGGCTTGAGACGCCGGTATCTAGTGACTTGGGTCGGATATGACTCGACAGAATGAATGTGGCTACCTGAATCGGAATTGAGATCCGCAGCGGAGATCCTGAAGGATTATAAGAACAGGATCAGGACGACAGAGAAGGCATAACTCCCCTTGACCAATAACCACCACCTAGAACAAACATGCCTGCTTCTACAACCTCGTCAGCCTCGTCCATCTCCTCTACCTCCTCGACCTCTTCCGACTTTATGCACACCATTCCCTTCTCAACCCCTAGAACTCAGAGCCAACACCACACGTTGTGGGAAGCTATCATACTGGACATCCAGTATGCCATCAGACTTGACAATTACATCTCTAGAACCAACGACCACATGTTGCTACACTTGGTGAACATCCTTCGGGCTGCTGACAACCTCGACATTGCAGCCCATGAACTGCAGAAGAGCCCCGGCGCTAAGTTTAGCGCTATTTCAATTAGATACCCTCGCGAGCTGATCAAACGATCGGTCATGTTCCTTCTCGAGTCAAGAGACTTCGGGACCATTTGTAACAAGATCGAAGAAGAACATGGGTGGAACACCCCACCCGACCAAGTGGAGGTTGTTGAGCGCAGCTCCACCCCATTTGTACCTACCACACCTCCCCCAGAATATGAAGATGACGAAGAAGTTGCTAAGCAGCAACAGATTGCCGCGGATCATGCATTCACACTTACCATGCTAGGTATCACCACACCCTCGCAGCAGGAAGATGACCTAGACCCCATCGTTCCTGTACCAGAACTCGCATTGGCGCGGGGTTATTCCCCTAATGATGACTACTACGAGCATGAGCTCGCCCGTGCTAGAGCTAGCTGTGAATCAGAGCTCACACACGTCAGGGTTAGATCCACTTCCCCAAGTGACAACCTCTACGTACCAGACCCAGACTACATTCGAACCTCTCAGATCCCAGAGGAACCCCTCGGCTCACCAGAGCAAACACCCGTCCCCGTGCCACCTCCCCAAGCTAGCACTCACTCAAAAGGAAAGCGCCGCATGGATGTTAAAACCATCCTTTCATTCGGCCTTCCTCTTTCCAAGGTCCACGCAAAGAAGACCTCCAAAGATGATCGCATCTCAGACATACAAGCCACCATTGCTTTCGCCCAGATGGAAGCATCACAGACCACACAGGAGTTCCCCAGCAACTTTGTATGCCGCACTTGTAGGAGGCAGGGACACAAGCAGAAGCACTGCAACTGCTACTTCTGTCATATCTGTGGCAAATTTGCCCCATGCCACCTCACCACCTTCTGCCCGAAACTCCGAGGCAGGAAGATCCTTCACCGAGGACGCTCAGACCCCAACTTCTACCAGCAGCTATCCAAATTAGAAGCTGCCTATGATCAAGCTGCCGCTCAGCAGGAGCAAGAACGTGAGCTTAATGTTATGGACGCACTCAAGACACTTGAGGACATTGATGTCGACCTCTGCTACTACGACAACATGGATAACTGATCTCGTCGATATCAGATCCTAGAAACAGGGGTAATGTTACAAGAACATCCAGTCGTGGCGCCCCTATTCATTTTTCTCTTACTCATTTCCTTTCGACGTGACGATTATGCACAGATAATCATACACAACCTCATTGGTCTGATTATCCTTTTTCCCTATCTGTTTTACCTTTACATTTCACGCTGATCACCAGCTGTATATCACCCTATGCCCTTACCGCAATACCGGTACTTGTTCCGGCCTCATGGCCGTCTCCCCTTTGCCCTTACCGTTCAACTGGTACTTGACTCATTTCCTTCTATCGCATTCTACCGAGTTCTACCGACTCCGCTATGACTCGTCATGACTGCGCTTTACCTATCTCAGACTATGACTCATTCAACCCTTTGCCCACATACTAATATGGCATGTCCTGCCCTAAACCTTTCCTACATATAAATACGCAGTTGCACCATTGTATTTCTCTAACTTGAATCTACTTGATCTTGAACCCACTTGAAAGCCTCGCAAGCTTTCTCCTTCAGTAAACACTTCTCTTTCGCCTCGTTGGCTTAAGAGTCTATATAACTCGTGAAGGCACGTCAGTGGACACTTGCCATGCCACTACATAGATAACCGCAGACGTCATACCGACTCCGGGTTGCTGAACACTGCGCGACGAACGTCTCTTAATGGAGGCCTCGCTTAGCTACTCAAGTCCACTTACGCTCTCGCGCTGAGTGTAACATGTACCACTCGCTATCGGTTATTTCAGAAAATTAGAGAGCTTGATTTTCATGTAGCGCAGTTATCAATTTCAATCTGATCATATCATGCACATCGGGGTTGTCAATATTTAGGATAGGTTTACACGTTGTACGAAATGTGAAGAAAATATTTGAAGTTTGAATTGACATAAAGAGGGACATATAACTTCAAAATTAATCACTGTTTTGCACAACAATCAAGATATGAAATATCCACGGCCATGTTGTCATTGACTATACCTCAACTTAAACAAGAAATATAATCGGATTTCCGGCGTCTGCTTGAATTTTAAGTTTAATTATCGCATACAACTTCGTATGAAACTTGAAGTTTGATATGCTTGCCAATATTTTAAGTTTTGTTGAACAATAAGGGGCTACACAAAATTTGAAATTTACGCTGGCGGCAAGATGTGATGGCCAAACTTCAAGTTTTGCCTTCGGACAAAATAAATCGCCCGATCATCGCCCACTCATCACTCAATCATCGCCCACTCATGAAGGACAAATGGCGATCCAACTAAAATTAATGTCTCATTATCATACAAGTATGGTACGGTAAAACTATGTCTGAGTCCAAGCTATGCAAAACTCGTAAGTATGAATGAGAAAGGGAGTGAGGGAACTCTTACTTGATGCTCTTGTCATGAAATCGTAGCCAGCTGCTGAAACGTTGCGCATGATCTTGTTAGTAGCAGGTTGAAATTTGAGGGAGCGCTTCCATTGTGTGGAGGTCATTGGACCATTTGCATCCTTGGTGAGTGAATGTTGCATACGAGAAACCCCTTCTCGAAGATTGCCAAGACATCCTTGGAACCAATCTTCGCAGCGAGCCGACCAAAAGCCAACATTTAAGCCCGACACATTCCAAGCATTGGGCCAAGGCCACCATGAAACTATCTCTGGACCGTCACCTACTGTTAGTACTACTGATGAGACTGAACTGAACTGTAAAACTTACGGTGGTCTATGTAGTATGTTCCACACATGAAATCAATTTCCTCCACTGACAACCCATCGTCGTAGTAAGTCTGATCGCCATCGCCAATCAATAGCTCGCCAAATGGAATGGCTTCTGTTGAAATACCGTTGAGGACAGATGAAAGGTGGTTGAAACCAAGGCTGTGCAAGGCCAAACACCATATGAGTCCTCCATGCAGGAAAGCAGCCCTCGCCTGAGGACGATTCATGAACTCGTGGCGGAGCTGCTCATATATGATATACTCAGTGTATAGGGGATTGAAAGGGGGCTGTCGATGCCCTAACATGTAGGTACGAAGTTCAGAAAGGAGGCGACGATAGTGGGGCGCGACACTCATGTTCTGTAAGGTCCTGAATCCAATGCCTCTTTGAAGCAAAGCTAAGGCAATCTGCCTCATGTCTGAGCCCCAATCACAGCGCAAACACATAACAGCAGTGACGGGGTTGAGGACAGCCAGAGTCCAGCCTACAAGATTTGGGCACTCGTGGGGCTCGATAATATAATACCGACATTGCGACAGCTGCATGCGCGAGATACAAATATAAGGATGTGAAATTTGTAGAGATGGGAGGGGTCCAAGATCCCAAAGGTCAGGTGGGATTGTGTTCAAGTCAGACTCTTTCATGTTGACTGAAACATGCAATGAACTTCGTGATGCATTGATGTTGTGGCTCCGTGATTGAACCCATTTCTGCTGACGAATCACCAAGAAGTTTGCGCAGCTGATCCCATTTGGCCATTTTAATCCACTCATTCGCTGGTAGGAATGATATGGTCGGAGCAGAGGTAGGGGCGGTGCTTCGATATCCGAAGTAATAATGCAATACAGGAACGAATTCTTTGATGTGTGTATGTCTTGACGAAAGTGAAACGCCGCTGCCGAAGTAAGTGTATATATCATTGGCGAAACTGGAAGGGGGTGGAGGCGGGACCTCGGAAGGGGAAGCTATGGGGAGAGGAGGCATGATATCGTCATCATCCTCGCGATCATCACCGTCAGGGATGCTAGTGGGGTCGAGTGCGAGACACAAGTCCCATTGATTGGAAAAAGAATCAAAGACCCTGGTGAACTTATTGTAGTCTCCCCAGACCTCCTCAACCCTAGCCTTCGTGATGTGAGTGCGCAACATGAAATCATTATAATCATCTTGGGGTTGCCATTCGAACACCCAAATCCTACTGGACTTGCCAGGAAGGCTGTGATTCTCGGCCGAACGTTGATGACTCAGACAAGCCTGTCGTTCAGATGGGGTCTCCTTCTTCTCCTCCTTCTTCGCGTTCTGCAAGGCTTTGCGAGCAAAAAATGCCTGCCAATCTTCGCCACGTCTCTGCCCACTATTTTTATGGGGAAGGGGAAAATGAGAGAGGTCTTCTTGAGGTTGAGTGGACAATGGTGCTGGCTGGCTCGACTCAGGGTCACATATGTCATCGGGCTGGGTAAGCCAAGAATGAGAATCGGGCTGAATGCCCCAAGCGTCGTTGTTCTGCAGTTCGCTCGAGGTGGCGCTAGTTGCTCTAGCGAGATTGTCTGCTGAGGGGCAATAGAGCTTCCATATCCTGTTGCTGGAAACAACAGAAGGCCAATGCACCCAGATTGGAACTTTATAGTGCTCAAACATGACCATGTCCGTGTCCCAGGCCAGACTATAAGCACCATTAATGATCATACCATTGCGTGGTATGGCATCTGTAAGATCCCCGACAAATGTACAAGAAAGTTCCATCACCCATGCAGATAGGATAGGACATCGAGGGTCGTTTGTTAGGAGGGAAGTCCAGGAGGTGGAATCATTATGAGGTCGATACCGGCGAGCCATAATGAAATACGTGCAAAGAGCTGAGATCCCTGAAAACGGACACAATCAGTCATGATCAGTGCGCATATAGATGAAAAATATACCTAAAAATGTGTCGCGAGATCTCAGGGCGACCTTCTTTGCAAGCCTCGCATCGGCGTGGGACCTCAGGTATCCATAGTCTTTGGGAGGTCTTGGAGCTTGGCCATACCAAGGAAAGTGCATGTTCACTGCTAACCGTTGCGAACACCACAGTAACTTTTGCTCTAGGTTCTCCCATTCTCGCTGAACGTCTCCATGCAACATATAGCGGCCATCGGGTGTTGTCACAACCCCTATAATGACTTATTCTGTTAGGGCAGAGACTAGGACTCAAACGAAGGTTATCACGATAAAAGAGGATGAATTGAGCTAGGTACGTCCGGGCTGGTACACTTGGTACAGACGAGAGGTTTAAACTAAAGAACTACTGACTACAGACTACCTAACTATATACTACTATTGAAGCTCAGACTCAATCTGGGTTCTAACTACTAATGACTATTCTAAGTACATATTCGTAATAGTGACTTCTCCGGTATAGGGTCTTTCTCAGGGTCTTGTCTTCTTTCTTATCACCCAATAATAATCAGTCTTCTGTGACATCTTTGTGGGAATTATCTGTGAGAGAGTTCTGTGACTTGAAGTCTCCTCGGATATTAAGGGATCTTTATCTGCAAGATGTATCTAGGGTTCTGATCGTAGATGTGATGCTTTATGACATTGTGAAGTCATCAATCTGATCGTGGATCAGATCTAAGGGTTTCAGGGTTTCGGTAATGAAGTATGCTTCTCTTCTGTGCAATGCTTCTTTGATGATCTAGATCTGCAGATATCGGAGATGTCCATTGGAGATATAATCAGAGTTCCAATATACACTCTTCTTGGTTGTTTGGTATGACGTGAGGATGGAGGAAATAACACGATCGTTGTGACGACTTCGGATGTCTAATCATTACTGTGTCTTTGAGGGAGGAAGGTGGAGGAATCGGTACTGGAGATAGGAGGGAATAGCGATGAAAGAGATGTTGGATGTTTGTAGTTCTGTTTGAGAGTGTTTGAGTAGTGAGACTGTGAGGCAAACTCTTGTCGTCATCATCGTTGTTATCTTAATCAAGCTCTACAACTTCTACATGAAGGAAAGACAACAGTTGTAGGTGTGTGGGGTTTCGTGAGTCGGTGTTAGATGACTATCTAAGTCAAGGGATTCGGATACATGGTTTCGGGCGTAGTCCAGACTTCTAGATAGATGTGGATTTAAGATAGTGATCATTAATCAGTTAATCAATCTTATCCATCTTATCTTGTCTAATATAATTTGTCACGTGATCTCTTGATGTTATCTTTAAGACTAAAGGATGTTTGTGAGAAGCTAGTCGTAACAGCTCTCCGGATAGGGAATAAGGATGTGTAGACTTCCACTAGTGCTGTTACATGCACGTCATGGATTCAGGTATCAGTTCTTAGGATGTTTCTTATAGGATTTGAAAGGATTTAAAAGGGTACTCGTGACAGGTGTAGACTCTATGGGCAAAGAGTACAGCGAATGGTTGAGACATGCAAAGACAGCTCCACTAAAATCAGGGCTTGTTGCGATGAGGGGAAACCATGGGCGAGTCTCGTAAGCCCACTGAGTGGTCAGAGCGTCTTTGATGTTATCGGGTGAAGAATCAGATTCGAGTGCGGGATTCCAAGGTCGAGGGATAGGAGTGATCGTGGCTGGAAGAAAGGACACATTTAAGGACGTAAAAATTTGCCCTTCGTGTGTGAATACGCGGAGCTTGGGAGTCACCATGGGCGCCATAGTGAAAGGACTGGGTGATGGAAGAAAGCTTGCAACAGTACAGACTGTTGCAAGCGAAAGGCCGAGAATGGGTTCAAAAGAACACAGCAACAGTACAGACCATTGCAGTATTAAGAGAACACAGAGAGCAACAGTTGTGCACAGCCGGTAAAACCTTGCAGCAGGGTTTAAATTGCGCCTAGTGTACGCCGCACAGAGATAGTAGCGCAGAACACGCCAATGCCTAGCAGTACAGACCGCTAGGTGATGATCGATGAGAGTCCGAGTCGAAGAGAAAAGAGAAGACTCAGCAGTACAAACGGCTGAGCCTAAATATAGATGGAGTTTTGGTTGACTGAGACTGACATCGACAATGAGATTTGCTTTGCACGTGACTTTATTTGTGGATGTTTGTACTTTCTGATTCAGCCTAGGCCTTTACACTTAGTACTGATATTTGCACTTAGCTTATAGTACTCCACTGGCGCAATGGTCTGTACTGTTGCGTCATCCCTTACCCCCTCCTTGTTCGACACGGCAGTGGACTTTGCCTTTGACTTTGACTTTGATGTGATGGTCTGTACCGTCGTGTCTCTGGACTTCAACATGATGGTCTGTACCGTCGTGTCTCTGGACTTCGACTAGTGGCGATGACTCGACGGGGATTTGATGATGCAATGGTCTGTATGAACTTCAACATGACGGTCAGTAATTGATTCAGCCTTTACACTCAGTACTGATATATGCACTTAGCTTATAGTACATCAACCTCTACTGGCGCAACGGTCTGCACTGTTGCATCAACCCTTATCCTCTCCTCCTTCGACACGACGGCGGACTTCGCCTTTGGAGTTGCCGATGCGATGGTTTGTACTGTCGCTTCATCTTCTCTCCTCACACACAGAGGACCTCGGCTTTGACTTGTCGACGCGACAGTCGCATTTCTGTACTTCGACTGTGCTATTACATTGTTCAGCACTACGCTACCGCAACTCTCAACCAATTAAACTTCTCATCTGAGATAGACAACCTCTCAATTTGACATTTTGTCAAACCCACAAGCCATTCCTCATTGTACAGCGCTTTAGGCAAGCCGTCCATTTCTGTTCTGGATGTCTTCGGATTACCAGATGAGCGTATCTGTTTCATCGGCTTCGAACCTTGAGGCGTGAAAATATCATCATCCACCATTCTTTGGTGATCGATAATATCCAATTCCCGTTCGATCGCACGGCACCAAGTCATGTTCTTGACATGAAGGACCGTTTCGATATCATTTTTGACGTCACTCTCCTCCGAACTCATGCCGGCTTCTCCTAATGTCCTGACCAGTTTCTGAAGCCACTGCCAGGCCGGGAGGTCTTCCTCGTTCTCGTCGGTCTTGTACTTAATGAGATGGTCAAGAACCGTAGCTCTGCGACTATATTTCTGAGAAGGTGTCAGTATTCAAATAATAACAACAATAATAATGTGAAAAGCTCTCAAACATACATTTTTTCGACACGTTGTCTGACGAGTCACTTTCAAAGACTCATCCTTCTTTGTGGTTAGCCTTTGTTCTACCTCTGCAGGAGTCTCCAGTCCACCCATTGCTGTAAACTTTGGTTGTGCAGCCATCCAGACTGTACGGAGGCGCTTGTAGCGGTCTTGAAGAACTTCCTTAAAATATGCCTCTGATCTTTGGAATGGCCAGCTCTCTTGGTCAACCCTTCTATGCAATTCTTCAAGGAGCAAGCCAACGACTTTATCGTTCCAGGGGCTTTTGGGACCGCCTTTAAGATCAAAGGCGAGACGGTTGCAGTTGGGACCTGGGCCGTCTTCGTATTCATATGCATAGACGTCATCATGACTAGCTGGTTCATGGAGCATGAAATCGCTGTCTTGAGAAATGCTGAAAACGTCTTTGAAGAAACGTCGCACTTCTCCCTATATATCACTGTAAGTCGTAGCTTCCATACCATGTTTTGGCTTACCAAAATACATTCTCTTTCGTAGCTTTTCTCGGCCACCTTCTCTTGCCAGAGTTCTTTCTCCTCTACCCTTTTTCTCTGGGGACTGTGCTTGTGCTTATTGGTGAGTGGAAACTCTTTGTCAATTAGAACGCATCTGAGTGCAGCTTCTACACCTCTCGCAATCCGCATCTTCCATCATTGTAGCAGGCTGCGTATCGTGTTGTGAAGGCAGTGTTCCGTTGTCTTTGGAAGAATGTTGTTGAGGCACTTCCTGTCCATCGCTACTACATAAGTTTAAATCTTAATCAATGGCATTGGGCACTTACTTCCGATCCTACCAATACAAGGTGAACTCTGTGCGTTATTCCACGAGTTTTCTTTATTCTCTTAATTGCATCCAAGGACGAGTTACCTGGCCAGTGGCTTTGCACATGGAGATGGTTGTCCTGCATCTCCTGGCATGGGGATGTTCATATCTACATTCTTGTCCAGAGACCTGGGACGCCTGGAAAATCTCTGTTCCATCTTCGCCAGCTCACTCTCTTTTTCTGCCTGGTAAGTATTTCAGCATGTTTTCATTTATATATGAAACATGTTCTCGCCTTTAACTTGAGCACTTCTTGCTGAAACCTTCGGTCCATCTCGGCGAGTATCGCGCTCTCGAAGCTGTTTATTGTTATCACACCATTTTCATGTCGGATTATCCGCCTCACTTCTTCGTTTGTCTTTCTCTTCAACGCTTCCTCACGCTGGGCTAGTGTTTCACACAGCTCTGCTTCTCGCTGCTCCTGTTCTTGTGCCAACTGTTGGACACGGGTCCTCTGTCACAGTCATGAGCATATGTCTGGTGGTCACATGCTGCAGCAGGACTTACTTCAATTTCTTCCTGGGCTGTTGCTAATTGTTCTTGCCACTCTCTGAGAGTTGTATCCCATTGCCGTTTCATCTCCTTCATGTTTTGCTCGTGTTCATTTTTTTTGTTTTTCCACTTGCTTCAGAGGCCACATGTCAGATGTTGACAATGTCATTGAAATACTACGAACCATTTGCATATTGTGAATCAGTTCCTCCTGACTGTACACAGTTTCGCGTAGTTTCTCTGAGTAGTCGACTTCTTTGATGCGACGCTTGTCAGGCAGCACCTGATCAAAAAAAGTCTAACACCATTGATTTTGCATCATGCAACCTAGACGTACCGAATTGGTGGCTCGCTTTTCCCCCCTGTCAGGCAGAGCGGCCCTTGTTGGGGGCTGGCTTGCAACATCCAAGTCCATCGTGGAGTCCTCTTGCGATACCTAGAACTGACACTGAGCCCGGCATGATTCATTAATCGCTCAATGACTGTGGACGTACTATGGTGCGCATCACTTAGACACCACCAATTGTGTGCTAAAGTCCTACTGTCTTGAAAAAATGTCAGAATTTTAATTCCTCTTACAAAAATGTTCCTTTTGATGAGATGAACAAAACTGTAAGAGCGATTTTCAATCTGATCAAATTTGACGGAGATAAAAATTTCGTCGGCAGTCAGATTGGCCACTTGTTATCTACCCTACTGAAAGTCAATCAAAAAGTTGTGCTACAGTCTCCGGAACTCGTCGGTGGGACTTGTACTTGGTTGAACTGAACTGCTGGACCTTCAGCTGTGCATCTTTGGTCCCAAGCCCTGAACGATAGGCATCCAACCACCTGTGAGTCCGATGCTCCCATTTCCGGATAGTCTACAATGAAACGGATGCTAATGCTCGTGGCATGTTGGCCTTCAACCCATCGAACGTGCAGTCACAGTGTTCACAAAGGTATCTCTTGACCTTTCCCCAGAAGAACTCGATAAAGTTCAGCTCACAATGGAACTTTGGTAAGAATATGCAAAGATGACCAGCATTCTCGATGATCTCCCGAACGAGTGAATGTTGTTCATGAAAATCAGGCTGCAATTCCAGTATGCGCTTGTTGCAGCAATGAGTAGCATCTGCCTCGCACTTTGATTTGCATTTTCCGCGCTGGCACTCGTACAAGCCATGTTCAGTCAGAACAGCCTTGACCCCCTTTGGTTCACCAGGATGTTCCAGATGGTCAGGTGGGAATGACATTTCCTGCTCGACTCGGATGCCATCTCGGATAAACCACCCATTATGCATGCGGCTGACAAGAAGCGCATCCTCGGCATATGCAGAATGTCCTTGAGAGTTGTCAATGAGAAATAGTGCTTGATATCCGGGACCGTGAGCACGCTCAAATGTAGGGATGATTTTCTCAGTAAGCTGGGGGTGAACAAATGAGAAATTTTCATACAGGCACAGCGATTATGACAAACCTGAGTGCAGAAATTCTCACCGCACCAATAGCCTTCATGGTTCTTGCCATATTCCATTGTTTCTCCCGCTTCGACCAAATGACCAACCGTGGAGCAGATGACATCACTTCGGTGAAGTCCACGACCTGCTCCCTTTTTCCGCAGACGGAATTCATCCTCGAAAACCCAATACTGGCCAACTGCATCATTGGCTTGTGCTGTCATTTCGTCGTGTGCACAGAGAACCAAACAATGTTCAACATAATTTGACGGATTGGCTGGCACTTCAGTATCAACATCACCAACAGCAAATCGAACCAATCTGGATTCGCAGGCTTTCATAAATGGCAAGAACTGTTGCTGGCGATAGTGGATAACATCTGGACGGTCATGTCCATCAAAATAAAGACCCTTCCGGTGTTTGAGGAAACGAAAACCTTCACATCGAAGCCATCGACGAGCGGTGCTCAGTGAAATCCCTCGGCCAACCTTCAGATGGTTACGGGGAAATATTTCAAGCTCCATATACTTCTTTAGACCATGCGGCATCTCCTCCTCAACAAGGTTTTGTGTGTATTTTGTGGCTTCAGCAGGGATAAGCTTATCTTGAGAGAGTTGAATGAGCTTTTCTGGATTTACGACCCATTTGTTTGAGCAGACATATGCCCGCAGCTCAGTGGCAATCGTGGGATCACCGAGAAGGGAGTACACCTTCGCATGTCGACCTTGTAAAGATTCGGGGAGTTTGCGATCTGCCACCCACAGCCTGGTCCAGCTGCGCACTTGGCGGCCACCCCAGTTTGCAGCAAATCCATGACTTTCCGCTGCCCTCCGTGATGCATCAATGGAGAGCCATTTAATCTTGATGACCATTGTGAGGTAACTCTGGATCGAGCATGTGCGTTTCGCCTGCAACCTATTTGGACCTCCAACAAACAATGTTTTTTTCGCCTTCAAAAGCTTTTCTATTGAAGTCAATGCCTTCTTCATCTCGTCAAGTCGAGTTTCCTTCGCCAGCCGTCTCTGCTCACGGTAAGGTACATCGAGCTTGCGCCATTTCAATGGCAGAACAGCTGGCTGATCATTTTGTTGTGCAGCACCATCACCATCGCTATCATCACCATCAGATTCTGTCCCATTGTCCAAGTTTGACTTGTCGGAGAGGTAACACAATCCATGACTGGCTAACTCGAAGTCAGGTGGGTTCGAATTCTGGGGCTGACAAGATGGGGAGGGTGCGCGAATTCTGGGGCGTGCAAACATTGTGCGCATAAGCGTAACTTGTGGATCATCGCTGACGAACAGTGAGTAACTCAGCTGTTGTTCAATGTTCAAACCTCAAAACTCACGATGTTTTCCTCTTTTCACGGTACTCTGCAAGCTCTCTTGCAGCCTTATCATGCCTCCTCTTTGTTCGGCCCGAGTGGCCATTATATCCAAGTGCCCTGTTCCATTCTGCCTTCTCCCATTCTGCCGCTGTCTTCTTCTCGAACATGGGAACAGTTGGCATTGGGTGACCATGAAGACTTTCAGCCTCAGCTCTGAGAGCAGCCAAGTTTTCCTCCAAATCATCGCCCCCAAATTCACAAAGGCTTTCGTCGTCAGACCATTCGCTCTCTGACGTGTCCGGTTCGTATTCCAAATCGCTGCCTGAGTAATCTGCATTGACACCACCCAGGTATCCACAGTCAGACTCCGAGTTGTCGTCTGAGTCAATTTCTATTGGGATATGCACTGCGCTGGGTGACCCCCATCATGTGCACTCGAGCCTTCGTGTTCAGCGTCAACGACGGGGCTATGCTCTGCTTGTGGACGAGACGGAGAAGTGGGCTTTTTGGGCCAACGAGCTGCACGAGCCTGAGTAGCTTTGATATTGTTGTTTTTTTTGGTCATTGTACCAGTGAAATATGGATTTGAAAGGGCCAGTCACTCCACGACATACGCAAATCACATTTTGTGCTTAGGTTGAATACTACGACAACAATATCGAAGCAGATCCTCCATCCTCCGCATCGACTTACACATTTTGGTGTGTCAAACTGGAATCTGGTCTGACTCTTATCTTCCATTTCGTTGTCGTCATCGTCAAACAGGTTCATATCGTTGGCTGTTTGTATGTTTTCTTGCCCAATGCGAGCATGGACATGGTGCGGTGTTTCTGACATGATAATGGGATTCGGTGTCCTTGATGTTTAAATTTTGGGCTCAGCTTGGATCCTACTTATGTGGGTTTACCATTATTGTGTTTAGACTTTGCGGTTAGACTTTGCGGTCACTAGTATATTACCCTGACGACGGTGTTGCATTATCCGTTTTCATGAGCGCTATTATTTCGGGTGCTCCATGTCTTAACTGCAAAATTGAGGACACAAAAGAATGCAAACCATCAACCGGGACGGACCATGGACTCACAACGTGGCGCAGAGTCCAAAAGCCTAGGCATACAAAACATCGTAAGATTACATTTATTGTTCTGGTCACCACATTCTGCGAAACAAATAAGACAATAGATATGGTGTATGGTGATCGATTCTTCGGGACACTCTGCACTCTTCTTCAGGACACTCTGCACACTGCGCAGTTCAAAGGTAAGCACCACTAAAAAACTACTATAAGATCGCCCGCTATCATCGCCCACTATCATCGCCCACTTTCAAGTCACTCCTTATCCTCAGCGCTGGTCGCCTATACTCGTCATCAAATTTTCATTTGTCATTCCTGTGCAATGGTCAACACTCGCAAATATATCTTCCCTGCATCATCTGTAAGCTATCATCTCGCTGTTCTCTTGATTTTTGCTGACCACTACAAAGACCACCGAACTTCATTTGCGGTGTAGGCTGTATTCCTCATCCTGGAGTAAACCTTGCCAGGTCACTATGTTGACACGGTGCTCTGATCGCTTGCGCAATGGGAAACACTTTCCTGTTCCCGAGAGCCTCCTTGATTGTGCAAGTGTGCAGCCTTATGTGCATAATTGTCTTGTCACCCTGTGTGAAGGAAGACACATATATCAATTTTCTGTTTTCTTCAAGCGGCACTGCCGCCTAAGAACCAATCCACTTCTCAGCAGTAGTGACCACATATTCCGAGGTGATGCAGTTGTTATGAGGATTGGTGTTAGCGCTGGCTCCATTGTGAACATGCGAGGCAGGGACAATTCACTTGCAGACTTCATCATGCATCGGTAAGCACCATCGCTGGAAAGTGATTCCAGTCCTCATTGATGAAACATTCATTAGTTTTATACGAAGTATCAAACACTACCCTCAAGCGAAGCTCCCACATACTCTCACTGTTGTGAAGCTGTTGAGTACTCGGGTAAACCACCGGCTGGCTTCCAGGATCATTGGCAGCTCGACAGCGAGGTAGTTTGATACGGAGTAATATAATTATTTGTATTCTATACATTATAAAAATCGCTGTGATGGCGCCGTTCTTGTCACCAGCATCATGAAAGAATAGATAAATTTAATAGCAGACAATAAGTTGAAGTAGCAGGCAAGACTTCGTCGAGACTTTAAACGAGACTTAAATAAGGTTAAGGGCTTTGCCATTCCGTTAGAAAATACACGAGTTGCACATCTAGCTATGTGTCCTTTGTCGACACTTTAAAAGAAGGTTCATTCCGTTAGAAGATACACATCCCTATTCAAGTAAACGTAGTACATGGGGTATAGGTGAATCTACTGTAGATTAGATACTTTCAATGTATTTTTCTTGCTCTTGGACTTGCCCACGACCATCCTTGCCTTCCTCTGCCTAGCACGGCCTGATGTATATTTCAAATGCATCATGATCATATCATTTAGCAGCCAAAAGCCCTTGTAGTTTTCCAAGTCCGGGAAAGCATCGACAGCCTGAAAAATAATAAATTCTCGGACAATTGCCATCTGTGGTCTACTTACTTTGTCACGCACAACTCTCAGGAGTGCATGGTCTTGGGAAGAGGCACACTTGGTTGTATCGAGATGTTCTTCAATGAGATTTTGCATAAATTTCTGGCGCTAATGAGTAAATAGGATGTTGTGTGAGAGCACATTATTCACCTTGAACTTAGCATATGCCCTTGGGTTCCAGTCTAAGGCCTCATTAAGTGTGTATCCTCCACGCCCTGGACGACCTGGTTCACCAGGGGGCTTTGGTATCTTCGAATCGTCCGATAGACTCTCAGTTGAAGTTGATGAGCAACTGTCTGACATCGACTCTAATGAACTCAAAGACTCCGAGGGCATGAGCCCGGGCATCCGAGAGTTGGAACATGAACGCTTGAACAAAACTTTCTTCGAGTATGGCGAGGAGTCGATTTTAAATGGCCATGCTGCAAGTTTGGACTCTGGCACCACCATGTCCTTGAGTTGTGTATGAGGAGGATCGAGAGCACTGATTTTGGAGGGAAGAATCTCGTCAGCAACGAGCATAGTTGAGCGGTGAGTGCTGTCAAATAGTTCAAGTTGGTCCGTGAGCATAGGAGGGAAGGGAGGTGGAGTGCCAGGCTCTTGATCATAAAACGCAGAGACAGTGAGAGTTTTGTTAGGCATGTTGTGGTTTTGGTTATGGCGATGTGAGCGGGACGACAAGGGCGGGTCAAGATATTGGGTATGAACTGTAATAACCTCTGACATTTATGATCAACCTATACCATTCAACGTAATCCCAATAAACAATAAAGACAGTCAACAAAAGAGTGGCTTAATGGGATCGAACAAATAAGTCCTGAAATAAAAGAAATGTTACGTAAAGTAACACAAAAGAATGAACACAAAAATTGGGAACCAACAAATGGCTAGGAAATCACCATAGAATCAACAAAAAAGTTCCTAGTATAAGTAGGCTGTGAGCAGGTGAACTGGTGACTAAAATCAAATCGCAACAATGTCTTTTTTTGCTTTGTCACTCTTCGCAAAAGCAAAGCAACACTTCAGACATCAAACCCGCCTTTCTACTTATGGTGGGTCCATTCACGCCCTCGCAATATCTAATGATGGCCAGGCTCTTGCATGCAGTGGTAACTTGACACGCACTTTGTTATGTGAGGCTGCTAACAGACGGGCAGGAACCGAGGGCGTTAAACTCTGGGATATCAAATCTCGGAAAGAACTTACATGCTCGACTCATCACCATGAGTCCCGTGGTACAATCAGCTGCACTGTCTGGATCACAACAAGACAGGGCATGGCAGCAACCCTTTGTTATGGAACTGGGTTGGGTTATATTGTATTTTTACGTCATAGCCACATAGATGTAAGAGGGTCCTGGTATTATTGTCAAACCTTCAACTAACATCTGATAGATGCAGTTTCAGGAGGCCTGTGCTAGGAGGCTTGGATCGGGCTTTGAAATTACCTGTATGGTGTGGGATTCAACGTCCTCCGAAGCGAATACGCAGATTGCAGTGGGAACAAGGGACAAGATAGTTCAAGTCCTTGTTCTCAACCCGAATTCACAGCTGCAGGCTGTGTTTTTGGTGAGACTCGACAACACCATGCCAAAGTCCGTAGCATTTGCAGATAACGGATGCGTATTGTCTTCGGACTATACGATGGAAACTTCATCAAGCTGAGAGCTGATGATGGCGCAGTGATAAAGGAATACAGCTGCCAATCGGTCATGTAAGAGTCTATGGCGCATTATCGACAGATGTATTACTGACCTTCTTTCAGCGGACACGCAGCAGTGAACCAGAAGAGGGGCGTGTTCATAGTGGACAATGCCACTAATGGTTTTACTTTATATCGACTTGAAGGTGACGAGGAACCAGTTCGAACATTTGTGACTGCTGCTCCGAGTGCGTCCGTCCCCAAGCAGGTGGCATTTGGGGCAGAAGGAAGATTAGTCATCAGGGGGAGCGACCATGGATCAGTGTATGCATTCGAGAGGAAATCAGGGAAGGTATTCGAGACTCTTCGCCACTCCAATACAGGCTTGGTACAGACAATAGCAGTGGGTGACAGATTCAAAGGGTGGGATGGGCACTGATTATTTTCCACAGACGCGCGATGTTGACAGGCGCTGTATAGTCGCCAGTGCTTCACCAGCACTAGGCCGCGGAAAGGCTACAATCAACTTATGGTCCTATGACTACGGCACAGTGAAGGGAACTCTAACCTCGGAACAATCCTGGTCTACATCGTGTATTGTTGGGTATGTATTCAAGATGCTGGTTCATTTTGGGGCCTTGGCGGTAATCATCTGTTTTTTGGTAACCAATTACTTTGTAAGTCAAACAGTAGCTCAGCAGCAGTTGAAAATTCATACCTTCACAGAACACAGCGGCAACATGGTCGGGAGACCTCACCCAACATATGACAATGACTCAAATGTTCCCCTTTTCGGATAAAAGCTTCTTTCGTGGTGCTAATATTCAATGAAGTACCAGAAGCCCGACACAGAGTACCAGAATCCCGTTACGAATTACCAGAAGCTCGTCAGGAAGTGGTCAAACAAAACCAGATATTGATGTTGCATCAACTGGCAGGGAAACTTATCCAAGTCGTTCAAGAAGCTATGAAAGATGGAGATGTGGGTGAGGATATTGATATGACGCGACACGAGGAGATTTCCACAGAAGCAAAAAGGGTATTTTTTAATGTCATGAAGGAGGAAAACGACGGTATCGGAATGCAACACGATTCAGGGAAAGAAGTCTTTCACTTGCGACATAGAAATTGCAGAAATGTTGTAGCCCTGTAGCATATTAATGTCAGCTCGTGTTTGTTGTAAACCCCTCCACGTATAACGTGGAGGGATGAGTGGAAATTAGAAACAATCACCTGAAGGGTGGAACAGCATGCGATGGGCATAATAATCCGCCAGATAACATAATGAGCGTAGGAATAGCTGAAGGCCAGAAAGAATCGCCTGACGGGCGAAATGGCAAGAGTTGGGCAAAGGGATGTCCAAAAATCAGAAAGCCTCTAGGGTGGCATGGGCACTGAGCGCCATAGTGCTTTGCGATTGGTGGAAGGACTGGGCAATGGAAAAAGCATGCAACAGTACAAACTGTTGCACGCGACAGGCCGAGAATGGGTGGAGAGAACACAGCAACAGTACAGACCATTGCAGGATTAAGAGAATGGGGAACACACCAACGCCTAGCAGTACAGACTGCTAGGTGATGAGAGTCCGAGTCGAGGATAAGTACTTAGTAGATGGTTGACTTTGACAATGAGTCGTTTCGTTGAGTGATGCACGTGACTTTGTTTGCGAATGTTTGCGCTTTCTTTCGCACTCCTAGTACTGATATTTGCACTAGCTTATAGTACCTGTACCTCAACATTCAACATTGAACCTCCACTGGCGCAACAGTCTGTACTGTTGCATCATCCCTTACCCCCTCCTCCTCGTTCGACATGACAGTGGACTTCGACTTCGATGCGACGGTCTGTACCATCGCGTCTCTGGACTTCGACATGACAGTCTGTACTGTCATGTCTCTGGACTTTGACTGCCAGTGGCGACAATCTGCACTTGCACTGTTTCCGCATTGATCCCCATCAATCCCCATCAATCCCTTATCTTCCCTCCTCGACGGGGATTTGTCGATGCAACAGTCTGTACTGTTGTTGCATCTATTCTTTGTTCTCTCCTCTGATCCGACGGTCTATACTAGTTTGAGACATGAGTTGGTATGTATCTACATCAAGCATGTCGCTATCCTGACTCAATTCCACATTTTTCTTATAGTGTCTTCATGTCACTCATCTATGTTTAGTCACAGTTGTATCTGGGTGGTATCCATGCAGGTAGGTACCTTGTACTTCGTCGCCACCGTTTCTTATTAAAATAAGATCGCATTGCTCTCTGTTCTCTCGGTCAATGTCGTAAGTTACGTTTCTTTCCCCTTGTACTTCTCCATTTAAATAATCATTTCAGGCTCTGCCTGTCTGCAAGACTCACAACACGACCCATAGACGACGACGGTTCATACTGTCGTCGCCGCCAAGCTCATTTTCGCTCAATGCCCACGTCTCGTGCAGTGCTCATGCGGTGTATGTGTGAGGAATGCATTAGAAAGGGAGGATACGACGAGAAAGGTGCACCAAGAGGGGTGCTAATAGCAGAATGTTCAATCTCAGCCCATCTCCGGCGTGTAAAGGCAGAAAGCCATTTGTCTACCATCGCTGGCGAATCTTCCATCTCCTCTATCACCCATAACCTCGGACATTTGTCCCTTACCGCGGATCATTCCCAGCCCCCATTGCTCACATCTGTGATGACAGCGTCAACCAATCTGGATCACCCAGGACCATCCAATGTTCTTGCCGTTCCTGTCGCCGCTCTATCAGATAGACTTGAGCGGTTGAAGCTGTCAGATTCCATCTCAGCCCCGCCGATAAAAAAGGCTGACAGAGAGACTACATCAAAGCTGAAACACAGTCAGCGCACATTGAAAGCATTGCAGATCCTTGCAAATATCGATTCCCGGATTCAATGGGGCTTTCGCTTATTGTTGCATCCCTACAACCTTGATAACATTGGTCGCGAGCTAGCTTTGCTTTGCACAGCCATCGAAAACGTCAATGGAGGTGCAGATGTTGTAATTGCCCAAAAAAAGGCAATCGTAATGCAGATGGATGACTTGGCTACCCAGCTCGCCAGCTACCAGGATGTGCGGCAAGTACCCCTCGAGATCAATACTGGTAAGTCATCAGTACATCAATAATGATTCCTCGCTGACCATTTAATAGACGCTCTGCAGCAAGCCCCAGTTGACCGCTCAGACAAGATCAGCCAAGTCATCTTATTTCTTTGTGTGGCATGCAGAGTTGTCATGGGGGTCAGCAGGCAGAGCTGTGATTTCATTATAAAGATAATTTCCATCATATTGTTCCTCTCATTTCGGAGGTCGGACAGCAGTCTTAGCTCCCTACACAAAAATATTCTCAAGCAAATTCCCCTGACCTTGGAAGGTGCAGAGACAAAATTTCATCTCAGTGGCAAAACCATCGCGTATGCCGTCTGTAACTGTCATTGCACCTATCCTCCAACATATGTGCCAGGCTCTACAACTGCAAGATACCCCGAACATTGTACGCATTGTCCTACACCCAAGACCAAATGTGGTGATGCTCTACTTGTTGGCACTGAAGGAGAGTTCCGTCCGAAGAAGGTCTTCTTATATCACGACTTCAAAGATTATCTTTTGGGTCTCCTTTCTCATAGAGATGTGGAAGCCGTGATGGATGAAGCTTGCGATGATCTTATGGACTCCATTAACTCCCCTCTTCCGCCCTTCGTCAAGAATCCATTTGAAGCCCAATTCCTATGTCAGTTTAGTGGCCTGAAGCCTGAGATGCTTTTCATTGATAGAGGAGAGGAAGGACACTATGCCTTTGCCTTTCATGTAGATTTCTTCAATCCTGAAGGGATGAATGTGCGGGGAGCTAGCACGTCTTGTGGAATCATCTCCATGGCTTGCTTGAATCTGCCGTTATATATCAGATATAAGCCGGAGAATATGTACCTTGCGGGTATCATTCCCGGCCCAAAGCAGCCATCTCTCGAAAATCTTAACCACTATATCCGACCGCTCATCAACGACTTAGTAGATGCATGGGACCGTGGTATCAAATTTTCCAAAACCGCATGTTACCCTAATGGTCAACTAACTCGTAGCGCTGTCGCCCTCGTTGTTTGCGATCTTCCTGCTGCTCGTCATGTCTCTTCTCTGGCTGGAGTCAGTAGTCATTTCTACTGCAGTGCATGTAAATGCCACCACAAGTCTACTTATGGAAGGGTGGACTGCGAGAATTGGGAACCTCGCGATAGAAACGAACTTCGAAAATACGCAGAGCAGTGGCGAGACGCTGCTACGACCTCTGAGCGTGAAAAGCTATTTAAAGCTCATGGTGTGCGTTATTCCGAACTTTGGCGTCTAACATACTGGGACCCTTCGCAGCAGCTAATCATCGATCCAATGCATTGTCTATTAGAAGGTCTAGTCCCATATCACATTCGCAATCTCCTCGGTTTGACTTTGCAGTCAAATTCATCGACATCGGCCTCGCCTGCATTTTCGCATAACTTTGGTGAAGTACCTCTCGGGACAATGTTGTCCAAGGAAATGACACAAATATCCATGATTCATGCCCTCCTTGTTTCCCAGATTGTTTCAAAGAATGGACAACTGGACGAATGTTTTGACACATTGAAAAAATCTTTGCTGCACAAGAACGTGGGCGCGTTGAAGTTCGTTTGCAATACTTTGGGTTGTGTTCCGCAGAAAACTGGTAGAACACTGAAAGTTGATTTTGTTAAAGCCCTTCTTAACTGGGTAAGCTCTCCATTCGCCATGTCCATTGTTCTAAGTTTCTAACATTTTTATACAGCGTCGTGAACAGCCTTTAGCTGCCCCTAAAGAAGAGCATCAATTGGGCATGACAGAAGTACTTGGACACATTTGCAATGTCATCCGAGACTAGGGAATGGCACGGGTTACCCGTGGGTATTTGGCGGGTTTTGAGTATTCTGAGGTGTAGTCCTTCATTCTGGCTTGAAAACAAAAAAAAATTATGCAAAATGAACCAGAATTGGGTGAGATATGGATGGTGCAAGTTTCAAGCATAACCCTGTGAAGCTCATCCCTCCACATCTGAACCTTTGCAAGAGAGTCATCAAAATGTGGGGAAACCTCGGAAATGGTTGACTCTCTCTCAAAGATTTAGATGTGGAGGGATGAGCTTCACAGGGTTATGCTTGAAACTTGCACCATCCATATCTCACCCAATTCTGGTCCATTTTGCATAATTTTTTTTTGTTTTCAAGCCAGAATGAAGGACTACACCTCAGAATACTCAAAACCCGCCAAATACCCGCGGGTAACCCGTACCATTCCCTATCCGAGACACATCTATCCCTACTTGGTTGGGTTCTGTTCCAAGTAATTTCGGCGAGGCATCAGCTGGGACACTCAAGGCTGATGAGTGGTGAATGCTCATCACGGTCTACCTCCTCACTGCGTCTGAACCACCATGCAGCTTTCCATATATACGACTACCTTCTCCTATTCGGTCCCGCCCACTCATGGTGGTGTTTTCCTTTTGAGCGCCTGATTGGAATTCTCCAGCGGCTTCCCGTAAATCACAAATTTGGTAGGTCACTATCAGAATACGGAATGGGCAAGTGGACTAATGGTCTCTAAGGGGAGTTCGAGAATACAATGCTTCGTTCATACATCAAGACTACAATGTTTCGCCGCTTGCTTGCTCGACTGGATTGTCCGCCTGCTGTTCAAGAGTGCAGGGACATCTTTGACAGTGTATATGCACCCAAGAGTTCTCAACATTCCTTCCAAGAATTCGCAGAGGACCCCATGAATGATACTATCCGAGTGGCTACAGGAACAAAAACATAGAAAATCGCATTTTTGACATTTTTGATACTTTTCAGTATCTTACCCTTGCATCCATGGTCCAACCTGTTCATATATTATTACAATAGGATATATATTGACTTTTATCACCAAGATCAGCTCATAATAGGCTAGAGATTTGAGCTAGGCTATATGCTTGCCATTTCTACTGATAAGGAGACTATAACTTCAAAACATCGAAATTTAATAATCAGAAACCTGGAGGAGAATTCACATATATTCAGTACCATATACCTAAAGTTACATATCAATCCAACAATAACTAAGTGCTGAGGGAGTGAAATAGATAAGAAATTGAGTGTGGGAAAATTCACAGACCCAAAACATCGAAAATGGTCAGTTGAGTAGTAGTCAGACTTTAATCCTAGATCAACTCATGTTTACACTACATCCCTTCCACCCACCTCTATCCTCAGGGCAGTCTGTAGTATATGTTCCTTGGATAGTTTACCATCTATTCTACATATTTTTAATGAAATCTTTGACCTGCATCAGCTATAAATGTGACTTTGTGTAAAAAGATGTCAATTGTCACTTTTCACACATATGTCATTTTGCCTGTCATTCAGTCAATCATTCATGGATCTTTCTAAAACTTTAGTCATATCATGAGGGACATATATGAGAGATATCCCAGGTCTCTAATCACTTATCACAGGCTTTATTATCATATAGGTTCTAATCAGTAGAAAAACCTCTTTACATCATATCTCAAATTTCTGCCCTATATCTAGCTGATCCTTAACATAAGACACATATTTGCATGTACTACTGATGATATATGAACAGGTTGGACCATGGATGCAAGGGTAAGATACTGAAAAGTATCAAAAATGTCAAAAATGCGATTTTCTATGGTTTTTGTTCCTGTAGCAGGATCCTATGTGTGTCCTGGGCTAGCTATATGATACATCTACTCCAAATATACATGGAAATAGACTCCCTGCCTCAATTAAGGTCTGCTCCTACAGGAAAAAATTTCACAGGGGGTGAACCACCAGGAGAGGGTGAATGCACTACACAACAAGATCTTTCCCTGTGGTCCTGAGCTCCTGATACATTCTTCCTACTATTAAATAGATGTTGGGGACAATCTTTCCAAGTTCATATAGCTAGAAACCAAAAAATGCGAACCTATTTTGTGTTTTCTGTACATATATTGTATGTATTGATATAGGGCGCTCCAGGGGGTCAGATAAAGATGGGAATCTATTCATATATGCTTATAAATATGTTCTGACTATCCTAGAACACTTCCATGTCAAAGGGGCAAAAGTGCGAAAGTATTCTATACCATACCATATGTTAAATGGCCCCTGGAGGAGGAGCAGCACACAAATGAGCCAAAAAAGCGGTCTATTATATTATGTCATACATATATATACTAAACTACTACTTATATATGAAGGGGGACCTATTGTGGTGTAGTGGTGAAGCTGCAGTGAGGTGGGGAGGGTGTGGGAATAATTGATATTGTGGAGATTCCCAAAATGGGCGATGTTTTTGGTGTTGTGGGGTAATTCCCACACTGTGTGGCTGGAAAATGCGAAAATATCATGTGTGGGAATATGGTGGGAAGGCCTGAATAGGATGTATGTTGTTTCTGACAGTGGAGGATCCCTGATACATCTGAGACACTAGCTTAGAGCACTGGTGAATTACAGTATTATTGTATCCTATTTTTCATGGTACCAGGACTGATACATCAATTCTACAGCTACTGGTGACCAAGAAAGGTGATGATGGGAGACCTATTATTGGCACAGATGGCAAACCGGTCAAAGAAAAAATACGGATGAAGGACGCACAATTGCTGAATGGAGATCTACAGCCCCTCTACTTCCCAGATGGACACAAGAAGGCCGGTTGCTTCAAGGGGATGGCCCAGATCCTGGTCGAATGTGGCTATACAAATGCACCTCATCTCCCTGCCGAGTGTCGAGAATTCAAATGTCCCAGTGGAAAATCTGACTGCTGCTGCCGGCGGCTGATGTATACTCAGCCTGATTTTGAACACGTGGAATCTAATCTTGGGGCCATATGTCATGCACGAGGATTTAATGTGATATTCCTGCCAAAGTATCACTGTGAACTTAATTTTATAGAGCAGTGTTGGGGATTCGCAAAACGCCTGTATCGGAAAAGGGATCGCTCTTCATCGGAGGCTGTTCTGGAGCGCAATGTTATTGAGTCATTAGATTCAGTTCCGCTGATGTCAATGCGACGGTAAGTGTTTATTTAATCTTATTTTCAATGCAAAGACTTACAATTAAGTATAGTTTCTCAATCCGATCATTGAGATTTATTGATGCATATGCAAGGGCCTTAACGGGACACAGGCAGCATGGGCAATCAAAAAATATCGTGGGCACCGTGTACTTCCGGAGAGCATCATGAAGGAGTTTGATGATTTTCACCCCTCCGAGTCAGTGACATCTGTCTGACAGGCCTTGCATATAGTATTATTTACTATATATTCCCTACTCAATTAATACTTGCACATAATCCATATCTACTACTTGTCAATGTTGCTCGTCATCAATCCAAAGTTTGGCACATTCAGCACATTCGGCACATTCGGCAAGAGGTTATCTGCACAGTGTCACAGCACAGTCACATCACATGACATTCGTTGGATTTGCATGTCGTCTACCTTATATACCCATGACGTGGTCCACGCCGCCAACACCCTCACCACGGCTGGGGTTGCGACCCAATTCCTTGGCAAGGTGTTTTTCTCGCCGCTGCATGACATAAATGATCGCCTGCTTAGCATCTTCCCGTCGCTTGATTTCGCGGACCACATTAGCGGAAACTCGTGAGTTATTTCCTTGCGGGATGTTGTACACTTGGTTGATGGTGCCTACCAAAGTTTCTACATTCGCTCGAAAGTCTCTCCTTACGAGTACTGGTACTATTCCTCATCCCCTAATAACCCGACAAAAGCGGTCTACGCTTCGAGCACCCAACGCACTCGCTTCCATGTTAGTCGCACTGGCAGCGGTACCACGTGTGGGACCGTCATGATTGGCTCTGACGAGATCGTTATCACGTTGACCACCGTCAATCTGTCCATTAATGTCAATGACAGCACGGGTCAAGTGATAGTTTCACCTGCTCCTGAGTCGGGGTTGAAGTTCAGTGACCTTTTGAACCGATTCACCGTGGGGCCTCCCTTGGTTGAGAACTCCAACATGAAGGAGCTGTTGTACACGCAAGATGGGGAAAAGTGGGAACTCGCTTGAACTGCTATCATTTGACCCAAAGTTGTCTTGTTGTAGTCTTCCCTTTATACACGAAGGAAGATCGTCGTTTCTGTACTGTCAGCGACACCGAAGGAATTGCATTTTTGTTGAACGCCTACCATGACATGGCTTTGAGACGAATGGATCCCACCTACAACAGCAATGTTTAGAGTTGCCTCTCACACTAACAGCTGGATAATGGACGAGTGCATCGATGAGTGGTCGGATATTGATTGATCATTAAATACTATGAATGCTCTAATCGCCGTGTTCTGGCCCAGCTCGATCTAAACGTTGATGGTCGATCGGGCTTCTGGTTGGGAGTGTCGTGTTGGGTCGACGACGCTGGGGTGTCTTCTACTATTAGCGTACTGCGACGTTGGCTTCGTCACACGTGACAACGATACAGATGAATATAGCTGGAACACCACAATCGCACCCAGAAAGAGATCGGGGAACAGTGATTGCATCTATACACAACGAAATCGCCCTCCCCCGATCGCTTTCGGGAGGATACTTGCAGAGCTTGATCCTGCGGAAGTAGCCATCAAATGGTCTGCGAACGCTTGCACGTATGACAACTCACCAGCAACCCAAACATGACCATCATACAGGCGTGTGCAAATGATTGTTTGCCCGTCTGGAGCGCACCTGTCCCGCGGAAGCAGTTGGCGTCGAATCGACTCTTCTGCGAGTTCTCTTCAGCATGTACCACGTGTACCATTGCATGAGTTTGAGATGCCTTTAGCATAGACCACTCGACCAACCTACAACAAGAGTTGCCTCTCTCACGAGTGTCGTGTTGTGTCGACGACGCCGGTGTGGCTCCTACTATTAGCGTACTGCGACCCACACGTGATAACGATAGAGATAAACATAAACTTGCCTGCGACTCGAACACCACGGTCGCACCCCGGACAGTGATTGCATCTAGACCGCCGTCCGCGAGGACGTGAGCACGCCTGCGGAAGTAGCCACGAGTTCTCTTCAGCCCGAACCTCACACGCATCAAAAAGGTTCAACAGCTCGGAACCGTGACATTAATAGTATGAGACCGGGTCAACAAACAAAGGCAAACTGTAATGGAATCTGAGATGGGATGGAGTCGTCTAGGAAACTTTTTGATGCAGTGAGAACACAGCGTAGACCTGCGTAGACACGGGATGGCAGCTCGCCTGGGATGAGTTCTCATATCTGTGGGTTCTTTCCCTCGTTTGGGATTTACATAAAGCTAGACCAAAGGATCGACGATAACATACAACCATGGACACAGATCCCTCCATCAAAGTAAACGTATCCCCATCCCAAAGCGCTTACTTTGCAGGAGAACCATTCACCGTCGCAATCACTTTCACGAATACCCGTACCCCGTCCGCACCAGTTCAGAAATCACACAAACGAAATGCGTATTCTATAAGTTCTGCCCCGCTTGCGAGACCTCCTACGTCTCCTGGCTTGAGCCCACGTCCACCCGACTTCGTCAGAGCGCTAGGAATTGGAATCGGGGAAGAGGGGAGAAAGGGATTGATTGGGAAGGGGAAAGGCAAGGAAGTGCTCGAAGCCAGACGTAGTGCGTTGGAGCAACAAGTAGATCCAGGCAAGTCCTTCCTCGTCGTCCACTTGCCTCATTCTAATTGATCCCAGTCACAACCCGTACGACCTTTATCCCACAAAACCACCCGCACGCACGCAAAGATTCAGTGTTCGCAAGCGCATCCTCGCTCGACACAATCGCAGAAACACCCGCCCATTCTTACCCCCCTCGTAAACAACCACACCAGGCACTCGGTCTCGGTCACCCACCCATCCCTCATTCAACAACAACAGAACCCCTCCCCCCAAACACAACGCTCCTCCTCTACTCATATGCCCAGCTCTCAGGAACAGCACACATCCTCCCCACAGCTGCCCTATCAAACATCCGTGCACAACTCCTCAAAAAACCTGTATTGGGAGGGGGAAGCATGGATATCGCCCGTACACGGAGGTCCCATTCGCGTTCTGCCAGTCTTACAGCTTCACTATTCAGTCTATTACCTTCAGCCGAGAGATCTTCCCTCTCTTCACAAAGTGACGCCTCTAGTGCAAATGTTGGTGCACCAAATCCCGTGGAAGAAGGAGAAGAAGAGATGCCACTCCCTGTATTCGAAGTACAACCTGCAATGTTGGCCGTCGATCTCGCATTGAATCCCGGAGAAAGCAGGACTTGTGAGTGTCCCGCCTCTTCTTCGTATAATCACGCTGACACACTTCAGACACATACACTATTCCCCTCCCCTCGACTCTCCCACCTACCTTCAAAGGCCGCATGATCCGCTTCTCATACGAACTTGTGGTCGGTACGTGCCGGAGAGGCGATAGCGGCGAAGGCACCGCCTCTTCTATCGGCGTGACAGTGAGCAGGGTAATGAAAGTCCCCATCAGGGTGTACAACTGGGTCAGCGGTCAGTCTGTCCTTCCCAACCCTGTTCTACCGACTCTAACAAATCGATACAGTCAACACACCACAACGCCCCTACGACCTCCTCCTCCCCGTGCGTAAACACGACAGCGGCGTAGTCCTAGATCTAGGCAGCGCAGGAGCAGACGCAAAGAAAGACCTGTCCTCGCCCAAACTTTGTACGTCCTCTTTTCTTCCACGCAGCACAGAATTGAATGGGGAATAGCACCGACTACATCACCCTGTGACTCCCTCGACGACCTCCGCGCTTACGGCGAGAGGCTGCTCGAGACGTTCCCTGCAGAGGGGTCGACGGGCGTGAGGATCAAGGAACCTGCTGAGAGCGTGCCCGAGAACGTACCTTCCTCCTCTGGGCTTGCTTCCGGGAGTATGGATCCTCTCAGAGCATTCGAAGGAGAGAGAGAAGGAGAACTAACAGGATGTCGAGAAGCTGTCGAGATTTTGACCCGAAATCCCAAAAAAGGCATGTTCAGCGTCTCTTTGCAAACCATTGGCACTAACGCTCCGCCAGTCTCATACGACGTGACAAAGGACGACATCAAAGTCGCTGTTCTCACATTCACGAAGAGTGCATATAGACTTGGAGAGACCGTTTTGGGCGTTGTGGAGATTAATGAGCGAGGGGGACGGGGAAAGGTGATTTCAGTAAGTGGATATTCTTCATGCGTTTCTGCATCCGCTTATTCTTTCGCATCACAGCTAAGCGCCACGCTAGAAACGAACGAAACGCTCCCAGCCTCTCTAGGAACCACGAACACAAACGCCACACGCCGGGTCCACGCAGAACACCACGCCTCATTCACAGGCAGCACCCTTCGCACCACATTCGCACTCGATATACCCAGCGACGCATGTCCCGGATTCGGCATCGTCCTGTCATCTCCGACCTTGCTTGGGAACGGCCATATCTCCGGGTCTGGGAACAGCACTGGAATAGGGGCCGGGGCTGGACCTGGGAAGGCAGGGGGATTGACGTGGAAAGTGCACCTGACGCTACTGGTAGGTGTGACAGCGCCGAACGCACGGGTGCGTGGGTTGACGAGGGACGGGGCACCTACTGCGTGGGGAAGTGCGTGGCGTGCACCTGTGGGGATCGCTCCTGAACAGCAAGTGATCCCTGGGAGCGTTGCAAAGGAACAAGTACCGCAAAGCTGGACTTCGTACCTCATGAGCTCGTTCCTTGGGACTGGGGAGAAGGAGTACCATGATGGGGATGATATTGATGATGAGGGTGAGGAGGGTGATTGGAAGGATGTGCAGGTTGAGGTCGTGGAGTGTGAGGTGCCGGTTGTGGTTTGGCCTGGTAACACGGCGTTCAGCGCTGTTGACGTCGTGTTCGATGTTTGACCTGCTTGGTTTCGCATGATCTCGATCGATGATCTAGATTCCGCGGAAGGATCCGTATGCCCCACGGGGCCTGCGGGAGAATATTTATTTTATCGGAATGATTTTTGTTTTGTTTATTTGTTTGTATGATATTATTTTAATTAACTTCATGATCGAGCTCGTGACCTATGATGGTGAGACTTGCTTTCAACGTCGACTCGTCAGTGTTTAGAGCATACTAGAGCAGGGTGAGTCAATTCAGTTTTCATTGATTATCGTAAAGATTCGGTTGAACGGAGGATGTAGTGATAGAAAACTAATTAGTCAAAGTGGACTTGAGCCAGCTGTCGTACCATCGCCACCGCCAGCTGTCATGCAACATCTGCCCGACGAGCACGACTTTAATCGCAGGCATCGTTTCCTCGACAATTCTGGCAGGGAGCGAGCAACAAGTCAACCACCAAGAACAAACCTATCAAGTATCCGCAACCAAAACTCTCCTTCATCCTCATCATCATCCCCTTGGTCACCACGCATCCTCCAACAGCCAACCCGCACACCAACAGGTCTCCCAATGAGCGTACCAACACGCAGCTCCTCCTTCTCAAACCCCCAATCAAACTACAGCTCCGCACTCCGCGAGTCCCACTTCGAGTCTACATTCGAAGACGACGAATCAGAAGCACTCTCAGATACCTATGATCATCACGACGACGACCGCGTCCTGCCCACCTCCTCCCGCGGCCGTTCCTACGCCCCAGATCTCACCCGCAGCCGCTCCCAAAGCCTCGCTACCCGCCCCACCTCAGTCCAATCCCCATACAACCTCTGGGCAGACCCAACTAACAACTCAAACCCGCTCAATATCCCAGCGGCTAGGTACGGCGAGATCAAACCCCCCGCGTCTAGTCGCTACGGGAGCCTCGGTGCTATGGGCAGGTCCCCGCTCGCCGATAACGGCTATCCGAACAGGAACACCATCGACGTCTCCAACATGAGCCCCTTCGTCCGCGATGTCGGCCAGATCCTCCTAGACGACGGCTCGGCATTCCGAGAACTCTGGGCTGGCATGAACCCCCCAAAAGACGAGAACGGCGGAGGCGGGAGTGGGACTACTAGTCGGAGACACAGCGTCAGCGTCGTTCAGCCCCGCAGGCCTACTATCGTGGGGTTCAATGCGCCTGAGAGCCCTGGGGACGAGACGCATGCGCATAGTCGTCCTGGCGTGTTTAATGCACAGCCGTTCGGAGGCAGAGGGGGCCTTATGCTTTCGGATGACGATTTAGCTGCTGATCTCGGTATGCTGAGCATGAAAGAGCCCGGCGCACCGTCTAGCTCATTAACCACGAGCCAGCCCTCCTCCCTCCCCATCTACCCACGCAGCCCGCCCTCCACAGACCGCGTATCCCCCTACCACCTCAACATCCCATCCGGCACGAGCTTCGCGTCCCGCCAACAATTCGGCTCTCCAAGCGAGAGCGCGCTTTCGACGGGTGGGAGCCCCCCTCGGGGGCATTTTGACCAGCAGATTTTGGAGGCGCAGTATGGTCAGCAGCAGCTCACGGCGCGGTTCATCCCGGGGCAGGGTATCCAGTACCTCCCTGTGCAGAACAACGGCGCAGGGTTCGCACGCCAAGGCCCGCTCTCGCCCACTACCTCCCGCCCCATCCAGCCCCAGCAAGGCCCATACTACCACCAAATCCAACGACGCCCCTCCGACGCCAGTCAAACGCAGCAAACGCCCTTGAGCGACCTAGGGAAAGGCCTCCCTCTAAGCAGCGTCCCAGCCTCCTGGCCGCTCTTCATCGTCGAATTCAAAGCGGGGCGTACGGACCTCTTCTATCTCACTGATCTGAGCCAAGATATCAGGGTTGGGGATTTGGTGATCGTCGAAGCGGATAGAGGGAAGGATTTGGGCAAGGTTGTTAATGATAGTATCACGCTCAAGGAGGTGGAGGCGTTTCAGAGGGAGGTTAGGGAGAGGGAGGCGGGGGAGGCGATGAGTCCTGGTGGGGTTGGTGCGGCTGCGGGGACGGGGAAGAAGGAGATTAATCCGAAGATGATTTATGGCAAGGCCCAGGCTCATGATACTCAGTGCGTGTTTCTTTTGCCCGAGTTTTTGGCGGGGGTTGATATGGGGCGACAGGCATTTAGTGACGAAGATGCAAGATGAAGTTAAAGCGCTGCAGTTGTGTCAGAGTAAAGTTCGGCAGAAGAAACTTCCTATGGAGGTTATCGATGCTGAGTATCAGTGGTGCGTGGCGTTTGTGTTTGGCGTTTAGAGGACGCGGGAGCTGACGGGCTGCAGGGATCGACGTAAACTCACGTTCTACTTTATTGCTGAAAAACGAATTGATTTTCGGGAGCTTGTCCGGGAGTTGTTCCGGTTTGTCTTTTTCCCTGCCTGTGCCTCTACTTGCTTGCCGTGCATGTGTTTACTCGCTCGCTTGCTAACGAATCATCTGCAGGTTGTATAAAACAAGGATCTGGATGGCCTCTTTACAAGGCCCAGGAGGGTATGAGCAGTAATTGCTCCCCCACATCTATACAAATAACAAGAGGAGAGGAGCAGAACGGAATCCTAATCCCAAAACGCCCGATCACAAACCACGCAAACGCAAACTATGACGAACGCACGACGCCAGCCAACCTCACGAAACGTATGTATGTATGTATGATCTAGATATGCAATATCCTCGCTCTTCGTCGCACATCTAGAACCCTTTTTTTCATTCCAACCTCAAGCTATTTATGGAACAATGTTCGTTCATGTTCTGGTTTTTTGGTTTTGTATCGTATTTTGTGGTGTACGTTAGTGTCTTTTGGTGGGAGGGAGAATGGAGGGGATGGGGAGTGGCCTTGGCGCCTTGTATTAGTATCGTATATCAATCTAAAATATATATTGTGGTGCTTTACGTGCGTAGGAGCGGGAATCGTCGATGAAGATGCGTACGGTGCGTCCGCTCAGGGGCGCGATGCGGGGCGAATCCATGAGGGATCGGGATCACATCACGATCAAGAGCGCTCATGATTGCGATCACGACTCGCATCAAGAACGTCGAGCTGTTAAGACGAAGGCTGATCCGCCGCAGCTCAGCCTCAAAGATTGATCCGCTGCTAACTCAAGACGGATCCCCGCACGACGGATCATACCGCTACCATCTAACTCGCAGCCGCCTCGTTCGTTTTTCGCTCAGCAGTGACTACAAATCGCAAACACGACACGACGCGTCAGCAAGACTTGACGATGTAGATGCATCGTGCATCATAACCACGCACCCCAAGCACGTCGATCCATAGGACACTGCTGTTTCGAAGCAGCTGTTCCTAGCCATTTGAGCAAGCAGTGCATGTGGAATACGTGGCTGCATTCGCCCCAGACTGTTGTCAGGAGTGCATGGTTGTCAGCTGTGCGATTCTCCTGAAGGAAAGGAAAGGAAAGCAAGGTGGAACGTGACAAGTGGAAGAAATGCACGACGCACGACGCACGACGTAACGAAACGACAAAGAAACCAAACGAAACTAGAGCTCACTCAAAGGACAATCATCTCCCGGCATCTTACACGACGGACAGCACCCCTCAAACGGGACGCGACAGATCCCGCAGACGTCGCCTTCGTCGTCTTGATCGTGGTTTGTGTTTCCTATGTTCCAGCGCCATTGAGCGACGGCGCTCCAGTGTTTGATGTGGACTTTCATTGATTGGTATGGGCGTGCGTGGTTGATGAAGGAGCGTATGCGAGGAGGATGGTCGGGGTTATTTGGTGTTGTGTACGCGTCGTGGGTATTTAAGTCTGTTGTGTACTTGATTTTGAACGTCAACTTGAACCACTCATCGCACCAGGTGTGATGCAGGGATCCTGCAGTATCTATGGAGCTGATGCCAAAGTACTTTTTGACCTGTACTCAGGATGTACATGAGAATCAGCTCCAGAGTTTCAGATCCATGAACACGGGAGAACACATCTAGATGACTTGATACGGACAACTGGTCTCGAGACGTCCTGTCTTCATGAAAGTTGATCGTGGTTTTCTGCGACTCGGTCAGCATTCTTGAGGGCATGGGACGCATCTAGGATAGTTCGTTTATGCAGCGTCGGTGCTTGGGCTTGTATCTCTCGCTCTGGCATCTAACCTGTAACCAATAGTGTGCTGGTATGCTTACAAGGACACGAGTTAGATACAGTCATGCGACTTTTGCTCAGCCTATATCCACTCATTCGTTGTGATGCATGTCATGTGTTGAATCCGCCTGTCCAACAAGCACCTCTTGTGGCGATCGTAACCTGCCTTGAATTCAAAAGGTCCGCTCCCATAGTTCCCTAGAGTTGTTCAGTCCCAGTTTACATGCCTCCTGCAAGGTTTACTCTTGTGTGGAGTTTGTGTTTCCTGTGTGTCAGCGCCGATGCACAATGGTGGTCCAATGTTTTTATTGATATTGCAGGTTTGTGTGTGTGATATGTATGAATGGCATACATTAATCCTAATTGCACAGACAGCTATGCACTGCGATATCCAAGGGTATGAACTCTGGAAGGAGCCAGGTTGTGCGAGCACGAAGTTATTCAAAGGACTTGGTTGGACTTTGATTTCTACTTCTGGTATTCGGATTTAGTTGGTTATGACAAATTGCCAGCAGTGATCCTAATATGATATCGCTCTCTGATAGTTGGCCTCATATTGATCAGATGACACCAATCTCACGACACAACAACCATGGGGGCAACACAACGAAATCAAGATCAGAGCAACGTCAAGCTCTTTGCAGAATATACATCAACATGCCATGGGATGCAAAAGATGGGTGACAGGCTCATAGTCACTATGCCAATCATTCAGTTTTATCTGTCTGTGTCAGTCAGTGTATGATTGACTCATTTTCGCTGTGTGTATAAAATAGGTTGTCTGATCTATAAGTAGGGGATAGTATTTCTGGCGTAGGTCACGTCAAAAATATCGCTTAACACCGTTTATTTGGCGTTGTTAGAATCCAAAGCTGTTGCCTTTTGTGCCTGTTGCCCAAGGAAGTTGTGTGGCCTTTTGTGCCCGTTCAAAAAGTAGCTCTCATAGCAACCTGGAAGAGTTACTTCTCAAACGCGAACTGTGAATTGCATTCACCACCTGCAATGTTCTATAAAGCCATAGTGAAGGGGAAGAGACCCCTTCAGGCGGCGTCTCATGCTATCTCGTCTACTGCGAACAGCTCTTCTGCCCTTTTTTCACGCGTCTTTGTGAAGCGTAGAATCAGTCTATCAGGAACTGTGCGCTCACTCAAGCGGGGTGCATTGAGACGATCACTTTCAACTAGAAGCAGTATTCCTCCAGAGACTACACCACCGCCATTGCCAACCTCGCATGACATTCCGCTCTACAGTATGGCTTTTCGTACATAAGAGAGCATATGCATATCTGACCTCGCCGAATTTAGGACGTCTTATGTTGGCATGGACAAAAACTCCAACAAAATGGTACCCGCTTCCATTGGCCGTTGGGGCCATTCTCCTCGTCGTCATCCAATACCGGAAGAAAGTAGCACGCGTAGAGAACGAGGTTCATGTCGATGATGAAGGTCGTGAAATCATCAAGCTCAAAGGTCCATGGCATGTGCGTACCACTGATTAGTTAGTGATCTACATTTATCAAACTGGTCTCGGGCAGGTCCACGTAATAGGCGCTCTTCCCCTCCGAAACATGTCGCGCGTCTGGGGCTACATGAACTCACTCGAACTGCCGGTTTGGATCCGGCCTTACGGCTTCCGGCTCTATGCATATGTTTTTGGCTGCAACCTTGAGGAAATCGACCCTGACGATCTAACGCAATATGCCAGCCTGGGGCAATTTTTCTACCGAAAGCTTAAACCTGGTGCTAGGCCCATAGACAACGCTATCCTAGTAAGAATTTATCTCTATTCGAGGACTTCTATCTTAATTATATTACAGGTCAGCCCCGCCGATGGCACCGTTTTACATCTTGGAACTATCGATAACCTTCGAGTGGAGCAAGTCAAGGGAATCACCTACTCATTGGATGCTCTCCTCGGTGTGGATCGTTCAGATCTAGAAAGCTCAGTAATCGAATTCCCAGACCGAGAAATGTCTCACGTGACGGACCAAGAATTTGCTAATGTGAACGGCATCGAGTATAGTTTAGACCAACTCCTGGGTGCATCCACACCTTCCACTCCGGGTACCGTGACACCTTCAACCCCCAGAACTCGGTCAGCCTCTGAGGCAGAATCATCTTCCGTGCCGAAGAAATTCGGCGAGCAGATTGACGCGTCTGTGGAGCATCCAGGGTCCCTCCAAGAAACTATTGCGCATGATGCCTCCGTCGCTCGCGAAATAGGCCTCAGACCTTCGATTGAGCGGAAGAGAAGTACTTCGGGCACAAGCGTTAAAGAAGGCAATGCACTTTACTTCACTGTCATCTACCTCGCTCCGGGCGATTATCACCGGTTCCACAGCCCCACCGCTTGGGTAGTGGAGAAACGGCGCCACTTCGTTGGTAAGTCTTCATGTACATGTTGCGCGTACTGCTGATGGCATTTTGATTCAAGGTGAACTCTTCTCCGTTTCCCCATGGATGGCAAAGCGGCTGCAAAATCTCTTTGTCCTGAATGAAAGAGTCGCCCTTCTCGGTCGATGGAAATTCGGTTTCTTTGGTATGATCCCCGTTGGTGCCACTAATGTAGGCAGCATCAAGATCAACTTTGACACCGTGTGTATTATTCTATTGGTGTAGAGAAGTTTATGCTGATGTCGCACTTACAGGCTCTTCGCACAAACGTCCGAGGCAGACCCCCTCCTCCCGGAACTTATAACGAGGCCGTCTACTCAGCAGCGTCTCCTATCCTCAACGGTCAACCATTGACAGCCGGTGAAGAGATGGGCGGATTCTGCTTGGGAAGCACTATCGTGTTAGTTTTCGAAGCCTCAAAGGCGTTCGAATTCACCGTCAAAGCTGGGCAGAAAGTCAAGGTTGGAAACCGCATCGGTGACGTGTCCAACGATTCTGCGGCGGTTCCCAAAGTGAAGACCGACTAGATGTGTCCGAAGTGCGGTTACTTGCCGCAGACGATCTGCATTAACGCATCTCATGACAATGAACAATCACGATACCCTCGCATAAACCATCCGCCCACCGAAAACGATAGTTGCAAGGAGGTGTCATTATGCGGGAACGCAGTACAAGTCCATATTATACCAATATAACAAGATAAGTTTACATTTAAAGCACAAATGATACAGTGGCTACCAAGATCCCATGCTGGGGCTGAGTTTATTCGTCAACGAAACAGAAGTGATCAGCTGACAGGTCAACTTACCCGAATGTTTCGGATCCTTGTAGCTGCCGAACTGGAGTGCCCATGCCATCAGCAGTTGTATTATATACCTTGATGGTGAATGCATGAGTCGTTTGAGCTGGTAAGTTCAATGGAGAGCCTACCGTGTTGCCCCACCAATGTTGCAAGCTCTCCCCAATCTAATGAAATTGTTTGAATGCTTGTCAGCAACTGTGGCAACTTTTTACTTACCTCCCCATTTGCCGGATATTGTAATCTGTCCAGCTCAGTGAATGACAGTTAGAACTGTGATCAAGTGGACTTACACGAAATATATGAAGATTACAGAAACAGCTAGTCCAGCATCCAGCGCCGCCGACAAGACATCTGCATAACTCTCGTTATACGGCGCGAATAGTGCCGTTAATCTACTTACAATTGTATTTCGTCCACCATGCAAAATTGCGCCTGCAGACTACATCAGAAGACGCTGCAGAGGTTTCCAAACGAGATACAAACCTTCGTATAACGTACTGGAAGATGAAACCTACAAGCCTGCGGTACGTCAGTAAGTCAACGCACCATATACCAAACACTGCACGTACGCCCACGGTACATAGTTGAGCGCAGAAGCTGGGGGAATCTTGTAGGTACCGTTAAATATTAGTGGACTGTGGTGTATGAAGTCATGCTGTCCGAAGGAATGATACCATGGACTTACAAACTAGTCAAATTGTTAATCAGTCAGCAATTGCGATTAAGATAATGACCAACTTCATGTATCGTATGAAACTGTTTGGATACCGTTTCATCGCCAGCCAACCCATGACAGGGCTCACTGCTCCGATAATGAAGAACATCAACACAGCTAAAAGTGCGTCTGTAACGTTCCTGATGTCAAGCTAGTGATGGGACATACAACTGCAAGAGAACATTCAGTCCCAATGGGATTAAAAGTCGAGTGGCGACTTACTGATATAATTGCCCGGAACTAAACAAACGTTCTGGGCCGATCACACCTGTTCGTCAGAGTAAATTCATCCTTCCCCTGAGATACCAATCTAATGAACGCACCCCAGAAGATGGATGCAGTGCCAAACACCTCGGTGCTAGGACATGTGAAACTACGCGATGTTGAACATAGATACCATACTGAACATTCGAACATACCCGTCTTTTTGAGTGGTACTACACATGTCTCTACAAGAAACTCAGCCTCACCAAACGGTCACCAACATTGACGCTTACGGTATAGTAGAGAACATCCACGATTGAACGCCCAATTGCGTGGTTCCAGCGACTATCGTAGCCACAATCTGGCACCAGAACATTTTTCGAGGAGGGATTTTCATGTAGTGCCCAAGTTTGAAGTCGGACGTAAATGTCAAGGCTTGAGACATGGTCTACGAGAGTCAATATACCAAAAGACTGGAGGATACGCGACACACAATATAGCCGAAGGTCTTGAACAGCATCATTGCTACTGGTTTGCCAGGTAGCGAATATCTGGATAGCAAGCTGTCAGATAGATTGATGCCATGGACCAGGGTAGACTTGCCCGATGATCAGCTCTGTGATTACGCTAGGATATGTTTGAGTTATGACAAGAGTCCCATCTATGATCATGTGACGCACTTCAACCCAATTTGCTGATTGGTGATTGCCTGTATCATACCGCACGGAATCACATAGGTAAATGCTAAAAGGCATTTGGACGTTTATATAATAACATTTTCACGCAGACATCTTAATGACTCACCGATCAAGAGCGCTATGACAAAAGCCCAAACCGGCATCTCTGTAGGCCAAATTTCGATACTGACGACACCCAATGCAAACATGAGAGCGAATAGGGACAAGTACCACCTGGGTCGGAAATTGCATTGAATTAGAATCCCTGTGGGACAACAATTTTTTTGACATACCATTCAGGGACTTGTGGATAACGACTCATAAGACGGGCATGAATGTCTGCCTGTTCCCCAAGTGACCGTCGCGCTTGATACCAAATTTGCTTCCGAAAATGAATAAAGCAATGAACGATAGTCGCTAAGACATTTCTGTCAATCTGTGTCATAGCTATAGTCCATACTTCCTTACCAGTGATGGAGGCAAACGAGAGACTAATAAAACAGGTTTCTCAACAGAAGATAAGATTGATTGCCAGTTAGTGAACTTACCCATAAGACATCACGAACGTTGTTCTGTTATCGAAGTGAATATATCACTAGGGCTGAGAGTGTAGTCACTTACGGAATAAATATTGGACTGTACTCCTTGTATGCTGTTGCGTTGAAAGTGTCTTCTGAAGTCAATATTCGGGTAACGTTGTATGTGTTCTGTGTGTTATCGAAGGAGGTTCTTGACGAAATACTAGTAAGGAATGAGCTGACGTCATGTAGGGAGAGACAGAGATTGGACGAACGGCATGTATAGAGAATACCAGGTATTTTGGAACTATGAAGGAGTCAATTCGTCAGTTGTGAAGTCTTTGTAGTCCACTGACGTATAATATAGGTGTTACTATCCCTAGGATAATGGTTCAATAGCGAGTTTAAATAGATACCTCAGGCTCACAATAGAAAACTACAAATCCAACAATAACGTTCGCCGTTGCCCACCCTGATGTTGACCGAAATTAGGCTGAACATTGAAGAGATACCAGGAGGCTCACAGGGATTGGCTAGTGGTGACCCATTGTATCTAGACAACCAAATTTAGAACGATAATCAAGTAGGAACGACCAACTGCATACGCAATTTGGGCCCAGTCAAAGGTTACCACGGACATTCCCTAATTCAAAATTCTAAAATCATGATAGGGTGCAAGTAAACATCAACATACCATACCGTGGACGTAGCTAGGTTTGTCAGCACGTGGTAGATGATTCTTTAGCGAACGAAAATACGTACCCGAAGAGCTGTGAAACGACTAGGAGTTTGGCGTGAGGGGCAGATCATGGATCGATGTCTCGAGACTCACCAGGATCGTCAGGCCAAATCCATGTTACCCAAGAAAACCACGAAAGGGCCTGGACTGTGCAAAAATGAAATATGGCAAAACAAGGTTGCTGCAGGGAATATGCCTTACACAGGTAACCAGGGAAGAAGTCTGGTCCATCAAAAAGTCAAATTAGACAAGAATGGGAGATGGGAAAAATTCATACACCACAAGAATGCGCTTGTGAAAACATAGACGAAGAAGCGTTCTCGACTTAAGCCGCCTAGTCGTCCAATACCCGCATACTGCTCGGAGTGAAGAGTATTGAAGAGTGCGCAGCTAACAAGAGTCGTAGGCCAGATCATGCTTGGAGGCGACACAAGAAACCGTCGTGTGATTCCCCCGGTGGAGAAGCCAATCAGTTGGGTTGACATCACCAAAAACCACTGGTCTGGTGAGGAACAGTTCATGAGCATGCGTTCAATCTTGATAAGGCGGTCTGGAAGACGAACAACTGAAACTGAATTTCTGATTATAGAAAACTCTTTGCACGGCGATAATGTCTGTCTAATTTTGGTGCTGTGAATGCATGCTTCGTGACACTTCGGGAAGGACTTACTGCGTAAGCAGATGTCGCGCCCACCGAAGCCATGATCTATTGTGGACAGGTGGTGATAAAACGAGATTAATAGTGTTGGAAAGAGAGGACTCACTGTTATCAGCACGTGCTCCTTGATAGTGAAGGGACCAGGATTTAGTGAAATCCCCCAGATTTTTTTTCGAGGAATATAAGCAGCACAGAAGCGGCCTATTGGAAACGAGAGTAGCTGAGCTACTATGCCAGAGATGGGCACGCTGGGATAGCGGAAGAAGAAAAACTGGTTGACACCAGGCATGATAATTGCCCAGGCCAAGCCTAAAACCCATGTACGAAGCGTTGTCACATGTATGGACGGATCGTCTGTGTTTGCGACAGCGGATCGAACCTCTGGATAGGGTGACTCGTCGTCAAATTCCGTGCCATGTGAAGGGTCGAGGTTCGGGTCGTCAAAGTCCGCACTTTCATTGATGGAACTCTGTGTAGTAAGATGTTTCATTTCAAAATTCAAGGATGACTGCATAATGCACGAAAGGCAGACGTACAATGAATGCAGAAGCTGAGAGCTCCGTTCGACTTCATAAACATGGGTATCTATAAGGTGTTGTCACACAGCAAACTCACTCGAGCTGAGGGGTTGCACATGGTCGTCAACCTGTTTATCCTCAGTAACCTCACTCTCAAGGTCGGCAGAGTTCTTGAGCTTTGAGTGGAGTAGTTGCAAAGGGAATGCCGCAGATTCAGAGACGAACTCTGGAGGCATCGTCACAGATATGCGGGAGTTGGAGAAGACTCAGAAGAGCGTTTATTTGATGCAGTCGTGATGCAGGCAGGCTTGAGAATTTTCGCACTGGTGGGGTAATTATGGAATTCACTGATAGCACTGCCAGGAACCCTTATTGGTGGTACCTATGTAATTCGGCTCCAGATTCTCAGCACAGTAATTACTAAATTACTATACAAAGTTCTATCGACGACTGGTACCGTACTCGCCACTGGTGCAACATAAATTAAGCGATGCTGTGATCTGCTGTGATCCAGACAGTGATTCAATATCCAATCATGTGAGTGTCGAACAGAATGAGACTCTAGGCTGCGCAATTGGTTCTGAGAATCTGCCCGAACCGAAGGGGTGTCCGGGCCGTCCGCGTCCCCTGCCAGACTCAGATTGCCTGCCATGATTGATCAACGAGTTCATCTTAGTACGTGGCTCAGAAGGGCTCATTGAATGACAATTAGGACCTGCATTTGTGCCAGCACCACCAACACTGGAAATCGCACCATTATCTAATATCCCAGACTCCCACAAAGTAAATGCTTTGTGGCAACGCATTATAACATGTGCAGATAAATGTGCAATGTCGAAGCACTACACCGGATCCCACATGAGATCGTTCAGTGGTACCTGCAAGTCTTTGGCGAGTGCCCCTGCTACCAAAAATGAAATCCCACATTTATACATAGGCGGTCCCTCGAGTTTCTCGACAGCAGTTGTGCGATGTAGAGCTCGCATGGACGTAAGCTCAGTGATCTTGGGAATGTAGGTCAGACGGGATTGACACGGGACCAGGCGTGGCACTTACAGCGGCGTATATGTGCACTCGCCCCAATTCCATGTCGGTGTGCTCCCCTGGAAGTTCAAAGCAAGGTTCGTGAGGCCGGTTCTCGACATCATTCTCCTCCAGGAGAGCGCCAAGAATTGCGAGAAGTCTATCCAGTGGAAATACTACAGGGCCAAGTAGTCTTTGTGAAACCTTTAATTTGTGTTTGAACTACATACAGTGTGAAATATACATGAACGTACCTTTGCAACACTTGTCTGCGCCCCGACCTTCTTTGGCGACGCAGATTTCCGACGTCGCCTTTTCTGCTTATCTGCTCCGCGACCAAACATTCGCACGTCACTCTTGGCAGGATTTGTCGAAGCCAGGAACGCCGCGAGTAAGATGAACTTGGACATCCGCGGTAGGTGGTCAACGATGATGCTCCCTTCTGTGTTTGTTTGACGTTGTGCTTCCTCTGATGTTTGCATGTCAGGGTCGTTGGCTAACGCCCAATCTGTGGCATTGGTCAAGCGTGGATAGAGCATATCGAGTGCCGCCGTTAGAGAAGGGGTGAAGAACTTGAATAGTCTCATGCGGCCGTCGGAAGCAGGGAGTGTCAGTTCATTACATGTTCCGTCTGGGTCTGGGTTCCCGTCCGCGTCTCCATTAGCTTCGCTTTGCTCCTGCAACACAGGCTTAACAAACCCAGGCCATCTTGCAGCGGCAATATACTGCAGTTCCTGGATATCAGTTGTGTAGAGAGAGCAAACATTGAAGACGTGTTCCACATATTGTTCGTACAGCGGCAACAGTGAGGGATGGTACGTCATATCCTGCGTGCCTGCACGTGCCTGTGTTGTAGACGTAGAACGAAACTCAAAAAGAAGGCTGTCAACTGTATCTGAAGAGATGCCAATAACCCTAAGATCACACTCATCGGATACGCGTGAATGGATGTTTACCTTGTTTGCTTGGAGGGTCAATATCGATGAAGTAGGGATCTGGGGATGCGCCAAGAGGCGGCTTGATATCCTCCCATCGCGCAGAGGACAGCAAGATAGTCGTTATCTTGACCTGTGACTGTACGGACATATTGTCAGTCAAAGTTTGTCCTTGGATGTGAGATGCACAGCTTGGTAAAATGAGACCAGACCACTTACCAATTCTGCGAGACGTGTGAGAGGAACGATAAGGTCCGGGAGGTTGTCCTTCAGCCTTTCGGCTCTCTCGACGAGGAGCACCATCTTCGGTTCCTCATCTGCAGTTCTACTATTTCCTTTAGCCATTCCTTCCAAGGATTTGTTACGTAGATTCCGGAGTCCATGTAAAAAGCTATCGATACTATCGTTGTATCTTTTCCCATCCTCGCCAGGCCAATTTTGACACCCATTCTCCCAGGTCACTTCCCATCCTGCGAGGGCGTTGAGTACGGTATCATACAACAACCGCGCTGTAAAGCAAGCGGTCGCGTTTATGTGCGCAAAACGTGTGGGAGAATAGTCTCCACTATTGCGGTAAATCTGATTGAGCAGTGAGGCTGTGGTGCGCGGATTATGGCGGTCGGTAATGTACAAGAACGGGAGGACGAAGGATGATGTGACACTCGTGATATGTGAGGTGAATTTTTCATAGCCAGGAAATTGTTCAAAGAGCCGAGACAGTGAGTTGGTTTCATCCAAGGCCATTGCTATACAATGAACACTCTAGGAGATGTGTCGCAAGCAGCAATGATACAATACTCCTTCAGCCTGAGCAAATGGTTGTTTGATCTTGTTGAATTCAGAGGCTGCTGACTAACATGGGTACATTGACAGGAACTCGACTTAAGTACTAGCTATCCACAGCATTCTTAAGTCGAACCAGGCCATAACCAGGCTGTTTAACAGTCTCGGCGACCATAGTACGCCATATCTGCTATAGCAGGTTATATCACGCATGCATTAATGTCTCGATCTACCCGGCGTGCGTGCCACGTAAGCTACCAGCCTACCAGGGCAATCAGAGCGGAGTGTGCACAGAGGGTAACGATATCTGTGATAGACTGATAGTTCGAGGTTGGTCCGAGGCATATGATCATGATGTTGTCCCGTGATGCAAAGTATCGAGCGAAGTGGTCATCTTCTCATTTTCATAGTGAATATCGGTATCTGTCCCATGCTGTCCCTGCTTCAAAGACATTCAATAGGTTGCAGCGCAGATAAAGTCAATTGCATTCACTGGGTATAAATCAGATATTAACTATTGTCATACCGTTGCAGCCACGGAAACTTCTGTCGCCTTCTCTGAATCCCGAGCATACAACTTAACGACGTCCTGCTCTGGCTGTCCTATTCGTTCATTGTCAGTCCCCTCTGTTAAGTCAGATGTAGTCCCTGAGAATGCTATGGCTGTAGGTATTGCGGGAGTTCGGGTCGACCACTCGCGTGTAACTGCCCGCCCCCGTGCAACACGAATGATGATGAACAATTGGGCAATGCCCTGAACTAGTATCAGAGACGCGTGTAACCCAGATTTTGTTTGCTTACCTGTATTTTGCCAATAGACAGGAAGCATAGAGTGGTGACACCATTAGAATACATAGCAAAGGAAACTATGAAAACAATAGCGAAGACAGTGTATAACGCTGCGGACTCGACGACCATGAGGGCGATGGTATCGTATGTGCTTGAATCATATTGGGCTATGACCTGCCTCATACGCCCTCGCATGACGAACAAGCGATTCGTCACGAGAACAGTATAAATCACGGTAAGCCCTACTTCGACACAGAGGTAGGCAAGCTCCATGATAATGTTGTAAAATACGACGCCAGTGCTCGCCTCGACCAGGACGACGATGGAGAATACTGCGCAAGATGTCAGTGATTGGTGTCGCTTGGTGAATGATGGACTGCACCGATCATGGTAATATAGAGTGTGATCATCGGGACCATCACCCATCTTGACCAATTCCATATCACAAAACATCGGTGGAGCTGAGTATATCAAACATCAGTCTAGAAGCAGACGACCTGGAGAACTATCAGGCTCACGAGCAGAACTTGCATGAACCACTCCTGAATGTGACCACTAGACGGCACGTCCGCATCAATATACCAGAGGTCTGCAGGTGGACGGTCAAGGACACTTACGTGACAAGCGCTATCAAGTTGATACGATAACTCATGTAACCCTCGATGAGCGCAAGCGGACCACCAGGTGCATCACGAAGATCAATCCAAATCATCTCTGTATACTTTACGTTCACACCAAAGCTTATTGTCCCCAATACGAACGTGATGAAGACGTAGAAAAGAAGCGCGTAACGATGATCTGCAATTTTTCCCCCATATCGAGGCTGTTGGATGAGAGCAATCCAAGCTTGCACTGTAAGGAGAAAGAATATGCCTATTGTGATACATAAGACAACTCCCGGGGCGTCGCGTGTCGACCGAAAACATACCGTAGCACACACACAATAACATCATCCCATTTAGGCGAAATCTTTCAATGGAGAGATTTGTCTGTGGGGTGTAGGATGACATGGCCGTAAAATGAGGAGGGTTAAGATGAAATATCTGTCCGAGGCCCAGGCTGTGCCCTATCCACTGAAAAATGGCGGAGACAACAAGTGGACAGTCACAAGAGATGGGCGGGGAAGATGCAGAAGTTATATGGAGAACCTAGAATAAAGTTTCTGCTAGGGAGACATAAAAAGCGGTGTCCACACGCATGAGGTTAACATTGGGGATGTCGCTCACACAGTGATAAAAAATTGACATGCGGGACTCCACGGTGGGACTAAGATAGTATTAGCTGAAGATGAAGCGCTGAAAGGCCTGCTCGATTCTAAATTTCGTCGTCAATTTCAAGGCAGCGCAATTATAAAGATCATTGCCAATTCCAAACCTGTGTTATGATTTATCCGCTTCCAGGATGAACGGCGAAGTTGACAGCACAGAGGGAGACTAAGAAACAAAGAAGTTCTCAGAGTTGTACGACATTGTCGCATATGTGCCCAGACGAGTCTGTATGGTGTTTTGAATATCTGCGAGGTCGCCGATATCTACGATGAGACTGAGCACTCACACAGAATGCATGAAAGAGACGTTACTTGTGTTATAAACATGATAGGCAAAACGGCGCCATTGCCGGATTTACATGTATAAGGTGTGCTAAATTTCCTGCCTACTTCGGCGTCGGGCGAGGAGTCTAGTGCCGTAGAGCCAGATTTTTGACATGAGGTGTAAATTTAGATGCCCATCACTTAATGCGGAGACTAAATTTTGGACTGCATTTCTGCAGAATGCCGATTTGAATCATTTGATGCTCGGTGACGATGGGGCTCTCAGGCTGTCCCACACCATCCATGGCCTAGAAACCTTCGAGAACTGGCCACGGCGCAGATGAAGACAATTACATTCATTAGGTATCTACTATGGTGTACATATAAACTTGATTATGCAAACCAATTTCACGCTACAGACACTGGAACTTCCGCTGCCTTCTTGGAATCAGCATACAACTGAATGACGTCTTGCTCTGGCCTGCCTATTCGTTCATTGTCGGTGCCCTCTGGCGCTTCCGATACAGTCCCTGTGAATGCTATAGCCGTAGGTATTGCAGCGCCTCGAGTCGACCACTCGCGTGTAACTGCCCGCCCCCGTGCAACACGAATGATGATGAACAATTGGGCAATGCCCTAGTCCAATAAAGACAACTAATGTTAAAAACGAAGGCAACTTAGGTTTTGTTTGCTTACCTGAATTTTGCCAATAGACAGGAAACACAGAGTGGCGACACCGTGTGCATGCATGGCAAATGCAACTATGAACACAATAGCGAAAACGGAGTATAACGCCGCGGACTCGATGACCATGAGGGCGATGGTATCATATGTTCTGGAATCATATTGGGCCATAATCTGCTTCATGCGCTCTCGCATGATGAATAAGCGATTCGTCACGAGAATGGTATAGATCACGGTGTGCCCGACTTCGACGCAGAGGTAGGCAAGCTCGACGAGGTTGTTGTAAAATGAACCATTTGTCCTCGCCTGGAATAGGACAATGATAGACAAACCTGCTTGAGATGTCAGTGACTGCGGTCGTTTGGTGACTGATGAACTGCACCGATCATGGTAGTATAGAGTGTGATCATTGGGACCATCACCCACCTTGACCAGTTCCATATCAAGAAACATCGGTGGAGCTAAGTATATCAAACATTAGGCTCGTAGTAGACGATCTGGAGAACTATTAAGCTCACGAGCAGAGCTTGCATGAACCACTCCTGGATATGACCACTAGACGGGGCGTCCGCGTCAATATACCAGAAGTCTGCAGGTGGACGGGCAATGACACTTACGTGGCAAGCGCTACAAAGTTGATACGATGACTCATGTAGCCCTCGATTAGCGCAAGCGGACCACCAGGTGCATCACGAAGATCAATCCAAATCATCTCTGTATACTTTACGTTCACACCAAAGCTTATCGTCCCCAATACGAATGTGATGAAGACGTAGAAAAGAAGCGCGTAACGATGATCTGCAATTTTCCCCCCATATCGAGGCCGTTGCATGAGGGCAATCCAGGCTTGCACTGTAAGGAGAAAGAATATGCCTATTGTGATACATAAGACAACTCCCGGGGCGTCGCGTGTCGACCGAAAACATACCGTAGCACACACACAATAACATCATCCCATTTAGGCGAAATCTTTCAATGGAGAGATTTGTCTGCGGGGTATAGGATGGCATGGCCCCGACTTTGGTGACCAAATAGGTGAGGGGAGGAAGTTAAGGAAGACACCGAGGCAAAGTACTTGGTCGAGGTGTCTTATCCACTGGCAAGTGACGGACACAAGTAAATTAGAGACGAGTAGACAAGAAGCAGTCATTATATAGGGGACTTGGAATAGAACTCTAACCGTGACGTTGAATGTCACTCACATGGGTATGAAATTTTGACATATGGAGCCCTGTGCACGAGACCGAGATAACAGGGTGAACCTGAAGTGCCGAGAACTTTTCTGATTCGAAAAGGGCTGCTCGATCTCAATCTTGAGCGTTGTTGTCAACTCCAAGCTGTGCACCTCGACGTAATAATGCCCAATAAGCATAGGGCAATGGTAGACCGAGAACACCAATCAATCATTCAACGGCATTGGATCCTGGTACGCGATGTTCCCCAACTTGCGTTTCTGAAGAATGGTGGATCGTGTTGGTCGAGTCCGCAGAAGAATATTGTTATAATGCCAGGGTCCTCGCTGCAAGAGTACTGTATCAACAGCACAAAGGGATTAACACTTATGTAAAGCCTGGATCAGTGACTCTGACGGGTTGCGACTTGCGAACAACTTGCAATTATGGCGTCTCCGATTCGCCAGAAGATCTACATTTAGGAAGGCTTGTCAGAAATACGGCAAATTCAGCTAACCGATGCAATAGGCATGATGAGCAAGCGAAACCAAACACGACGTGAAGTCTAAGTCACGAACAGCGTAATGGGATGGGTATAAAAAACACTACCACACCTTAAGATGTTCATCCTCCTCCAACTAAGCCCTCTATCGAACGGTGCTCCAGCATACATCTCTTTCATCGCATTTCTGAGCTTTGTACCGAAACGACTGAGAAAATCCTGTTGTCATGCATCGCACATGGCGTTCACCCTGGCTTGGACTTGCTCATGACCCATGACACAGACACCGAAACAGCGCTTAATAGCTGTGTTTCTAATGTGAGAAATGTCAAACGTGATTTCTTCATCTCTGTTAGAAGCTGCCACCAATGTGAATTCAATGCTTAAGTGATTGGAGGATATCATACCATAGCGACTAGAATTGAAACCAGATGACGACATGGTCTTTGAGAACTTTGAGGTCTATCGGTCACTGCAAAATTCAAATCGTCGTCGGATAATCGTAAGTTTAGGTGAAGCTCTTGGTGAAGAAAGGTCAAGGACGAAGTACTTGGCTGATGTCAGATGCCCAGCTTAGCCGGGACACGCGCTTAGTCATCCTCCCCGCCATACCCCCGTGTCCCACGACAGGAAAGCCTGGTACCCAGGGATCTACCAGCTGGCAGGTCTGGTATAATGCCAGCGAACGGACGCTGGACCCAGCCCAATTTGGTGCGGGTATGCCATCATTATGCATCGCTTTCCCAATTGGGATAGGGTTAATGCACCACTGCTCCGAGTCGCTAGCGAGGTTGATGCCAATCAGCAAAATCTGCTAGTTGGCCTGCTTTATGACGGTATAGCCTGCCGTACCTTGTTGCCTCAGCCGAGTAAGGTCCGAGTGATAATGGCAGGGTACCGGAAACCCTTATGCGGGTGGCTACTAGGCTATGTATATAAGTCTAGTACTGTGAGTCTGTGACATATATCGAAGAGCTTTCATTCGTCTTCCAATGTCCGTAACTCAACCTTTTGATACTTCTCCCTCCAGGACATCCTTCACATATAATGTTTTGTCAGGTACTGCGATTTCTGATGATCTCATGAAATCGTGCGCGCAACTCTTCAGTACGAATTACGACATTTGGGGCGAAAAGGCAAGCAGTATCTCAAAGCACACCAAGCCTGGTCAGCTCTCATCCATGTTGAATATTCTCTTACTTAAATACTTTGCTCAAATCATTTCTCAGGTCAACCAGTCAAGATGACTGGTAGCAAGTTGCGAAGTCAATCTGTATCCGTTCCAGATCACACTGTCCTTGTAACGTGTTTTCAGCATGACAAGCTTGTTGGTCATGCCTTCGCTAGTGTCTGGTCTTTTGAAGGAGGTACGTCTATGTGTGCATTATTATGATGCTGTTGAAAGTTCAAATCGCCACAGGTGTGGCCGGGTGGATCACTCAGCTCGTTGTTGACAGGAGTCTTCGTAAACGATACATTGCAACTCAGCTATTGCAAACCCTCAAGACTCACCCATTGTTTCAAAGAGTTACGGCTATCGGCCTTGTTTCGGCTCATCCCGCTGCGTGCACTGCTTTAGCAAAGTATACCAGTATGTTTAAGTCTATCTATATTTAGTTAGTTATCATAACTAACGCTGACTCAAGATGTTGGCGTGCATGCAGTGGACTTGCCTTTTATTGGTGAACATGCGGCGAAGGTTCTGGCAGCCTCCCCCATTGACTACATCAAGAGCGCGCAACTTCGTGGTGACCTCTTCCAGAAGAACTCAGACACTGGGGCTGTTTCATCTGCATTCACAGAGTTTTATGTTGATCATGCGGAACCGTTGAAGGCGTTGGAACAATTCAAGGAGAAAGGTAAATGGTGCTTGGGTGAACTTCTCGAAGGACATGAATATCTTGCTCTCTTTCCCGTGTCGCCTGGCCGGACCCTCGAGTAGGGCGTATCAGGACTCAAGCTCAAGGCCCGGATCGAGGCATGCGCATGAGCTGAGTGCCTGGGCTGCGGCCCTGCTTATGGGTGTTACAGAGTTCAAGCTGAAACAATGAGCCATGTCACCATTTAATACTATCAAATCTGTAGTGTGAACTAGGTTGATGGCCTTATTACGCGAAATGACGAGTCAACGAGCTCAGGGTCAAACATGATGCCTTGGCGTGAGCGCGAGCACGACTGTGTGGTCCGTAGAAACACAGCGAGTATTAGAGAACGCCAATCAGAGGACGTCTGAAATATACATGTCGTGAACTGTGCATTACATTTTTTTTGCAGGGTGGCACGGCCTGCATGCATTATTGGCTATTAGCCTTAACGAAATTCAGAAGAGGATGTTTAACGTTCGCCTAGGGTATTAGAGAGGTTGATAGATTTCGTGTGGAGGCGATCTAATTAGAACGGACGACACCTGAACAGAAACAATGCGCCTTCGTCCGTAGCTAGTCGCTGTGTGATTATACTTATATCGGAGACTCATAAATATTTCGCCTAGCGAACGTGAGTACGTTGGTGTGGGGGTAATTTCAACCGTAGAGATGATATCGGTGGGAATCAACCGACCCGTCAAATCAGTCGCCTGGCCATAAAAGATTTACTGAGCTCCACTACTCACGAGGTGTGAACGGAAGACGGTCAGCGCTTGCATCATAGAATGCTTGTCTCCCTTAGGCAGACCATAAAAGAAGACAGTCATTCCTTCTTGATTAAAGTGAACTATGGACAAAGGTATGTGCTAATGCCAAGTCAGTCATATATATCATACATATATCGGGCAGCATGCCGACGGATAATGGACTTACCATCAAAATTGCAGATGACCCTGGAAAGCTCCACATATTTACCAAATAGAAATAAACTTCTTTCACGGTATAGACGCTGCTACTTCTGCCGCCTTCTCCGAATCAGAACACAACTGAACGCTGTCTTGCTCTGGCCTGCCTATTCGTTTATTGTCGGTGGCCTCTGTCGCTTCTGGTACAGTCCCTGTGAATGCTATAGCCGCAGGTATCGCAGTAACTCGGGTGGACCACTCGCGTGTAATTGCCCGCCCGCGTGCAACACGAATGATGAAGAACAATTGAGCAATGCCCTAGTTCAACAAAGATAACTAGCATCAGAGACGGAGGCAACGAAAATTTGTTTGCTAACCTGAATCTTGTCAATAGACAGCAAGCATAGAGTGGTAGCACCGTCCGAATGCATACCAAAGGCGACAATAAAAATAATAGCGAAGACCGAGTAAAACGCTGCGGACTCGATGACCATGAGGGCGATGGTGTCATATACGCTGGAATCATATTGGACCATGATCTGCTTCATGCGCTCTCGCATGACGAACAGGCGACTCGTCACAAGAACGGTATAAATGACCGTGTGCCCCACTTGGATGCAGAGGTAGGCAAGCTCGATGGTGATGCTGTAAAATGAAGCACCGGTGCTCGCCTGGAACAGGACAATGATAGATAAACCTGCTGGAGATGTCAGGGAATGCTGTCGCTTGGTGTATGACAAAATGCACCGATCATGGCAACATAGAGTATGATCACCGGGACCATCACCCATCTTGACCAATTCCATATCACAAAACATCGGTGGAGCTAAGTATTTCAAGCATCAGGCTTGTAGCAGGCGCTCTAGAGAACTATTGGGCTCACGAGCAGAGCTCGCATAAACCACTCCTGAATGTGACCACTAGGTGAGGCATTAACATCGGAGGTCTGCAGATGGACGAGCAAGGATACTCACGCGGAAAGCGCCAGGACGTTGATACGAAAACGCGTGTCGTTCTCGATGAGTGGGAGCAGACCACCAGGCGAGTCACGAAGGTCTATCCAAATCATTTCCGTATACGTTACGTTCGCACCAAAATTTATAGACCCCAGAGTGAACGTGATGAATACATAGAAAAGAAGCGCGAGACGATGTTCTGCAATTTTCCCCCCATATCGAGGCCGCTGCATGAGAGCAATTCAGGCTTGCACTGTAAGGAGCAAGTACATGCCTATTGTGGTACTGAAGTCAGCTTCAGCATTGTTGTATTCGAACGAAAACACACCATAGACTGCACAGGCTACCATCATTCCATCAAGGCGAAATCTTTCCATGGACAGACTTGTCTGTGGGGTTTGGGATGACATGACACCGAATCTGGTGACAGAACAGATATAAAGAGGTTAAGCAAGACACCGAGACACTCGGGTGCAAGTGGTGGAGAAAACGAGTGGGTAGTTGGAAACGAGTGGAGAGCAGCTGTTATATGAGAACCTGGGTAAAGTTCCTATTATGGAGAACAAGCCAGCTGCCGCACGCATGAGGTCAAGTTGACGTTGAGGATGTTACTCAGACATCAAATTCTGACGTGCAGGATCCTGGTCATAAGACCAAAATAACAGGCTGAAGCTGAAGGGGTCGACTTTTCTGAAAATCTACCTGATCTCGAGTGTCGTAATCAATTCAAAGCTTGCTCTGGGTTGCATGCTGAGGTCGTCAATTCCAAGCTTGTGTCATGGCTCGGTTTTTGTTACATACGGATTCACGCACATTCAACCTCAATGTCAACCTCCGTGTGTACCAGTCAGCCTCACATAAGTGATGGTCTGTAATGGTGCTGATAAGCTTGCCTGACCAAACCATAACCCGGGGTAATGGTAGAACGAGAACATCACAACCACGTTGAACACAATTGGTTTCCTGGACGCCGCGACGTTCCCTACTTACATAGCGATCTCTCGCGAGACCAATTTCGACGCTTGCGATAAAATGAGGGTGAACCCTGTCAGTTGAGTCCACACTGGCAGAAGCATAGTAGAATCTAGATGGGCCAGGAGCATTACTGCAAGGAGAACTCATGCAGCAACGTAATGGGCCTGGGGTTGGCAAATGGGAAAAGAACAGCTTGGGCTAGCGGGGCACAAATGGGAACAGGTGAGGTAGTGTTTACGGCACCCCCTCTAAGAGTTGATATTACGTAATATAGTAATCAATTGTTTTTATTCACGGCTTAGGGCTTGCCAAGTTTGGTCTTTCATTTCAGAAAAAAGGGTGAGGCAGGTGAGGCGAGCTCAGGTCCTCAGGCCTCAGGACCTCAGGATCCATTACAAAATTTTACGCGTAACCGATACAATGGGCATGCAAAACGAAACACAGCGTGAGGTCCAAACAACGAACGGCGCGATGCATGGATGGGTATCAAAAAAAAAGTATGTACCACAACTTAAAATCTTCGTGCTCCTCCAACCAAACCCTCTATCGAGTGGTGCTCCAGCTCATTCCGCGCCTTCATGATCGAGGCATGCATCTCCTTCATCGCATTTCCGAGCTTCACACCGAAACGACTGAGAATATCCCGTTGCCATGCATCGTACTTGGCGTTTACTCTGGCTTGGACTTGCTCGTAATCCACGACACAGACACCGAAACTCAGCTGCGTTTCTGACGTGTCAAATGTCGACCGTGTCTTCTTGATCTCTGTCAGAAGCTGCTGCCAATGCGCGAGGGAGTCTCCTAAGCGATTGAAGACATATTCCGCCTCCAGATCCCACAGCGACTGGAACTGTAACCACTTGGCGACATAGTCTTTGAGCTTCTGAACTTTGAGTTCTATGAGAGAAAACGGTCGCTCTAAAGTGTTGTCGGAGAATCGTGTGAGCTGGGTGGAACTCTTAAGAATATGGTAGCGTAAACATATTGTGTGAGATACGTACCAGAGAAGTATATGTTGTTTCTGACACTTGCGCGCCCTGCATCTGCAACCCAATCTCGTATCGAGAACTTTGAATACGTCTCAATCGACAAATAACGCCTGTTCAGGAAATCAGTAAGGATTTGAACAATCGGAGATACCATACGTACCTAACCAGTCATGCAATTGCTTTATCCAAGTCGCGCGTGCATATTCTATAGGCGGATCAAGGAAGATCACTTGGTTCTGTATCCGAATCTCGTGAACGATAGGTTTTACAGTCATGTTGCTCTCGGCGACCTAGAAAGATGTGTCAGTACTAGCTTTGCGAACAACAACATACCATACCCTCTCCTCTTTCCCACCTTTGCCAGCCCGTCGCTTGTTGGTAATGTCCCGCAAAGGCATTGGATCTCGGCGCGCATCACCATCATCTGTCCGATCAAACTCAGAACACCAAACTTGGATGATATAGCCCAAGCGCTGAAGCAGGATCCCTTCTATCCGCTTGTCGAGGTCAGCCACCCAATATTCAAGATTAGCGTATCCCTCCAGATTCAGGCGATCAATCTGCATGTATTCAGCACATAAACTACTGTATGATGATGAAGAGGAACCCACAGCAGCTTGAATCCTGCCCAGAAGATCTGAAAATGCCTCGGTAGTATAAGGGCATGTTGCGAGATCCTCGACTGCTCGAAGAATGTTGCGATATAGGTCAATGACGTTGTTGGTCTTATCTTGTAAGATAGACACAACGCTCGCAAACTCCCGCACAAATTGTATATGCCGGTTCTCGCGTCCATCGGCACTGGTCACATACCGCGCGGTATCGTATTGGTTGACAAAGTAATCCCACCTGATGTTCATACCTGGACAAAAAGTGTCAGAGCCAGATGAATCGACGGTCCGAATATGATTACCTTTGGCAACCATCCGCTGAGCCTCATTCCGATATTCAGCAACCAACCACTCTATGCCCATGTTATTCTCCACCAGATCCAGAGTCTGCCCATAGGTTCTGACGGTCTCCATAAGACTGACAGCATGAGGATATACTCGCTTCGCATCCTTCGCCATATTCGTGATCGCATGTGGGACCTGGAAGTTTAGCCATAACAAATTGCGAACCTCCTTGAAAAGTGTGATGATTTGGGGGTCGAAGTTTACCGCTAGTTGGAACCCTCCTCCCCGTAATCTCACGATCTCAAAGAGACGGCCATTGACACCCATGTCGCGCCGGTTGATGTCGTGCAGCCAGGCATCATACACTGGCCGTGTCTCTAGCTTCTTTCTGAATGCAGTGCTTTCTGACTGAAGTTTCTGACCCTCCGCATAGAGCTCCCAGCCCTTGCCAAGTACATCCTCCACTCGCTTCATGTACGTGAGTAGCTGTCGCTCAATCTGCCGAGCCCAGATGATGGCACCTGCTATTGGAGGTAGGTCGCGCATTTGCGACATGTGATAGGCTTCAGAGAATCGATATTGCGTTTTGAACTTGATGTTCATCATAAGTAACGGAGACAATACAAGAGTATGCTGCCTACCTTATCGTGAAGGCGCTTGATATCCTCCTTTACTGAGTCGATGAGTTGAGTTTGATACTCTTGGATAGCTCCACGAATCTGTGTGATATGGGCTTAGACATGTGTTACACCGTCCAACAAAATGAGCTACCTTCGGGCGAACGAAAAGTGCATTGAACTTGGAGAACACTCTGAACATTTCATTCGCGTTTCTTGCCGTACCTAGCCTGTCGCGTAGCCGTGCAATGATTTGGTTCTCGACCCTTGCAACCCGTTCATTGTATGCGTTCTCAGCAGCCACCCAAATCTCCGTGCCCTCTGCAAAGAGAGTGAGGTGACTTCAATGACGACATGTCAAACTCAGGTGCTCACCAACAGAAACATCGAGAACATCAATGCGCTTCACTACTTCATACGCCTCCTTCACTTCTTCTTCCATATCCATTCCGCCCACCTCCTTAGTCATGCTCCCCAAACCCTTCGTGGGCCCTGTCATCACAGCCAGCTGCTCGTGCTGCTTCCTCCAGTCGCGCAGATACCTCGTCCGCTCCTGTAGTTTTGCGTGCGCACCCACAACTTTGATGGGGACAAACTTCTCTCCGCGTTTGCGCATAACCTCGCGAGCGACATTTGTGAACTCCTTGATGAGATCATCCCACGTCCGGAAGATGTTCATGGTCTGTCCGAGTAAGCGGTCAAAGGTCTCATACGGAGTGTACGACAGCCTATGTGACGTCAGTACACGCAATAGCTGGTCATTGAAATCGCGAGAAATTGCCTCGACGAGGGGTAGTGCCCGACGGATTGGGTAGGGCGAAAGCTTGAGTTTGCGGTTGATGTGTCCAAATATGAGCACCAGTGATTCTTGAATTTTTTCAAGATCTGTCGCAGATAACAGCTCATTGAGAGGAAAATCTTTCATCAGTTGGTTGTATTTGTGCACTAATGATACTCGTCAGCACTCAATGACGACGCCAGAAAGAACGCGCACCAAGATCCGTAGAAGACTTCAGGCCAGTATCCGTCATGAAACTGACCGTTGCGAGATATCGCTTCGCGTTTCGAAGGCATTCCATGACCATGGTCACTTCATCGCTGCGTAGCTGCGTCTCAATACCCTCCAGTGCCCGCTCAAGACTCAGCCAAAAATTGATTTCTTGCGAAGCGGTACCAGAGGAAACGTCACGCGAAAGCTTAGTGACTGCTTGAATAGCCTTGATCCACAAGTTGACATGACCGTGCAAAATGTTGAGGAACGAACTCTCGTTTAGTTGCTTTTGTGGTATGTACGATATGTTTGGACGTGCGCCTGAAGCATGAGCCTAATGTGATGTCTTCAGCCTATAGACAACTAATGTCACTGAGGAGAAACCGACCTGTTCTACGGCGCGCTGGATGGCTGGATGAATGATCAAATGCGTCTCAGGTATTTCCACGTTCTGCTGAAGGTGCAATAATGACAATTCCAGTTCGGCGAACTTCTTCTTGGTCATGGGTATCCCTACAACCGCAAGTGAGTGAAGCCAAAGAAAGGATGTGGAAACATACCCATTTTACTATCCCCATCCTTGCCCCCACCCCGTGCTCCGACAAAAGCATCAAACCAGGGCTTGACACCACAGCTTACGACGGCATGCAAACTCTCGTACGGTGTTTCTTCGCCTCCAAACAAATTGAGGATATGTAGTTGCGTGGCAAGAGGTGTCACAGGGTCCAAAGTATGACCGCGTTTGATGAGTGCAAGTGATGTAACACTCGCAGAAGAATAAGTCAGATGCGAAGTTAGGTGGTATGAATAAGTCTGCGGCGCGTCCTCTAGTACGCGTTAGGTTAGTTTCTAAGCTGAATGCAAAAGCTCACCCTCTGCTTCGTCCCTCGTTTTCACCACGTAAATCACGCCTCCACCCTCTGCAGCAAAGCGAGTGACTCTCTCGTCGAATTCTTCGTCAAACAAGCTTACAAATTCCTCGGGTAGAGCGCCCAGTACCGGTGGCAAGAGAGACACGAGATATGACCGAAAAAGTGAGGTGTCAAAGGGAGGAGGTGTATCTACAGGGCTGTCATGCGGGAGGACACCGTTTGAATCCGTCAGAGGAGTTGTGGGGACATCTGGAGTGGACATGGCGGGTGATTCAGGACGATCCAGCGGTTCAATAGATGAGACAGAAGCAGATGAAGAATTCGAAAACCTTGGTGTCGAAAAGCTTATTCCTTTCCAGAACCCGGTAGCAGCACCTGTCAAGCGTCTCGGGATAGCCTTCCGGTGGCTTGTGTAGTAAACCTGACCAAGAGCGTTATCAGTACCCATTTTCTGAGTGAAACATATGTTGTAGAAGGGTTTCATTACCTTAGCCTGCCACGTTCCACAATAACGAGGCGCGAGCGCGTGAGCTGGTATGTACTTAGCTGCTGAGACGCCCAGTCGCGTTTCGAGAAACAACTCCAATTTCGCACTCCGACAACAGAAAAGTTAATTAACTTTACCACAGTCTACGATGACGATGACGAGGACGACAACGACAACGACAACAACAACGCGGTATATAACACGATGATGAGGAATATATACGAAGAAAACGGCCGTAAGTATGTTTAGCTATGGAATGGAATCCATGGTGAGGGATACACTTGACCATCGGACGTTGGCATTTTCTCAGCTGAACGCTCTTACACACTCGAGCAGTGCGCCTCCCTTGGTCAATTTCGACCCAAGGTAGGAGATGTTTGATTGCATGACATTTTCCGGCATTTTTAACTTCAGATACAGATAGCTTAGGGGCATCATGTATTATTCAAATCTCGTTTTACTGAATACATGCATAGCAAACATGTGCTTTAGTGAGCTCCCGGATTGCCCTCGCGCTTCGACAATGTAACACGGACCGAATCCTCATTAAACAGAACATGGGCATGGTAGAGTTTCTGGCGATGCAATCATGAGCAACGCCGCTTCGAGCTCTGTGGGGAGTGGCATTTGGATTCGTGTATATCATCCTCAAGGCATTCAACGAACATCGTGAGCTCATTTTCTGGCGGGTGACGTCTGGGCGTCGGCCGCGATTATCACCCAAATAGCTTCTTCATCAACACGCGCGCCGAGCTACTTCGTGAATATTTCATAGCGCATGAAGGCAAGGGAAATCTTATCATAGTCATTGAAGATCGAAATCGTAGCACAGCAGATTTCGCACTCGTGGCGCGCAGAAGACGGACTTTATGCTCACGTTCAGTGCTGATGGATTGGATTATGCCTCAGTTTTTCAACAACAACGGACGCGGAACGGAATGTGTATGACATGTCCATGATGGCGACGATGAAATAGTATTTCCGTTATATGATAAAAATGAGCAGTGAAAAATCGTTCAGACTGACCAGAGGAATACCACGTATGACGCTCCTGGGGGAGAAGGTTGACCGGAAGATGATCCTAGAACGATTACTCCGTCATGACATAGAAAGGATAGCATGGGAGCACTTCCTCCACCCGGTCATCTCTCGGTTCGCAGAAAACCCCAACTTCTGGTCCGAAGCCGCGCACCATGGCAGTGAAGGAAGCGAGCCGACATACCTCTCAGGATGAATCACCGTGTTCTGTGTTTACGAGCAAGGCCCCGAAGAGATGCAAGAGGACAAGAATGCAATTGAACTTTAGTGCAGCGGAGTTCGCCACGACGTACGTGACGTGCGCGGAACGGAACACCCAATTGTTCGACTGGATGCCGTACCCGATGATCGATCACCGGTGCACGCCGTGCGGGTGCGCGCACTTCGATGGGAAGCTGGACGATAATGGAAAGTTTGATCCGGAGTTTATTGCGGGAGCAGTGGCGTGCAGAAATGCCCGAACTTGGGTCGGAATGGGTACGGAGTGGTGTAAGCCCTGCGATACTAGGATATTGATACTTTATCGATGACGTGTTCGGTGCGCATGTTACGTTGCTCGTACTGTTACCTTTCCTGCGGTATTAGATGCAGAATCCTCCTTAGCATACATCACAAGAATCACGCACCTAACCTAAGGTGATTGTGCTTCCGTCCCCTTGAAAATCCTGCGCACACTGCTTGAGCCCTGGCAAACACGAGGTGAACCAACTTACGTGTCCTGATAGTATTGCACGATGCACGACTCGAGGCAACATGACACGGGATGACTAGCGCACATCCAAATGTAGATGAACTCAAATGTGCATGAATGTGTAACGCCCCCTTGCGTCGTCTCCCTTGCCGCTTCAATATCACGAAACGCAAGGTAACACAACACGAGTATGAGGGTGATTTGATATATGGCCACATGATGGCACTTCCATTCACCGTGATATCCTGTGTATCGCAGCCGCACAATACAAACCGTCAACGCTTGACCATACATGCTATATCAGAGATAGCCACACCATTACATCACAAATTCGGTTCCAACACGATCTTGACGGACATGAATAGAAGTGCACAGCACGTAACGCTTGAACGGACCCTGCACCTCGTTAGACGCCAGAGAAAAGCACTCCCGTGCGAGGCTAGCAAATACATCACGAGAACCACGAAACGCGTCCAACACGCGCGCGCCTTGGCTCGTGAACAACATGTGCCCACCCCCGTGGCACAATGTACATATACCATGACCTTCGCCCCCAACGCCCATGAATTTTGAATCCAAAGCCATCGATTCCCATTCCTAGTACATGAAAAGATTCGCCAATCCCGAAAGGCGCGAAGACGCACCTCCAGATCCCGCCGCGCGGCCTCAGGTGTTCGAATCGCAACAACAGCAACAGCAGCAGCAACCGCAACCGCAACCACAACCGCAACCGCAACCACAACCGCAACCGCAACCACGACAACAGCAACAGCAGCAACAACCACCGAGTGCGAGCTACCTAGAAACTTGTGAAACACCGTGGCTAACACAGACCACCACTCCACAGATATTCCACCAAAAGATGATCCCTCACGACCCGATGACGCCAGCAGACAGCTTGCACCGGCCGCAAAAGACCGCGAGCGCAGCCGCTCGGGGCAGCGCCCAGCCGCCGCAGAAGACAGGGGCAAACAACGTGCACCAGCAGAGCTCCTCTCCGAGGACCGCACCAGGCAGCGCCCGAACCCAGTAGATGACCGCGGAAAACAACGTGCACCAGCTGAGCTCCTCCCTGAAGACCGCGACCGCACGAAACAGCGCCCACCCACCACAGAAGACCGCAGCAGACAACGCGCCCCCGCCGAAGTCCAACAAGCCCCACAATACAACGAGCGTTCTCCCCTCTTCACGCCCCCTCAGTCGTTGTACGCAGCCGCAGGCCCAAGTCGAGGGTACGACGCATATAGTCACCGCCAGCCCTCGCCCGCCCACTCAGATGACGATGACATTGTCATTACAGACAACCGCACACAGCCCCAACCCAAACCAGGCTTCTGGGCGCGCCTCACAGCTGGTGGAAAAGACAGGGGCGAGCCAGAGCCACGCACGCGCGGCCGGCTCCTCCCACAGCCCTCCCGCCCTAACGTCGTGCTCTTTGGCGAGCGCGGAGCGGGCAAAAGCTCGCTCATTAATATGCTCGTCGGCCGGGATGTATCGTCTCCATCCAACCCAAGCCTCGCAGCGTTCGCGAACAGGGGGTACGCCGTCGACGTGGGCGGACGGGAGGTGGTGGTGTGGGACTCGGTGGGGCTGCAGAAGGGGGAACATCACGAAGCGCTGTCCGAGGGTGCTGGGAGGAATCTGCAAGGATTGATACAAAACATTCAGGGCGGCCTCAACCTCCTTCTGTTCTGCGTCAACGCCGCGCGCGTAAGCGAGGCTCTAGGAATCAATTACGACGCGTTTTACACCATCATCGGAGGCAAAAAGGCGCCCATAGTGCTCGTTGTGACGGGTCTGGAGAACAAGGATCCGATGGAGGGGTGGTGGAAGGAGCACGAAGCTGAATTTGAGAGGCATGGGCTGACGTTTGATGGGCACGCCTGCGTCACCACTACAAGAGGGAAACCACTCAGGGACGGTCCTGGTCACTGGCACGACGAGCAATACGAGCAGTCCAAGCTGGCTGTTAAAGAGCTGATCAAGGCAAAACTTGGTACGGCCGTCATCATTCGGGAAGAAGGGAAATTAGCGGAGTTGAGGGAGCTCTTGCGAGAGCAAAATGGGATGGCGACGGGCCAAAACACAGATAAAGGAAAGAATGGATGGAGTCTAGGAGAGACGGGAGGCGCTCGAGAAGTACATAGTGGCTACGGAAGCACGCATGACGAACAGTCGGACGATGACAGGACGGACAGAATAGCACGAGAGGGAAGGACTGCCGCGTTAGCATTACTGGGTGGGTTGTTTGGTGTATTTGTTTTCCTGCATTCAGGCGTCATCAGTTGTTTTTGATTACGAGACCTTCAGACATGTATGAGCGTATTCATATGCCAATCTCCTTTCATCACACCTGTTGCAGGCGCAAGAATTCAGTTGCAAAGTCCGCTTTATCTGAGAAAAAAAGGATTATGCAGCAATTGGGTAAAGCAATATACACACTTTGCATCTATGGGATACACCTCGTGCAAGTCGATCTTCACGCATACCACATAGAACAAGGCTTAGCAATGCAGATCGACGCAACACAAGAATGCATAGCTCACCCTTGTAAAGGTACCCAAATTTTTCTGGCTGGAAGCATCGTTAGAGACTTGACCCCATCACTCGACTTCTTCGGCAGCAAAACTCAGTAAAAGATCGTGGTGCTGTTCGAATTCGGTGCGCAGAGGGCAAGGCCTTTCTCAAAACAAAATTGCACTTTCGTCGTAGCGACCTCGTCAGCGACAGCATCTACATCTACACCGGGGCGGTACGATGAAGTAAGATAAGTAGAATTTGTTGAGAACAGATGGCCTCACCCATCTTAGATGCGATGACCATACTTCAGCGCTTCAGCATCCAGGTAGCGGAGGACACCGCACTGCCGAGCGATGCAGAAGCTGGCATCACAACCTCTTACCTAACGTCAGCGCCAATGGAGTTCTGGTGGTGAGTGCAACGACAAGCTTGGTTTTGGTTTCAACACGTCTGACACTAAAATGGAAATGTGTCATCTGCGGTTACCTAATGAAGTTGAAGAACATTTCTCCCAATTAGAACGACTCTTCAATCGTTTGAGATTCACGTGTTTGAGAACGCAGTGACTCATTCAGACTCGCGCCCGCCTCGCTTTACCCCAGTATACTTTTTTGGATGATCAATTGATCACTGACACGAGGGTGGACGGAAGGGGATGCGACTGAAGGAGTTATCAGAGGTTTATCAGACACACTTTACATAAAGTCCAGCAGCAGCAAGAATCAAGGGTTCTCAACCTTGGCTCCTCGCGTTCGAGTTATCGCGCTCGATTCCTCAAAGATAGGCAAAATCCGGCATATCGACTGGGTCTCACATATCGGACATTCACCATCGGCAGCCGCAAGAACAGAGATCGAGGCAAGTCATACCATACGTTTAGGTATTTTACATACATTTTACACATCAGTGACACCCTTAATAGGAGAACAAACCGACCGTACAGGACGAAGACTCCACACGAGCCGGATCATTAAAGACCCTGATAAATTGACAATCGTTGAGCAGACGCTGTAGACAGACCTACCGAAGAATGTCACGGTCTTCCTGCACCTGGTCTACGCGGAGCACAGGCGACTCCAGAAATTGTGGGTTTGTGCACCGTTGTTATTCGGACAACAATTAACTTATCATCATACTCATTGATAACGATGGCTCAGCAGCATCGCCAGACGTAGACTCCTTCGTTATCAAGCGCCCTGCGCAGGCAACCTTCAGAAAACTCTTTCAATCTCGAACTCCATTGCACTATTTCGACTCAGCGTTACGTATCAGTCGACATACCCTCAGGTATGCCAAGGCGAGTGGCTGTTGAAATTTGTGTCGTCTTGTAGGCCCAGCTTATTGCCCCTATTAAGAGAAAAATTCGGGGCTTGATTATTCGTCATTTGGACCTATCCAAACTGTATGCGGATCTGCCTCAATCTCGCTTAGATTTTTTAAAACGCGAGGTAAGAGATCAATTTTATTTTGACAGAGCGCCGGCACGTTCGAGTCTGAAATTTGGATTGCAGGTTCTACTGGATGAAGAATTATCGTTCCTTATACAGTACGAAGACGGCTGGGCTGTTGATGTACTGATTCGTCGCCTGTATTTCCAGCGCTGTACTTTGGTGGAAGAAAAGGTGATTTTAACCATCTCCTGAGGATACTTAACAGATTGTACTTATGTATGACAAGCAGCTGAAACTGGTTCGGGGCGCACAGGTTTGGATCCCTATTCCACTACAAAGTTTATCGCCCAACATATCTTACAGTGTCACTCTCGTCGAAGGTTGTTGACTAGTTGTTCTCGCGTCTCTCCAGAACTCCGCCCAGGCGCCAGGCGTACCCGGGCGAACGCCTCGTCGCGTGTAGCTCTCATGTCCACCCGCTTAGATTCAGCAACACCAAGTCTTATTCGTTTTCATCCAGCCATCGTCAAGGCTGGCCTCTGCACGGACGAGCATCTGCATCAACTGTTTCGCATGTCACCTACATCGAGGGACACGTTCATTTTAAAAGCACTAGGTGTAGGGAAGTCAACCTTATTTGAACGAGTTGTGGTGATGGACATTTTGGAACGGGTGAACAACGAGCGATTGTAGTTTGTAGATAATGAACTGGTATTCTGCGGGATGATACAGAACCTCAACGGCAGTGCTAACCCTCTTGTATCATACTGTATAAACGCCGCGCGCGCGAGGCTGTGGAAGTCAATCGACCGCATGTCGGAGGGGAAAATGCGCTCGGAGTCGTTGTGGGAAGGACCTGAAAATAACCGGCAGAGTTGAGTGAGCTCTTCGCAGGGAGCCACTCTGAAGAGCCAAATTATTTGTTTGTCGTTTATTACGAGACTCAATTCATCGCACTGTTGCAGGTGGAAGGATCCGATTCTTGGCTAAAGCTGAAAAGTTCTGTGGCCAGAGCCTATACATTTGAGCAAAAAGGATTATACAAAATTTATAAATTGACATAGTAACATACACACACTGCATCTGTGAGCTACACCTGATAAAAGTCGGTATTTACGCATACTGCACAGAACCCAAGTTAGCGTCGGGAACCAATGTGATGAGCGAATGAACGACTCACTCTTGTAAAAGTACCCATAGTCATAAACGTTTCCTTCCTAGGAGCATCGTTCTTGCCCCGGTATAACGACTTGACCGCATCGCTCATGCCAGCCTTCCTCTTCGCCTCTTCCACAGCAAGACTCTGAGCAAGAGATCGCGATGCTGCAGATATCTTCGGGTTCAAACCTGGTGCTGGAGAAGGCGAGTGACCCTCTGGGGATGCTTTCTTCTTCTTGGTAGCGACCTCGTCAGCCACAGCATCTGCACCAGCCTTACGCTTCTTTGACTTCTTGGCAGGCTCTAGTGAACGACGAAATTCCATCGCAGCGTACATACGTTCCTCCTCTTCCAAGGTTGGGTTTATCATGAAAATGTTAGACGACCTAGAGAATTTGGTCGCGCATTGTGGACAGACTTCTAGCTGTTCGTCCTCGGCAGCTAAACTTTCTCCAGCCGTGGTGTTCCCGTTCGAAGGCGATGAACCTAGGACGGTACGCAGACCAGACTGAGAGAAGACGCATCCACAAGTCAAGATGTAAACGAAGGGCTGTCCGCCGTTCATGTCCTTGAACGTGAGCGGGCACACGAACTTGGCGACATCAGCAGGTGAATCAGGCGGAGGAGGTGGAGATCTGGGGGTTAGTTTGAGGACTTTGATGTCCTGTCGAGTCATAGGTCAGTTAAATGTTAGTGGTGATACCAGGGCTATCACGCACCTTCAATGAACGTATGTGTCCGCATATTTTCTCCGCATCTCCATAGGCAGTCTTATCAAGTAGATGTTCAATTATAGCATCCTTGTTATACAGTTTCCCAAGAGCACAAGACACGATAGGTTCTTGCAAGGGACGCTAGGAAGTCCATGAGAAGCATCCAGCTGCCGAAACAAAAGATGCTCACCTTTGAAAGAGCACAGAAAAACCATACAGCACGAGTCTGATTTGCCTTGTCTGCTTGTTCTGCCTTCTTTTTGTTCTTTACGAGGTCGCGTCTGTCGGGAATGCTACCTCCATCATTCCCCATGATAGTTGTAGCAAATCAAGTGTGATGAGTAAGCGTTACAATTCAATCCAAGCTGTCAAACGTACAACCAAGGACATTCCGATTCGCCACATAAAGCTCCCTGCCCCTCTGGCAGCGCCATGCTGCAGGAACTCTCGCACATGGACCGCATCACCCAACTTCAAGATGAAATCCAACGCGTGGGCTCCGTTTCCTCTTAACCCAATTCAAAAAATTAAGCAGCACGTTTCAGCTCCTGACAATCATGTCAAGCACAATCGCCTACCTCACCGCCAGGTCTACGTTCCTGCAAGTCAGCGAGCAGATACCCATAACAAAGACTCGCAATCCGGATAAGTATGATCCCCCAGAATTATTCGAAGGTGCCTGTCTATGCATGCGCGTAGTCGTGGTGATTAAGCGAAGTTTTAGCAAACAAGACCGAGCTTGTGCAGGATCTTATCGTGAAGGCAAAACAAATCGAATATCTTATCCAGTCATTGCCAGTCCCTGAACCAGAGCAACAGCAGGTCAGGCGTGCGTATATTTTGATACAGTTGAAATGTAACCATAGAACAGGCAAACCGACTTCAAGCACTGGAACAACAAATGCAAGACGCAAATGAAGAATATATCCAAGCAGTCGACCGCGCCAGTAAGCCATCATTTTCTTGCTAGTCTGCAAACAGCTAACCGATGCCTAGAGAACCTCCATCGAAAAATATCCGAATTTCTAAGGACCATGTTGGACAACGCAGATGGTCCGGTCGAAACCGTCCGCTGATTTAGACCTGTCTCAGCGGTCCATTTGCATTATACGACAGCGCCCAGACAGATGTTGAACACCGTTCGGTCAATAGTTCCCTCTCATCGTCATCCAAAAAGGAAGGTGGTGAGAGCCGTGAAAACCGCTGGAGTATGATGTCGAGCTACGCTGTCAACAAAGGAAAGTGCTTTTCCTCGCGACCCTTCATCGAGGTGCATACACAGATGTTAAATGACCTCAAAAAACAGACATAAGCGCTGAGCCACGGTAATCAACAAACGATGCACGCCGTCAATACACATCATGCGTCCCTACGCTACGTAAATATACAAATTGTGATCTTCCTCGTCTCGTCTCAAATACTCCTGCTCGACAAGCCCGTCAATTCTTTGCTTAATAACGCTCACCTCCGGCACAAAGTGACTCTTCACAGCATCAATTGTCTCATTCTTCAACTGCTCATGCGAAAGCTCCTTCTTCGCTTTCATAATCCGCACAATCGCTGCATCCAAATAGTGCTTCCGGTCTCCCTCAATGTGCGATTGAGTCCGTTGGTTTTCCTCAGCCTAAGCAGGACAACCAACCGAATGTGAGATGCGCTTCACCATAATAAGAGAAACCTACCGTCTCTTTCGCCTGAATAGAGTTGATGTGCACCTTCGCCCGCGGATCAGTGAATTCCGCATTAAAGTAAAAGATGTCTTTATCGTTCACGTCCTTCCCTACTGGACGCTTCTTCAGCACCTTCTTGTTCGCGCACGCCAGACTCTGCAACGTCCTCCTCAACTCCCCATCGTCTATATTGAGACTCACGTCAGTATCTCATTACAGTCGCGAACAATAGCCGGTACTTGCCCATACGCGTCTCCTCCAAGATCTGTCTGTACCCGATCTCTGTCTCGTCGTTGAAGAGAAGAAGCACGACAGCTTGGTATAAGCTGACCGTAAGGTCTTTAGGACCAGCCGCAAACCGCGCCTTTACCGTAGCCGTCCCAAGCGAATGATCCCAATCGAGTTTATGCCCCTGATGTTTGATCTTGTAAAAAGTCGTGTAATTGTTCAGATCTGTTTGCATCTATGTCATTGTCATGAGCTCACGCGAACACCGGAAACCGCATCATTCACCGAAGAAGGCAAGTCTACGTCTTTCGTTCGCTCAAGGAACGGCCAGACGCTGGATTGCAAAACCATGACAGAGAGTTTCTGTGCGGAGCTATCGTCCTTAATACGAGCGTGGTACTCCCGCATGATATCTCGTGACAGCGCAAGGTCGTTGAACATATGATCTCCCATCCCAAACTCCGGATCATATTCTGCCCGACAATGATCAGCACGCGACTTCAAAAACAACAGGCACTTCATTACATACTCTCTTTGAGTTTCTTGAGCATGGCCTTCTCAAAATCATCAGAGGCGCTCCGTTCCAGCAACAATCTCTTCGCTAGCGCCCGATGATAAAATGTTCTAAACACATCCTTATCATCCGTAAACCTATAGAGCGCAAGAGCAGCATCCAACAGCGCCTCAAACGCAGCATCTGACATGCCCCGTTGTCCATAGCGCATGAGTCTATCGACATGCTTCGCAATCTGCTCAGCAGGCTTATTGCGCCGCGCCTTGAACCCCTTGGTGAACGCATCGATGAGCCCGTAGGAAAAGTCTTGGTTGTTTTGCTTAGTGGAGGGATTGACGAATGCTTCCTTGAGTGTTGTGTCCGCAAAGGACTTGAATTCGAGGAGACGGTTGACCATCTCGTCATCCTTGGATGTATCTTTCACAACATCTTGAACTGTTTTCTAGAGCATGAATATATCAGCGTGAGCCCGGGGAAAGATGATAAGGATAAGACACCTGCCTGGACATAAGCCTTGAACTCCCGGCAAAGCACGGGCAGACCGTCTACCGACGAAAACAGCGCATACGTTTTCTTGAGGTCAGTCCCCTTGCACTCCATGAACACTGCACAGTCATTTCAACACGACGACCCCATGGACCCACACACACTGACCTTCTTTAGCCATCCACTCTAGCCTTCCCTTGAATAGCGCACGAATAGCAGTATCCTTTACAAGCGCGACCGTACCATCAAGCATCACATCCCTCGCTCTACCCTGCTCCTCATTCGTCCGCTGGTTGCAATGCGCGAGGAACACCTTCGCCTTGGCTTTCTCGACCTCGACCATCTGATACGACTCTTTTGAGAAGTACTCCTGAGTCTGCTCGACGAAGTGTCGCTCGAAGATGGCGTCGTATACGTGGTGCGTGACGAGGTGGGAGACGAGCTTTTTGAGGAAGGGGCGATGGATGTGTACTTGCCTGGTTGATGAGTAGTGTTTTGTGTAGGCACAGACAGATGGAATGAACGTTGAAGAACGTACCCCTCGTTCCTCTCCCATGTGACCCATGTGGAGATTCCTTTCTGAAGCTTGTCCACGATGAAATAGCCGCTAAATATGCGCTCTCTGAAACGAGTGAATGCGAGGTCGCTAAGGTTCTAAGCGTCAGCACACGAAAATATTCTCATGAAATAAAACTCACTGAATAGAAGGAAAACTAGGATTCTTGAGCACATAAGCACGATCGAGGTAGGTGAGGAGCGATTCCAGGAGTGCCTTGACGTGAATCCATGAATCAATAACCTAACGAATCCCCAAACTCGCTGTATGTCACTCACCACTTGTCCTTCAAACCACGCACACGTCTCGACGAACTGTCCGATCCACTCCACACCCTCCTTATTGGTTTTCTCGAGCTCTTCCGCCAGCCGATTGACGCATTTATGGATCTCGGCTTTCACCATCTCATACAGGCCCTCGCCCCTCCCAGCAACACACACGACGCCCCGGCATGCAGTGTAGACACCCTCATACGTCGTGCTCAGTTCATCAGATCCCTTCTCCAAGAGTGCCCTAATGCTACGCGATAGCCGCACAAACAAGTTGTCATAAACCTTGTTCAACGCAGATCCCACCACACCGCCTACAATGTCCGTCCTCCCATAAGCGCCACACCCCGAGAACAAAATGAAATGCAAACCTGCAAAACCGTAGACCTGAATCCTTACAGGGCCGCCTCTGTCGACGTTCTTGCCTTTGCCACCATCGCGCGACCTGGATGCAGAACCAGAGTCAGAGTCGGCGTCCAAGCGTGGGGTTTTGCGTGGATGAGATGCCGACCGATCGTCAACGTCGACTACTGTAGACCGGTAAGCCGTGAAAGCCTTGGATGTGTCTGGAAATGTGAGCAGGCTGATCACATCAGTCATCTCGCATTGATTCAAGTTTGAAAGTCGCTGGAAGCCTTATGTAAACTTGCTAGGACTTGAAAATGTATTCCCACTAGCTAGTACTGTGCAGTCCTACCGTCTACAAGCGTGTAACTATCGTACTGAGGATAAGATGCACACTGCTGCTTCACCGATTAAGGATGTCGATGCCAGTTACACTTACTACTACACGTATTGGGTTTCCCAGACATATGGTAAGGCTATTTCTCAAACATAACAATTGAGAGCGTCACGTTGGCTGTCGTGAGTGTCGTGAAATGGTGTTTGTCTGAGAGCGTCGTTCGTGAGCTGTATTGAGGGTAGTGTCGTGGCGTTTGAATCGTGATGCGTGTCATTAAATGGTCGTGATGGTGTCGTACTCTTATCGTCGACTTGTGGCCGGTGTTAAACAAGTGTTGAATGTCGTGGGCCAGGGTGATTGGCGTTGTCTGTCGTGAGCGTCGTGAAATGGTCTTCGTCTAAGTGTCGTAGCATGGTTCATGTACTGTCTTGAGTATCGTGAGTGGTTTTGCTTGATAGTGTCGTGGCGCTAGTAGTGTGATGCATGTCATGATGGCGTCGTATTCTTCTCGTCAGTCTGTGGCCTGTGACCTTGGTGGGTTATCGCAGGGTCGTTTTAGTAAGCGGTGGTTGTTAGTGTTGTAGGTATTGAAGCCGCGGCGGGCGTAAGATGCTGGAGATGTTGGGAAGTGCGTCGCCGGGATTGAAGGTAGAAAGGCGGTGGTGGCTGGAATCGCGGCTGCGACTGCATTTGTTCGATGGCGAAGTGACGCAATTCGGGCCTTGATCCGTAAACCAGGCTCTAAAACTGAAAATGCGTCGAATGTATGAGGGAGTGGCGATCCTGGCGACGTCGGGTGGTTGCCAGCCAGCATCGAGGTGAGTCCCACCTCCGCCATGGCGGTAACCCAGGCATCCATGAGGTCTGCTTTGTCGACGCGAATCTGTTCACAGACTTGCGCAAGGTGGCCGACTAGCGGTACTGAAATCAATAAGCAATTTGACCATGAAGAGAAATGACTAACCGATTCTGTTGGCATGTCGCCGGAGGCGAGAACGCACGATGCTGTGGCAGGCAGCGTTCATTCGCGAGGCCCTAGGTTTGCGCTGACGAAATATAATGAGCGATATACTGAGTTTGGCACTGGATACGTCCGTACCTTCTGCTGCTTGAGTTTATATGGGCGCGACTTCTCGGGCTGATATGGAAGCGCTGTAGGAGGGAGAAGGATGAGTTGACCGCCGGCGTATTTGGTAACGAGTATCAAGGGCTTTAACCAGGAGGCAGCAGCCTTGGTTTTGTGAGCTAACGCGTCAGTGGGGTGAGCGGATCCAGAAGGATTAGTGCCAATATTCGTAGACAACGATGTTGGAGAGCTATCGAGTAGAGCAAGTGGCCGAAGGATCAGCGGATGAGAGGGAATATTGCAGATAGCAAGAGCATTTTCGATAGGAAGAGTATGTTCGATGAGAGCATTGTCGGCGGCGAGAACTGATGTGTGTGGGGGTAGGGTGTTGATGTGGGGTTCGGCATCTTTGATGTCCAATGTTTTGTCAGTGGCACTGAAGACGCCCTCCAAGTGAATGAAGTCATCGTTGAGGACTATGGACGGACTGCTGTGGAGGGAGTCGACGGTCTTCGTCGTCTGAAGCAAGGTGTCCGAGAGGTGTGCGGATCCGGGGATGCAATGGTTAGTGGTAGACGTAGGCGTTGTCTGGCAGTTGTCGACTAGTAGAACAAGTGGCCGAATATACGGCGTACAGAAGGGGCTAATAATGTTGATAGTTGTGCTTGAGGCTGGGACGTCGACGCGGTCGTCGTTCGTAGTAGTGTGTGTTGGTGCTCGCACCCCAGGGTGTGGCGTAGCATAGTTGTCCTGTAGCGATCCGAAAGTTAGGCAAAGGCAAGTTTAGGCATGATACTCCGTACTTTGTCAAAGAATAATTCCGTTGAGTCATCGTCGCTGGCTACCAGAGTAGTGTCAGATGTGATCGAGAGTCGGTTACAAATGGCGAGATTCGGCAAATCGAGGGTAGTAGTGATGTCGCTGGGCGTTGATTCTAGTACAGGTGGCGATAAATAATGGTGAAATGGTAGCAAGACGTCCTTCAAGCGGTCATCGTCGCAGGCTACAAGGCTAGTATCTGGTGTGATAGAGAGGCGCTTACAATTGGCGAAATATGGCAAATCGAGAGTAGTGATGTCGCAGAGCGTTGTTGATCTGAATACAGGTGACGATGAAGATGACTGAAATGATGAAAAAAACTTCTGGGCTGGATCTGGCAATATGAAGTTCACGGGCGGATGACGACCCGGAGTACCTTGATGTAGCTTGCATGCTGTGCAAGCCATTCTGAGCAAGCTGGGTGCTGCCGGGGCTGCATCAGAAATGTGCCCACCAGTGGAGGGCGCACTGGTATCGTTGCTCAGATATGTTGACGCGGCTTCGTCGGCGGCTAGAATCAAGATAATTGTCGACTTGAACGCCGACACAACGAGGCCGGCGGAAACCTTCCTTGATCCAGATCGGATTGGACGGAGAACCGTTTCCTCGAAGAACGATACCGAAATTAAGCCCGTAATGGCTAGGCGCGAAGCAACGTAGAAGGTAATAGAAATCATAATGTTGGCAGAATATCGTTGAATGTACGGCGTGCTGTTAACGTTGGCGTGCTGGCAAGATATTCGAGGGGGGGATTCCTGGATATCCCGCGATGTTTATACCAGTCACGATATTTGTGCGTGATTGCCCACTGAATAAACAAACCAGATCGCGACGCGTCAGTCACGTGTTAGAAAATCAGTGTCTGCGCCTCCCGCCTGCGGAAGCTGGGAGCAGTCAAGTTATCGAATGTGCTTGTGACATCGATGCTCACAATCGTCCCAGCCATACTCGATCACTCGCGACTTTAATTCACTCAGGTATCTCCGAGTCGGAATGACCGCCACCTTCAAGTTGCAAGACGCCTGTCTCGACGCGACTCGGAGCCTCCACCCTGCCCTACGGCCCCTACCCCATCGAAGATCTTCATCGTCAAGCGTCGCAAGACAGACAGGTATACTCATGATGTAGCGTCGTTCCCGAGCGCTAATACACATTGTTCGTTTCCAGCGCGTGAAAGATTAGTTCAAGTTGGTTTCTAATCTGGGATCTGACGGATTCGTCTTGAACGACGCAACTCTGTGTCTTGTTTCAAAATTGGATCCTTGTTATCATGATTGTTCTCAGTACGTATTTATTAATGTCACTTGCAAGAAAATACATACCTTCCAAAAGACTGTGATTCTTCGGCCAACGCACGCGTCGCCTCGGGTGCACTTCCAAAAGAATCGACGTCCATGTATTCGGGGTTTGACGCATCCGCTGGTGTTATTTCTGCATTCAAGGAGCCCCTCAAAGCTGACTATGACGAATACGTCAATTCGTGGCTGTTCGTTCAGTATTACGAGGTAAGATGTCGATGACTCTATCTTGTGACAGCCTATCTGGGAAAACCGTTCGATGTTATTGGAAGCGGATTGCATGCAAACCTGCGTTCGTTCCAGTCCGACCCGTGGTACCTGGTCGTTGAGGCCGGGGCTTTACCGATGCTATGGATCGCCAGTGTAGAGCGTAAAGCCTTACTCATGCGCAGTGCGAAAGCGTCATCGTCACGACTCACGACAGCCCTTATCCATTCCCCATCTACAAATACAGCACAAGTGCGCGACCGGTGTATTCTCCCCATCGAGCTTTTCAAGGACCGACACTTTCTTGCGACTGATCCGGGCGCAGTGGACGATCAAATGTGGTAGCCCCGGACGGAGCCTAGCTACTTCTATGAACCATCTTACATTTTCATTGATCTGACGAGGGGGCTAACCAGAACCATGAGAAGTAACCTCTCTAAAGGAGACTTATTGTGCCCACAACAATGTAATGCGCAACGTTGATATGAGACCAAATTATATTATATCCTCACCATCTCACCATGCACTTTATGTAGGTGTTGCGAACGTAGTTCTGTCTCAAGGCACATTAGGGCGCACCTTTGTACCACATATATTCTTTTTCGTGGACATCACCCCGCAAGATATCCCCATCCCCTGTTGAGAATTCGGAAATGACGCCATTCACAGCCCCTCACTCGGCCCGACACCCTCATTGGCAGACTGTAGTGTGCACTGCGGATTCTAGGTGGTCTTGCCAAGCACATGGACATGGTGCATCTCCGGCACCCGCATCTGATGACCATCGGAAGTTGACAGGAATTACATCGCTGCATGGGATTGTTAACAAGTCACTTAGCCGTCTCCTGTGTTGACGCAATCTTCCAAGGAAACACGGGAAACTCCTGGGAGCTCAGGTATATAATCATGTCATGATGACATCGTCAAGGACGGCGATCTGTATACAGCCCCGTGTACAGCCTGATCCAATGCATATTCTCGATACCCTCGATATTTCTTACGATGGCACAGGGCGTTCATCAGATTCGAAGCCTAATTGAATGTGTACGGAATATATGCATTTGCACTGATATCGATCCCAGACCACAAAATGGCGTGATCGCAACGTGGTTCAAAGATAGATTCCATCTATACTCAGATCTGTGCTCATCTAGATATATAGAGCAACATCCGAGTCCTGCGAGATAATGTAAGATCTCGCTCAGGCGGCCGGACTCTCCGAATGGTGTAGAGTATCTATCTACACGACCAATTCACTCGTAAAGCATCCTGATCATGAGAGTGAATTAAAGCTAGTGTCTGTAGAAAGTACCATGAACCACTATCGTTCATATCTACATCCACGTAATAGTCCTTTTCAAAGTCCTCAATAGCCTTCAGATGTCGGTGGATAAGCCCTTCGCGCGCCCCCATATCCTCCTTGTCCGTAACCACCCTGGGCACCATACGCTTGCTTGCCGCCGTAATATTGCGTACCACTGACACCGCCCACGAGGCTCGCCGCGCCAGCGTGATAGCTTGATGTGTCCTCATCGTAGTCTGTACTGGGAGCTGTAACTGAAGCCGTGAGAAGTGGGTCCTTGACTTCCCAAACCGCAGCTTTAGATCCAACGGAGAACTCGAGGTCTTCACGCTGTGTAAGATATTATATATAGATAGGGGGAACGGATAACCAGGGAACAAACGTACCGTGATACTGTCCCAATATTTGTAGACCATCATAACACTCAACAAAACACACAGGGTGAAGAAGAACAGCCCATCCAAGTAATGCTTGATGGCATTGCATATGGTGACGCTGAAAGCGAACAGAAGAACTTGAGCGATCGCGTAGAACGCGATTCCAAAGATGATGTCACCGAGGGGCCAGCGGTCGTCAAGCGTCCGGAATACAAGAACGAGTTGCAAAATGGTATATGTGGCAACGCACAGGATGGGCCAGATGAGGTAAATAACGAAGAGCCCGGTAGGTTTCGATGGGGAGAATGAAACATAAGATTTGAAGGTGGCGATAGAGACGAAGAATGATGCTCCGAAGACGGTAAAACAGGATATCCGAAGGAGCCAAAGAGAAAGAGGGGTCCCGTCTTCAGCGAATTGGAATCCAACGAAGCCGTTGATAAGCAGACAGCAGTAGGCAGCTGCTACTAGTCCTGTATAAACTGCAGCAAACCACTACGGACATTTGGTATAAGATCACCACATGATTTTGTATGATAACTCACGGGATAGCTGACGTTTGAAGTCGGTATGATTCCCGAATCTAGGAACATTGCGAGAAGTTCAATGAGCATGTACATCCAAAAGAACATCACAATCTCTTTTCGTCCCACTGCGGTATACTTTGAGCGAATATGATAGATCATAATTGCAGTCATGATTATTGCAACGATGTGGACGAAACATGTGGCTAGACGGATGAAAGTCAGCCTCGATCGGTGAGTACACCACATTCGTGATCTTGGAATACATACAAGGCTGGAAGATGAGGGTCTGGCCGATTTGAACGTTGCGCGAGTAGCATGTAGGTTCCACGCCTTGTCCAGAGGTGCCCATCAATGGACAAATGACGAGAGCAGCAGTGTTGCACACTCCATCGAAGGAGCCAAACGTGATGGTCATGGCTCGGTTTAGATACGAGTAATTAGAGGGGTGTTTTGTGAGCTTTTGATAGGTGAATGTCGGGTGATATGTGGTATATGCACTGGCAGGGCCCTGGCCTGGTTACGTTCAACGTGCTTTGCGAAGAGATTGAACAAAAGACGTGATTAGTTCGAAGGATTCAAACAAAATATCTGGCGAGTCTTCAGGTAACTGGCCTGCAAGTAAGCCACCTGGCGGGTATTGTGTGAAAAGACAGAGAGCGGGCTCGTCGCCCTATGTGAATGCGGTACGTTCAAGTCCAGATTGCGGCAGACGACGACTGCAAGGCTGAATTGCGGTCCCACGCCACCTCCAGATGAGTCCAGCATGCTTGGTCTTTCCCTCAACCCACAGTAACTTAGAATCGATGACTTGTCCTCTCGTATACATATGGTCTTTCTAGGGCATGTTCTCGTCGATCAAAGGCATACTGGTACGCTCATTATGTCCACCTGAAATGAAGTCAACGACCCGACACGGCACTTCACTGCCACACCCAATACCACGGCGAAGACAACAGTTTCTTTAATAGACTTCTTTTGCCTTGGTGACCTTGCATGAACATTTCAATATGGCTCCTCAAGGACTCCATACTGAGGACAATCGGTTCTGATACACTGAGGATGCCGCGGCCCGCCTTCAGTCGCTCCATTGCGAGGCAATTCCTGATTAGGTCTGATTAGGTGCGTTCATATCTGCAAAATGTATAGGACGCCCTGGCCCATATCCCGCCCATGACGGATTGTCAACGTTGCACGGTTCGGTTGTTGGTTGGCCCTTTGCGGACTGAAGCTGAGCAGAGCAGGCTACCGGTGACTGCAAGATCCGCGTTTTCTTTACGAAACGTGCACCTGGTCAGATCTAGACACGGTACACGCTGATATCTCCCACCATGTCACACGTAAATAACGGATCACCTGCATATGTCTTACGATTTCGCCGCACTGTGGGCAGAATGTACGTGCACCGCGCAGACGCTGCATTATCTTTGTTCAACTGTTCTGACATCCTTAGTCTGGATACCACGTGCCGCACCATCTCACCCATGCATGAACACGTGTATATAATTACTACAACAGTTCATATTACTGGCTACAAGTATCAGTATTGGAACTCGGCTCTTCGAATCCAGATACCCTCGTATTTCTAGTTGACTTCTGCGAACACCGGAACACTGACAACATCGCACACGCTGATCTATATGGGATTTTAGGGAATATTGGCAGTGCGTCCCCTTGACTATTCAGTTTAGAGCATAACAGAAGTATCTCCTTTCGGAGTAAGCCGCTAGTATACCTCAAGACTGTGGCTAACTGAGCTTGAGTTGTACGCCCACTCCCATGGATGGGGTAACGGCCTTGCTTCATGGTTCTCAAGGTCGTTTCATGACAAGCGATTTTTTTCGGATCGCCTGTTTCAAATCAACGCACACACCGGCTCGCAAGAAGTTTTCAACGCCAATAGCCGCGTTGGCACAGAACCTTACTGGGCGGCGTATTTCGAGCCTTTTAGTTTCCTAACATTCTAGGCCTTTGAATACAGAGTTACACTGTGTACTAGTTCGTCTGCTAAGATACCTCCGTGGTTCCATTGTCCAGAAATGAGCCCTGGAGTCTTGTTCGTTACCGCCAGATCAATGGCCACAGCCGAAGACCGAAAAACACTTTTCCTTGTGCATCAAATGTTACATTGATAATGACGCCGCAGGGTCACGTACTCGTAAGTTTGGGAAGGTGTACAATCAGATCCGGATGGCCTGGCTCAGCCATTTTGGTGTGCCACAGTTTAGTAGCAGCTTCTCGGAAGACTTCCTACAGCGGAACCCATGTGGAAAGTACTGAGTCCGCACTGCGCAGCCCGAAGCCGCGCATCTTCACAAAGGCCATTTCGACTGATATTTCAAAAAACGAGCCCACCCTCATTTCGCGGGCGGAATTCGACCAAGATGTCATTTTAGCGACAACGAAATACCTCGGTGATTATGGGCACAAGCGCAGGATCCATTTGGTTTGGCTGCGGAAAATAGCGGCTAATGTCGTTGTCAGCCAAACAGGGCCGACTCTGGCATTGTCAAATCGATATGGATTCTGTGATTTGCGTCCCCGACAACATGGCTACGGTTTGCTCGCCTCCATGGGTTGGATCACACATGCCAGTTATGCAGACTTGTACATGCGGCAGAGAAGACGTCAAACTTGGGCCGGTCAGCCCGTTGCGTAGCGATGGGGTCATGGCTGTTTGCCAAATCCGTGAGAGTTCATGGGGGAGCGCCTATAAGTAGATTGCCGTCTATTCTGGACACTGACTCAGTACAGCAAGCCCGCTGAAAGTCCATGATGCGGCGTTGACTCCAAATCTTCATATGTACGCCACTTTCTCCGCTTCTGGCGCATGGAAATCACTGTCGATTTGTGCCAAGTGATCAAGGAATCAGCGCGATGGCGCCTACAATACGGGGACTTCCTGTCTCCCACTTAATACTTGCAATTCAATGGATGCTGGGCTTACCGGATCAAGTTACGTTCAATTAACCCCTCGCCTGCCGCTGCAGCTGGCTTGATATCGAAGATGAACTTCGAAGTGATATTGGCGTTTGATGACTGCTGTAATACCATCTTTGCCAACCGCCGCCCACTAGCCCTGCCACCTGCCTCAGCTTCATCAATCAAGCGAGAGCTTATGTGCTACATTAGCCAACTCACGCCCCAAATGTAAAACAGCCTTCTTTGACGAACATTTTTTTGTACCCTCACGTACCTTAGCCACAAGGTGTCAATAGTGAGAAAAGCCCGTGCACTGATTCCGTTACCGTAGCATACCCCCCTGTATCGTGTACTATGTGGAACATGGTCGAATTCTCCTGAAACACTCCTGAGAGTCACCGCTTTATAATTTACGGACAATGCGCGGCCTGGCCTGACACGGCGATATCTATTCATCAATATTGCCGGCTACGTTGAAATTATCTTATCTGTTTTTTTTTTCAGGTCAAGCACTCGTGGCTGTGTGCCGCAAGGCACCACGGGGACTTTATGAAAATAATGCCTTTGTCAAGCCTTTGTAGTAATTTCATGATCTTTCACTTCGGGCACGCGTGGTTCACCAAGAAGATTCGTATCGTTACTCGGGGCCTGTACTGTGAATGGGCGTGCCACGGCATGCTGTAGCTATCTTGGTGCTATCCATTAGTGATTCCAATCGGATGTCTTGTAGAAACGGCATGGCATTACCTGGCCCTTGATCTGAGCTCAGACCGGTAAGAGGTACTACCACATCATCTTGTCACATTGAACCTTGCAATATCTACTTTTCCTAGAAAACAACTGAGGACCTCGCGAGAGGGCTCTCAAAGATGGAATTCTGCCGCGAGCATTTTTACCATGACATTTTTGACAGGAAGTGGCACCTTGTTCACATGTGCGTTACCATTGTGAACCTCCACGTTACCGTAAGATATCTCTGCCAGAACATCTTTCATGTATTATGGTGGAGGCAGGCCCCCATTTTTAACACAAAAGGTAATTTATTGGCTTTTTTCGTGTGTCCAGGTTGTCCAGACCGGTAGTTTAGCTGTGTCCGATCGGCACAGCATCCGACTCAATCAGAAGGGTGACTGTAAATTAATAGAAATGACTGTTTTGGATGAGCCAGGACCGGAAACTTGCCGTCTTTGAAGGTAGTATAATCACTTTCCGAAGTCGCATGCCATTGCTATGGATCGTTGGTAGTTTCTCAGCAGAAATCTCACGTCACAGCTGAGCACCGCGGGCTTGATGAAAACATGATCTTTCAAGTTGGTTCTTGCCCATTGCAGTGTACATCCTAACGGCGTCGGACCAAGATATTTAGAGTTGATTCTCGTACTTGTTCGGTGCAAAAAAAGTGATAGATGATTAGTAGTGATTACTCCGTTTGCCAAGCGGGATACACTAGCGCGAACTTGCCCAGCGATAGATATGGATAGGCTTCCCAAGGAGCAGCCCTGACAGTTTGATGTGACTTGACCGAGTCCGGACACAGATCCGGGTGTGGCGACAAAGAACCAATCAGGATCCTATACTGTTGGGGCACCATTTTTTCAATGAGTAACAACTTACAAGCGTCCTCTCCATTGTGTCTGTCATAATTATGAAGAAAAACACCGATTTTAACGAAATTGCCGCGTGCCGAGTTTAGTAATTTTACTGATTACTACAAAATCAAAAAGAAGTGGAACAGGGGGGAAGTTCCGGCAGGCGAAGTCACGTGGAGCCGAGAAGGGGAGACACCGAGAACATGGCTAGTAGCACGAACAAAGGATACGTCGTTGACCGCGGTCAGTGAGTTTGAATGAGTTCTGGAAGGTAGCATCGAAGTCATGTGACGATGAATTACTAGAATAGGAAGTTGGTTAGTGGTAAGGCTATGGGGAATCCCTGGGGATTCCCCCATGCCGTTGATGCCGATGAAAATGATAGTCAAGTAAATAAGGTTAAATCTGTGAAAATCAGACAAATTTGACGGGTACAAGTCAAAAAAACGACCAAGATCTAACGGAGCGCGAGCTGTTACTAAAGACTACGAAGCGGGCTCGGAGGCGCTACAAATTTTGTAGTTCTTTCAACTCACTCAACCCTTAGCATTCCGAGTGGCTAGACACGGTATTCCCCTGTTTTTGTCTCTAAGCGGAATATGTCAACCATGTCCGCCAATTTTACACCTCCAAGCAATACATACGACATTTCCTTTTTATATACCTTCATGATCCCGACACTTGTATCTGCCCTCCCGAACTGAAGTTCAATCATGGCCCTTTATACTCCTCCATCTTTGCCTTTAACTCCTTGTAAAATGGGCTCATCATCACGTCCGTCCTTGCCTACTGAACTCCTGGCAACTTGGTCAGCTTGGCGTCCATCAGGACAGACCGGTCTCCTGACTCCTCCAATGTCAGCTTCTCTACCAAGGCTCGGTGCACCACAGGTCACCTCCTTGCCGCCTATTGCTCACTTTGATCGTCAGGTATCATACATGCATCCAAGTACGTGTTTCTTACATTTCTGGTCATCATTAGTTTTTGATCTAGCCAAAAGTAACACCTCCGCGTACTCAAGACGCGTCGGCCTGGTCGCGACCCGTACACGTCGCTCACGTGTCACCTGAACCGTATGTGGACGAGATGGTCCAGCACGTGCATCCCTTTCAACAAAAGGCTGCACCGTCTGAAGATGTCCCTCGGCCAATTGACTGGTTTGACGACTCTTTAAAGAGATCGCCACATTATATTGCAGAGAAAACTTGCGAAATGATATGCTACCTTTGGTTCTCTGCCTCGCTTTCGAGCTCTACATCTACACAGCCACTCACTCCTCCGTACTCTCCTGAAATTCCTGCCGCTACTTCGTCTCTTCAGCTTGCTGCAACACCGACCTTTGTGTCCTTTATGCAAAAGTTGCTAGAAACTACACAGGTCAGCCAGTCGGTGATCGTCCTGTCTCTCCATTACATATGGCGACTCAAGGAACGTAACCGTTTCACCGCTGGTTTACCCGGAAGTGAGTTTCGCATCGCAGTCGCCGCGCTCATGATGGCAAATAAATTTCTTGACGAGTGAGTTCATTGTGCCTATTTACGTCATTGTGTTCTCAAATATTGTTCTAGCAACACATACACCAATAAGACATGGTCCGAGGTTTCTGGTATCGAGTTGGCTGAAATCACCCGAATGGAAAAGGAGTTTTTGATGGGCATCAACTTCAACCTTTACATTTCGAAGAAGACGTACGATTCATGGATGCATTTATTGAGGGGGCTAGTACACGCCAAAGAAAGAGAGTGTCGTAGATGGCGTCATACTCGCGCCCGGCATCGGACGCCTCGTCATGCTCAACCGATGTCCGCAGCACCAATTCGCTCCTACAGGTGGAGGTGTCACTCGACATCCCATCGCGCACGTTCAACCTCGCCAGAGCAACCCGTTCATCCTCGTACATTTTTATCCTCGTATCACGTGACCCCATCAAATCCCGTTGTCTCGCCATGTCTTGCCCCCGGTTTGAAACGCTCGGCTGCCGACGCGTTCTCACCTACTTCATCATCGTTCTACGAGTTACCGCCCTTGAAGCGTCCCACTGGCATGACTTTGCAAATTCCGGACACAAATCATTCAGCTGCTCCACATTCGGCGTCGCCAGTTGAATCTTTGCAGTCCTTTGCCAAGATGTCGTTATCATCGTCATCGCCACACTCGGTACGGTCCGCACAGTCCAATCAGTCACACCAAGGTGATGCACGCCCGCAAACTCTAGTAGCTGCGTACTGTGCGGAAGGACCTGTGAACGTTCCTCAAGTATGTTCTTTCTCCGCAATTCACATAATTTATCTCACATTCGTGGTAGAACCTTTATTATTACTCGCTTGCTGGGTCATCAACTGACTATGCAGCGGAAGAGGAAAGGGTGCGCCGGAAAGTCCGATTGCGGTGTTACCAGCCTCAGCCTCCGCCTCCGCCAGCTTATCAGCCCCCTTCTTACATGCCACAGGACATTCAGTCCGAGTCTGTCAGCCCTTACGAAATGCACATCGACGTGCGAGCCGTGCCTCTTCCTCACCTTCACGATGCTGTTTGGTCTCGTAAGCTTGCTCGACCTCCTTCCTATGGCGAAAGTTCTTTGCAATTACCTCCTTTACGGGAAAACGCAGTTCCGTCAGCTCCTTTCGCCAACGCAGGACCACCTGGCGTCCATTTTTACTCAGCTTCTAGTCAGCGGGGATCACCCGTATATCCTTATAATTGGTCTTATGGCAGATAGTCCTCAGCTACTCATTTCTGTTTAATGCACACAATTATTGCATCTCATCGGTTCCCCTTTCACATCGAACTTCAACTTACTTAGCACTTTCGCCATATCATTTCGTTGCACGCAATATCATTCATTGACACTGACATACATTCTCGGCATCCTCATCTGTATTTCACTTACATTTCCACTTTCTGTTAGCAGAGATCAACCAGAGATTACATTACCCTCATAGTTAGCTATTACTGTACGAGAAAGAATGCTAAACTGGCTATACTTCGAAGTCGTCGGAGCTCGTGAGATTACTTGTAAACCAATTGCACGCTATATGAACTTGTTAACTTGATGGGTGATGTACTTATTAGGCCTACTAACAACAGGTAAGTTGGCAACTGTACAGTTACAATGCTGTTATTGGTGCGGCTTGATAGATCTATGGCCGAAACAGCCTAAAATTTCAATGTCAATGATCTTCCGAGTCTGGAATACATGTGCGCAGAAGCCATCTTTTTCCCGCATAGGTCAATGAGAATAACGGTATTGGCATGCCTAATCATACTCAGTTCCGCACTCCGCGGTCCCATCCTGTCATCGGAGCCCTGTTACAGATCGCGCGCAAGGCTTTTTGATGCCCCTGCTGCGAGGATGAGTTGATCTGCGTGGTATTGGCACGGATGGTTCCGTGTGCCTCCCGGACGTACATTTCCCAGTACTTTGTACCCCTATATCCTCATTGTAACGAGACTTAAGTTCTGGACTCGTTCTCACCGTAATCGAACGGCGAGGCTCAGAAATAGGTTGGCCAGTGTGACGAGACAACCTAACTTGATACGACAGTATAGTTAGCGTTCATCCCGGAGTAATCCATCACCACCTGCAACCAGAATGGCATGCGTTAGTAGGTATCACATCACGGCTGGATGAATCAGACGGATACCAGCCCGATAGATACACATGGATCTTTTCCGCCCCACAAAGGCATTGACAATGAGGGCTTTCATGTCGGACTTGTCAAGGCTTACCACGCCTAGTAATAGCAGGTATGCCATTTGGAGTTACATTTGACAGATTTCGACGCCTCATACAAATGCCATGTACAATCGCCAACTCACAGATTAATTATGATGGCCTTCCGAATTATTTGCGGGGCCAGGGGTCGGTTTCAGTGTCTGACGAGACAGATTTTGATCTCGATTGAGCCATGTTGGAGGAAAGGAACGCCTGGGTGAAGAAGTAACCGGATAACAGACCCGTCACTGAAGACAAGAACGTTTCAATTGAATTTCATATCAGTTATGACTTAGTTTGGGTGATGATTCTTCGGTGGACTCACAAGCACCACTGATAATAGTTTTATTCCGGCCAAAGCCCATAAATTTTGAGCCTACCAGTGCTGTGACAGATATCCGAGTCAGACGGGTCGTCACAAGGCACATGGCACGTGAATTATAATATCAAAACTTGCCTCCTACCAGGCCCGACGTCAAGCCAGCAAACATCCCGTCTCTCCGAGCCTCCTGACGATATGCCATCATTTCAATGTCATTATTCCATGTAAGATAACACGAACCCTCCATGCGGCTGCTTTGAGCTCTTCCACACCAGGCTTGTGATCTAACTCCATTGTCTGTGTTTGATTACGCAGCAACAACAAACAGTGGCGGCCGTAGACGATAGAACGAGTTCTAAAATAATTTTTTTTGAAGTCCAAGGAAATTTGAGAAAAGAGTTGAGCTAACCGACCGGATTTGGAGTTACACTGAAACGCGTTCAAGTTTCGTCACACCTCGTTACGCTGTGACGAGACGCGCTTCTACTACGCCTTGAAGCCTTTACACCTATATTTTGTTATCAGAATCGTGATATGTCCCCTGGAGGGAAGAAGAATCGGGCTCGGAGTCCACAGGAACTATATGACGAAATCAGAGGTATCAATCTCCGGCCTCATCAAACGTATTCATACTCATAATACTTCCTATTGTAACCCAAGAACTGTTGATCAAGACCAAACCAAAGCTGAAGGACGCAACTACCAAAGATGAAACCATAACCAGAGATTTACATAAGATTGCATCGCTTGCACAGGCATTCACAGAACAGCGCCTGAAGTCGAACAAAAAGAGCCAGTTATCAGATTTCCTTGATCAGGAAGGTTCGTCTCATTGTTCGGCATCAGTGCGAACAAACATGAAACCCAAGTGTCTCGCTTTAGGTGTCAGCCTGTGGAATGCGTCCGGTGTAGTCCGCCAAGGCTCTGCGCCTGACAGCCGCGTTGTCGTCGCCGCTTGTATGCTTCTTTGTTTGCTATGATTGGTTTCACTTAACACCTTGCCAGTGCGGCTAGCTGGATTTCGCCTCATGGAAGCAGGGTTGGAACCTAAGCCTGACACTGAAGGTTGGGAGAAGTCCAGAATTCTTGCGTGATTGTCGCTCATTTATGTCCCATCAGCATTATTACATATTCTTCAGATTGCGAGTAAGACTGGCGCAACCCTGTCCGGTGTGTGTTAAGGCCAATATTTCGTATCTTCAAATAACATTGTGGCCACGGATCCAGAACTCGGTCACAATGACGCCGCATCGAGCGTGCTAGGTTGTGCGGCGAAGGTTATTTTTTTCCTGTTCATGTTAGTGGCGGTTCGCCATTAATTTTCTCTCAAAGTATGAAGAAGCGCTGAGAAATATTGACGACCCGAGTGGCACCAATCAGCAAGCCAGGGCATGTGTTACAACTGTCTACCTCTCAACCAGAATGGAAGCAGTGAGGACTCTAATCCTCGTGATATGGAGGCGTTGATATATTTAGGACCTCGTGAAATAGGCTTGGAGGGAAGGAAATGAAGGGTTAGCGGCCTTTATGGCTGACAAAATCACAGGTTGTCCCTGAGCCCTTATTGATATGAGCCGCTCTGATTATCCTCATAGAGAATGACGGACGGCTCGTGCTCCTGTCCAATCATGACGTAAGTCCCATTCGGCTGACATACTTCTCATGGTAACGTTTTCAGCGAGAGACGCTGGCGACTAAGCTTCTTGACATTGGCAAATCACTTTTGAGAAGTTGCTATCAGGATAGCAAATCGGCGCCAGAAGAAGGTAAGGCTAACGAGGCTATTCGATGGATGCAAAAGGCATTTTCCGTCATCGAGCCTCTCGATTGCGCGACCAATGCCGAGCTTGCTGAGCTCAAGGTGAGTATTTTCGAGTATACCAATCCCTCCTCATTCAACCCTAGTCAGAGATCGGTTCTCAGGAGTCTGGGTAAGTGAACTTGGCTTCACTCTATGGTACAACGGGGCTCAGATCGGCCCCCTATTAGCCCGTGGCTACTTCTTGTCATCATCCCAGGATCCAGAGAATTTGATCAGGGCGGAAACCGCGCTAGAAGAAGTTATTGCAACTATCGATCCTTCTGTAAACAACGTAAGCACAGTGCTGCCAGTGACATGTTCATTGAAGCGGCATTTACCCACGTTCCTCTAGGTAAGCTCCGAATACCAGCAACTCCGATGGATGAAGTTAGCTGTCATAAAGCGGCGAAAAGCTGGAGATACTGTCCTTCTTCAAGGTGAACTTTCCTGAACCGGGATCTTCCACATATAGTGGCGAGTTGGATTACTCACGTTCTTCATTAGCTTTACAAGCCATCATTGACAACCTGACATATTCAGAAAGCAATCTTACCGAGTGAGTTTATGGGAATGCTGTAATCCACTCCGTTTTCTCATATCACGTTTCAAAGTGTCCTACAGGAACTTCGGACGCTTTCTCAGTATCAGTAAGTCGTCTGATACGGCGGAGTGTTCCTTTGATTCAGTGTGGGCGTAGCCAATTAGTCACGAGTGCAACTCAGTACTGCCTTCATCGGGCCTTGCAGTGCTCTTGGAGCACAGACGCCGTGGAAAGGCTTCTCATATCTCTCATATTCCATTGTTCCAAAGATGACAAACACGACAGAGCCATACAAGACCTGCATACATCTTTCAAAGGTAAGTCTCATTTAACCTTGTTGCTGTACAGCTTGTGTGAATTATTTACCTTTCTGAGTAGAAGTGTGTGACGTGGAATTTGAGCTTCTCAAAGCTCCGGCCACAGCTTGCATCACGGTGCGTGGATGCTCCATTCCGCTCGTTCAATTGTATTGAAATTTTCGAACATTTCCATAGCTTTTATGGCAATACGGTGATCGCCATTACCATGCGGGGCGGTGGAAAGAAGCTGCGGATTGGTTCAGCTGTGGCACACATTCTATATTTACAAGTTTGGGTCCTGTCAGCAGCTCGAAGTGTTTTCGGAAGGCTGCCCTAGCGCATCTTAAGCGAAAGGACTACGCTCACGCGGGGTCGATCATCCGCCGCTGTCCTGACACAGAAGCCACAACGCAATATGTAACCTTTCTTATTGCGGTTTATCAAGGTTTGCGAGCGCATTGTCTCATAGCGTGATTTTATCTCATCTATACTAATTTCAGGACTGGAAGACGAAGGTATCTCCATTCAGAAGAAAGACTGGTCACCTCTAATCGGTCGGCCAATTATCAGCGATAAAATCAATACGGAATATGGTGCACGCCGTGAACTTCGATCGCAAGATGATTTTATTAGCCTGCCGGCTGGCACATGACTTGGACATGAAAAATCTTCTTCTGAACGTGCTAAAGGCTCTTCTTGAAACAATGAACTTCCGAGAGAACGTGGAGAACATCACTGAAGCCATGACGTTGGTAAGATGTATTATCAGGCTTATCGTTAAGCTTCTTGGAGAACCCGCTGCCGATTTGTGAGTTTTTTGCGGTGTCAAGCATCGAGATCCTGAGCTGAAAGTCGCGTCAGGGACCGCTTAGTGGCGGCATTACTCCACCACTTGAAGATTGGTTGGTCGAAACTTATGGACTTCTCACACGTATTCTAACGCGGTGGATTTGGCAGCGGCGACTGTTGCAGAGTCTTGTGAACAGCCTGCCATGCTTGCCAGAGATGTATCCTGGCTCTGGAGGACTGCATACAACTGTGCTATCCAAGCTTGCTCGGATTGGGAAGATAGAGAAGATCAAATATCTGACATCTTTGACGCAGCGAGACGAGTCAGTGATATTTTTGATATTTTGACATCCATTTTCCTGGGTTTAATCCCATCACGCAGCTTCTCGAACTCTACACTCTACACGCAACTGTAGATGTGGACCAGGCTATCTATATTTACTTGGTGAATGCCTCATTTGCATCTGCCTCGGGCCGTGGTACGCACACTCGATCCTCCCTGGAAGACTACAGCAACCATAACGTTCTGCACAGTAATGTCTTTCAGACGTTTGCGGTCGCAAACAGAAGCGATTGAAGTACGCGAAGGCCCTCTTTCGAAACCTTTTACTGATTTGCTTCAGTCTGAGAAATACCGCGATCTGTTCAACGAGATCAATCAATCATTACAGCGCATCGGCAAGGTTTTGCGAGAGGAGAAGGTATCACAGGAGGACTTTCCTCGACTTGAGTCATCCTTGCAGATTTTACGAGTTTTCATCGTCGAAGCGGCATCTCACCTGTCAGATTGGACCACGGTCCTGGCTACAATTGAGGAACGGTTATGATCCCCTGTTAACAAATCAGACAGGAACTTACTTTGCATGCAGGATGCATCTCGCTCCGATCGTGATTCGTTGGAGACGTATGAGGCATTTGCTGACACTCTAGTGAGATAGAATACCTCTTTCTGCGCATGACTTCTTCAACGTTACTCCTAGTGGGAGGACAAAAACTGTCCCATACACGGTAGACATTATTTTTGACTTCACGATCAAGCTCATACTAGCCAAACTAGTCCTCTTCGCAGCGCTAGAGGTAGGTCCGTGCGGAAGTCGTCGATTCCTTAATTTGATTCTGCGTTGTAGGCCACACTTCACGCATGTTTGTCCCGCGGGCACTTTTCTCTGGAGAAATTTGCTCGTTGGCTTCGAGCGATGTGCATTATACTACTGACAAGAGCGACAGGGGCCGATAGATCCAAGGCGATTGGCTACGTGGATCAAGCCATCGCTGTACTGGAGGAGCATGGCGACGCTAGGGACGGCGGTGATCTGGTAAAATTCCAGTCTCGCAGTGTATCTTGGCTCACTCATTTATACGGAAGCTCTATCCTCTGGACGAGCGTCAGTGGCTTCTGAGCACAGCGTACAACACTGGCCTCGAGTGTCTTCAGTCAGTGAATATCTCATGTAATCTATGCTGACACAGGACTCGTCTACCTCAGTGCATCCATGGTCGATGAAGCAAAGCGTTGGTTCGAATGCTCCACCATTATCTGCCGCTTCGTTCCCGATGGTAGGCAACGCGCAGAAAAGGTAGGAAAAATACAATGGAATATTAGACTTCACCGCATCCCGCAACAGATATCGACAACCTATAGCGACCTCCTAGCACGCTACCCGATTAGATGAAGCGATCGCACGACCGTCAAACAGCTTTAACGTCGCGACTGGATCACCATCTGTATTATTATGTCTATTTGTTCTTGTATCTGTAGCAAGGACCAATGGACTCTGCATTTTTATTGCTGTGAGAAATGACGCAGTTGATAGAGTAGTACACGACCGCGAGTATTGCCGATAGCCAGGTACTTGCTCTCACGGGAGAAATCGACGGAGGTTACATGTCCGAGAGGGGTACTTGACGTGGGCCAGTTCCCAAATGCTGTCAATGATGGGCAATGAACCTATGTAGGAACACATCAAATTGAGTGAATGAAAGCTTGGGAAAGATGCAATATCGACGCACCATCCGCATCTGATCTTTTTTATCGTTACTTGCGATAGCAAGTAACTGGGAGTCATGATTGAATCGCAACGTTGAGATACTTGTTGTCAGGTTCCCAATCGTCTTTAAAGTCTTTGGTTTGCCTCCCTCAAGATCGATCGTACTCTCTGCGTTGTAGACATTGACCAAACCTGTGTTTGAACTTGGGGCCATATCGTCAGTGTGAACACCCGTCTCATAAAACAAAAACGTACCCAACGGTCAGATATTTTCCTTGGCCATCTCCACCAAATAACCGACTACCGAACCCGCCTTCATCCTGCCACCGCTTTACGCATTTGCGCTGCCCGATATTCCAAACATAAACCTGTGAATCTTCTGTCAAGCCCAGAAGCTCGCCTGCTCCGGCCTTCGACCACCACAGAGACTTCACGTTCGCGTTTGCCTTGAGTTCGCCCACGACTTGCGCTGCACCTGATCGCCAATCGACAAGATGAACCTGGCCTCGCCGTCCTGCAACAGCGAGAATTTCCCCTGTCGGGTTGAAGGAAGAAATCTCCATGCTCGCGCCTTGGTCCCCACGACCTGAAGAGAATGTAGTGCCCCATAGGCCACGAGGGGAGCGGTGGGAGGCTCCAGACTGAAGGTCGTACGTGTAATAGAAAGGTCGTGGACCAGTCATCAATATGGACGTGCCGCTGGGGTGGAAAACGGCATCGGTGATAGGAAGTGATGGGACGTGAAGAGTTTGAGCATGAGGATTCGTGAGACCGTCGATCTATCAATCAAGTTCAAGTCCAAGTACGAAAACATGAAAAGTAATACTCACATGGAAAAGTCTCAGGCGACGGTCTGCACTTGCAGTCAAAAGGACGGGAATATGAGGCGAAGGATGAAATGCAACCGTTTTTATTTCGCCATCCGCTGGCGCAGCTTGATTAGCATCTCGCAATCGTTCAATGGAGAGTGTGCTCGGGAGTATAGGTCTTGAAAGAGTAGTCCCCAAGATTCCAGCCGTTGATGCGAGCAGCTCCGGCACAACATCCTCCACACTCTCAGATTCAGAAGCCGATGATCGTCGCCTCTTTGCACGTTCGCTCTTCTTGCGCGCAATGGATGCCCAGTCTGGAGTTGGGTTTATGGATTCGAATTGCCTGCGTAATCTACGCTCGTATTCGCGTCCTCCCACTGTATCATCAGAGGGTGCGTCGCGCAGTTTGCGAAGACGGTTATTTGATGCAAGTGAGACTTGAACGTTCACATCGTCTGTGTCTATCCATGCGGGAGCTTTGTTTTTTTTGGGCTGCTGGGGGATGCCCTGGCGAATAATGGAGATTTCTTCGTCTTCATCACTTTCCGGGACCTCCGGTATCATGAGCTCTTCGTCATCTTCCGCATCAGACTGTACATGGTCTTGAGGAGCTTGGCTGAGCGCGGATAGTTCAGCATTATCATCCACGAAAAAAAGCTATAGGTGACGTGAATAATGAAATGTAATTTCGAGTAGTTCTGCACATACATCCGAGTCAAGCAAATTTTCAAACTCTCGTCCTACTTCATGTTGCCCATCCTCTGCCTCCTCATCAGATACAACCACGATTTCCTTGCCAGCCTTATCAGGAGCATATGGGACACCGAATAGCAAGTTTTCGAGACGCTTCTCCTCGTCGTCTTTACTGGCGTCGTTGGGCAGGTCAGCACCTAGTGGGACTGGTTTATGTTGTATTTTGCCTGTCTTTTGACGTTTCCGAGGATTTTTGACCATCGTGACAGTGTTATCACTAGTGGTAAAAGTGAAGACTTGGTGGATGTTGTGAGCAATAACATCTATTACTTCCTCGCGTGGGTGGCTGTGTTGATTCTTAGAATTTGAAGTTTCCGCTATCTGCTATCCATCATCTTCAAGTCGTCGCTAGTTCGCCATCATTTTACATACAGGCTTGAAGCCGGTCACTCGCCACACATAACTCTTAAATCCATATGGAACCTGTCAAGGATCACAGTTCTCCACAGTCAGGTGCGGTGGTTCTTTTACTGAGATCGTTATCAGACATGTATCACGATCTCATCAGGTTGTGGTCATTACGCAGAATCAACCCAGTATCAACCGTCTGTCGCGGACGTCACGATCTCATCAGGTTGTGGTCATTACGCAGAATCAACCGAGTATCAACCATCTGTCGCGGACGTCTTACAAGTAAAACGATACCTGCAATGCAAGCTTCCTACGGAGCTTATTGACAGGATTATCGACGACGCATCTTACTGGCCACACAGTACACTCTACATCGAGCGGCCCATCACCGTTCCAACTTACAGGGATGGAAAGCGTACTGAAGATGGAATATTCATAAGATCGCTCCCTCTTGGCATTCACGGCACCGAGGGTGACTTCAGGCTCGTTGAGCAGGACTTCGAGGACGGTGGCGCAGCTTGGGAGAAGAAGTTGCGAATTGGTGGACAGGATGACGCCTTGCCGTCCGCGCCGATGTTATCATCGCATCCGTGCAGAAAGATAGAGTTTCAGCTTTGGACTCACGATCAAAGATTGCGCAAGCAGTTTCCTCATACGTTCACCGCATCATACGTATGGTGCGATGTCAGCATAGAGAAATTGCAGGCACCCATCTCTGACATCATCGAATGGCCAGCGCGTTTTCTTTTCGACGAGTGCAACACAGAGCTATCATCAATCATCCCACGAGACACCGACGGACCGTCCTTTCCTCTCAGCATGAAAATATCAAAAAAAAATGTCGCGGCGAAGACCTCGGGATCAGACCACACCATGTTTTGGCACTCCACTGATGCATTTGACAAGGATGCTGACGGTGACTGTTTTTGGCAATTTCTTGATAATACCTTTGACAAGCAAGCCGCCAAGAACGCAGAAGTGAGGAGACTGGTGCGCAGCTTGCAAGTTGGAGATTGCATGACCCTGTTGGCTCATGGTCGGTATCCCAACTCTGAAGCTAGAGTTCATGAGGCGAGGATGAGCGTGTATTGGGCGGTGTAGCATACCATGGTATCTTCCAATTTCAAAAGATGCTGTGCCTAGCAGATGTACCGAACCTCCTTCGAATTTCCATTACTTACGAGCCGAGCTCATTTACAGTACTTCCTCCGTTATAGAGAAGGAATCTGTTCATTACAACTTTCCATGTTCTACTGGATCTATTCCATCCTACGATTATCAACCTGCTGCAGGCAACTTAATAGTCATAGATCGGCTGAGCCCCCCCCCCCCACACACACACACACTACTGCGACAACCCTCTGTGTATGACTCGGAGCCTCCGATGCAACTGATGCAATACCATGAAATGAACAGAAAGTTATGATGAGAGCGAGATGTTAATAGGGGTCTAGTAGGCCCTAGTCGGAGCTTTGCTTAACTATCGATTCAAGCTTATGTAACTCGAGTCAGCTTTGAACGCAAGCCGTTACTAACCGGTTTTAAAATTGATAGCGAATACTGGTGCTAGGGACAGATGGACGACGTATGAAGTTAGCTTAGGGAAGTTGCACTAGGGGTCTATTTTCACAAAAAAAACTAATAATCGAATGGCAAGCGCGTCGTCTACTAGTCGACGATTTCAACCCAGCGCCATTTCGTGTTCAAAGATACGCCGCCAGACTGTTCCGAATTCCTCCCAATGCGACACTTCACAATATTGCTGTGACGCTGGGTAGGATGACAAATATTAGAGGACACACCATCAATGCTGTCCGGCACTTTCTCAATGAAGAATATGCAGAGACCGCTACGAGATACGGTCGTGGTCTGCAGTCTCCGAATGTACAGTTTTTACGCAGTTTGCAGGTAGGAGACTGTATTACCTTGCAGGCTCGAGCTAGTAATGTCACATTGTTCCTTAGTTGGTGCCGTATGCATAACCAGAAGGACAAGATCACGGTGTGACACAACGGCGTCATCAACGTGCGGTTGGAAAAAGAATCGAGGCAGTTTGGCAAGGTGAGTACAACACGTTCTGGCAGCATGAATGCTGATAATTGGCCTGAAGATCCGGGCTGTGTTCTTTGACAAGCACGTTAGGCACGATCCATACAAATGAAGGGTCGAGACAACTAACAAAGGGATACATATACTGGTTTCTCCGGAAGCGACTTCTGAAATCGTGATCGGCTTGGCTGCCATAGTACTTGATTACGCCAAGCAACCCACGACGGCCCTCACTTCCTTTGATCACTTATCTTGGAGGTCGTTGTTCACAGACCTGGTGCAGGTATGGTATCTGACGACATAGGTCACATCCGCGGCATTCCCGGACGCTCCGTAATTGAACCACACCACTTGTTTCGTAGTACGATACTCCGATATGTAAGCAATACATCGTTGTCGGCAGGAGGAGCTAAAGTAGGCGGGCTCCATGCTGTACGGCGACCTATAGAAACTTACGGAATTAGCTATAGACAAAATCATCCCACTCATACCTGTTTCCGTGAGAGATCATGATTCCCTCGAATCCCTCCCGTGGGTTACTTAAGTAGACTCATCGACTTGGTTGCACCTGGCTTGATTTGAGGCGGCTACATTCTCGTGGGACCTTTTTTGTGGTATTCCATCTTCTATTCCCAGTGGGGAATGATCGAGTGCATGTGGTTCCGATGCTGAGCGCTGATTCCCTTGCACAGCGGGCGTTCCTAAGGAGTGGGCCGCATCACAAGGGCACAAGGGCCCTTTGATTGTACGCGAGAGTCTCGGAGTCTTCTAGTTGGTCGAATTTGTTGCCACCATCATGATGAGTCGCGGCCTCCGCTGCAACTATCGGCGCTACCAGTTTAATTTTTTCAGCCCTGCGACAGTTACTAATGACCTGCTGCCAATCCCATTTAGAGTTGACATATTTTGTACGTACCCTCTGAGACATACAGCTGACCTGAGTCCTTGTATGAGTCACGTTTAACAACGTATAGCAAACGTACAGTACAAGATCTTATCACGTTCGTTGGGGGTTTCAGTATGGATGGGCTCAGCTGGACCACTGACTTGTGATCTGCATCGTAAGATAATTTTTAAGGCATGTCCGCGGTTCAGTCGCGATAAAAATTGCTTTGAAGTTTGAAAGAAGAAGACGCAGACGAGTTAGCCGAGACAGGTCCATCTTTCCCCCGGTCCGCGCCCCCTTCAAGCTTTACTCAGTCTCAGGTAGACTGCACCACGATCTGTACTTCCCTTGTACTTTTTTTTTTCATAGCAAGACGTTATTCCTCCCTGCGCTGGAAGGAACTTCATCCGAAACACGCCAATCAGTGCATAGCTAGCACTGCCAACGTGTTGATACTTGTTACTGGTTTACTCCTCTGGAGCATTTGATTCAGCTCTCCTCCCACACACAGCTGTTCTAACGCTCATCTGTCATTCAAACTGCTCTTCAATTGTGAGACTTCGCTGTTGGATTCGTAGCCCTAGGGCCTGCATTCGTTTAAACGGCTCCAGACTAAGAAATCATGGGTGCATGCATGTCAACAGGGGGGATGGCGGATGTCTCGGATGACGATAAGCGGAGGCACAGAGAAGCGGAGAAATATCTCAAGGAAGTGAGTCTGCGGACAGATTGATGCTGACCTTCGCTCGTCGTTCTGCACCTGTCACTGGTAACATCATATTGACCATATCTATCATATAGGCCAGGTCCAAGATGGCTTCCCAGGTCAAAGTGCGTCTGACAAACAGTTCCTGTATGTTATTCACCTTCATGTATGACACCTAGGTTCTTCTCCTAGGGTCTGGCGACTCAGGAAAATCGACAGTTCTCAAGGTAAGTTACTTCTCTCAGTCCACTTGCTGTCAGTTCACTAGGCGTCTTTTGTAGCAAATGCGACTGATTCATCGGGTACCCTTCTCGGCAGCAGAAATTGAGACTTACCGTCAACTAGTGTTCAACAACCTTACGACGGGCCTGAATTACGTGTTCGAGGCCATGGAGGATATGGAGCTCGAAATTGCGGAGGAGAACCTACCACACGTGGAACTCATTCAGAATGCTCGGGATATCCGTGAACAGGAGTCTTTTCCTATGTCATACTACGAGCCCTTGAGAGATCTTTGGGCTGACAGCGGGGTCCAACAGGCATACGGAAGAGGGAACGAGGCTGCTCTTCCTGAAAAGTGAGCCTCGTGTTGTGTGCCTTGCTTCCTTCGAGAACTTACAACTCCCACTACAGCCTGTCGTACTTTTTCTCCTCGTTGGAAAGATTATTCGACCCATCATATCACCCAACCGAACAAGATATCGTCCAATGTCGAGCTCGCACTATCGGAATAACCGAGACAACTTTCCATCTTAAAGATCATGAAATGCTTATGGTCGACGTCGGTGGTCAGAAGAGCGAGCGGAGAAAATGGATTCACTGTTTCCAGGATGTCACCAGCATTCTATTTCTGGTCAGTCTAAGTGGGTATGATCAATGCCTTGTCGAGGATCGGGATGCGGTGAGTTACTTGCAGGTCGTGATCTGTCTGAAGACCAACCTTCGGTTTCTTATTCCAGAACCAAATGCAAGACGCTATGACAATATGGGACTCAATATGCCATTCGCAATGGTTCAAGCAGACATCGATAGTACGTCAGGTTGTCCTCGTGATTTCGAAAGCTTTTCACGCGTGCTACCGCATCAGATTCTCTTCCTGAACAAGGATGACCTCTTCCAAAAGAAGATCATCAACTCTGACATCAAAAACTTCTTCCCGGTGAGTCACTTTCCTCCGACTGGCTCCTCCTACTCAATGTACTTCAGGATTACGAGGGTGAAGCAGGGGACGCAAAAGCTGGACGAGATTACTTCCGGCGACGTTTCACGCGGCTCGCTCACAAAGCTGGACGTTCCAAAGAACGCGAAATCTACATCCAGTACGCCTTTTTCCTATTTACTTGCGACGCAGCCTTAACGCTAGAAAGTGTAACAACTGCAACTGATACGGAAATGTTGAGAGTAGTGATGGCCGCTGTTGAAGGTCAGTTACTATGCGGATATCTTTAGGATCGAGTTACTAATTCCCTGCTTTCTAGAGTAAGTTTATCCTTCTATTGATCCTTCCCCCGCCCGCCAGTGATGTCGTCCAACTGTACGCTCATCCATTTCCCACCACTCTCCCTTTTCCTTTCCTAGCATCGTTCTTCGATCCAATCTTCAAATCGCGGCACTAATTTGATGTTTCTTTTTTTGTTTTCGTCTTATGATTTATCCATGTCATCATCAACGTTCGCATCTCGCTATCGTGCTCCAAAACATACTGCTATCGCCGGGACACAAACTTGCATACTCCAATTTCAACCTTAATTTTCCTACAATCTTACCATGCAACCAATCTCTCCTCTATCTGCGGGCATCACGTAACCGTCCGATTCTGCGGGGTTCTTTTACATTGTTCGAAAATCACCAATATTAGTGCTGTCATAAGCAAAAACGTGAGTTAGCCCCCCTCTCCGATTTGGGATATTTTTTCGCAGGAACGCTGAGGGCTTCCTTGTCACCAGATCCGCGAAATCATGCTCTGAAGATTGTCACCCCAATTGGAGCCTAATGGTGATTAGGCCACAGGCACGATGTACCAGTACCCCAGGAATCGGAACCTCTTTGTGGCGGCATACCATCTAAAACAGGAAGACACCCGCTCGCCTCATCGTCTGGTTAGCACTTATTTTACTCATTACAGAGCAGTGTGCCTTCACCTGTCATTCTTCACACATGTCGTATGCCCTCCTTTGACATTTCTCCCAGAGCTATCATGATCAAGCCGTTATACATGCCGCATCTGTGTATTAGCATACTAGGTCATGTAATATTTGTTTTGTTTATGGTATTTGAGCTCTTTTCTTCCTCGAACGCTGTTTGCGTCTTGGATTAGCTCGATGTATTTTTCATTCGCTTCTTGCATTTGCTGACAGCTTTGTATTGTTATTTATGATAATTTAGACTGCCGACATGTATCGCTACAAGGCAAGAATTATGACAAAATGGGTCGACTCCCTCTGATAGACTAGTCTGGATGAGGTCCGTCAGCATTGAACAGAGCGCGTGAGTGAGTGCTCAAGATCCGTTCATACAAGCTTCATACTACCGAACTGGATAATTTTATCAACAACTTTGATCTGAGGGTTACAATGCGCCCTTCGCGTATGTTCGAAGTTTGATCGTCTCGTAAGTATGCACCCGGGGGACTTGCGGAGGAAAAGATTCTGACTCGGGAACCGCCGATTCGTCCGGGCATTAAAACCTTCCTGCTGCGCATATCGTGAGCCATAATTGCTACGGCCCATGCGGAGTCGGCGGATTTCTGGGAAAAAAAACACAATCGAGTAGGCGCCGAATCAATATGAATGATGAGCCCTCAACTCTGTTCCGACCACCAATCACTTTCGAGGTGCCATGTGGTGTTTCTTCGGATACGAGCAGTTTCTCCATAGCATTAAGTAGACCAATGGCTTCTGAACCTGGCTGCGCCACCATTGCTTGAAGCTTGAAGTGCTTTTCAAGGGGCGTGAACTCACCCACAGTGCCGGGAATGCCAAGATGTGAGCCTCGAGTGCGTTCCTATGGTCGACATGCAACTCCTTTCTGTCCGTGCTATTCAGCTGTGTGACTAGTAGTGATGGCTTGAGCGTCATCGTACCCCTGTTTCAGATGAGTCCTTAGGCCCTGGGGCCCATCCGCGACCGGACTCACAAAATGACCTAGTCGTGACTAATACGAATTGGAAGTACTTCCGCAATAAACCGCCGAGATTTCGAAACGTGATGAGATCCATGACGCAAATACACGAGAAGCACTGATAATCTGTGGAAAATACGAATTGGAGAGCGGCGAAGCTTGCAGACCGCGAAACTCGTCGATGGGCTCATGCACCACGGGTAGTGGTGCCTGTCAAATACCGTGTTCGAGGCGCAGGCTGCTGCTATGTAGATAGGCTTCCCTTGCGCTGTAAAGTATGAGAACATAGGAGCTAGCGGATAGGCTGTTGTGAGATCCTTTCCGATTTCAATACGTCCCAACAGCTATACCCCATTCCAATGGTCCATCCAGTGCCGGTGTGATAATTCTCAGTGGGGATGCTGAAGCGAAAGCTGAGAATAATGTTGGCTAAAGCAGCAACCGCGCTGGGAAAGTCTTCTAGGCGTATTTTCGGCACTTCTGTAGCGGTGCAGGCGGACCAAAGATGACACCATCGCGTTCAGAGTCCTCTTGAGAATTTTGGATAATCTCCCTACAGAGTGAGATGTGGTCCACAAGCTGCGGATCCATGCTGTCGAATATAAATAGTTGTGTAGGCCTCCAGTCCAGATGCATGGCTGTGCTTCTCTGCCGCAGTAATCCAGTGCGAGGACCGCAGACAATGAATTTAGAATGATGATATACTCGAAAATGCGGAGTCCATCATTCCTCGACTCGAACGTGCTAATCAAGCCAACAGTGGAAGCTGAATATTGAATAGCAAGATCTGTCCTTTTCATACGCCGTCTGCAAACACTGCAGATGGTATTCATAAGGCACTTCAGAGCGAGATTGCGCTAGTGGAGGAGCATACACAAAGCATACTGGTAAAACATGCCCTTGCCTGCCATGACCGAGGGCGTCTCTGAAATGGCCGGTCTGGGTACAAGTCTGCTGCATAGACTTCAGGTCTGCGGTCTGGGTACCGGTGGCGATGCTCTGACGGAGTTTGAAGCTGTCGGCGCCCCCCGAGCATGTCACACCCGCCTCTCCCGCCAGTCAGTACATCGTTTATTCTATGTTGGCTTGACACTCACGGATCTTACAGCGAAGCGCACTCTCTACCCTCCTGTCAAGACATGCGTCTGGCAGTCTCTTTCGCCTCCTCAATGTTATCAAATATCCAATGGGCGACCTGTGCTTGCTGAACTGCGGTCAGATCACCGCAATAATTGACAGTGTGGCCCCCAGTTAACGACACTTTTCTTCCCTGCTTTGGATATCTTCGAAATGAGGAAGGCTGATGAGGTGCTGCATTGTAGATTTGTGTGGCGCGAGTGTAGTGTCGATGTCGGGGAGATTAGGGTTAGGTTGCGACTGCGACTACGCCCTTCTCATGACCTTCAAAAGTTCGAAAGGGTGTGGTGCTTGGAATGAGTTGCGACATTTTAATGGAGGTTGATGGGGTTGAGCACGGTCGAGAGGTTATGGGTGTCTATTTCTAATTTGCACAGGTGCGTGTATTGTGCGTTTTTATGCTGCTGCCTCGTTTCCATAGACGCCCAAGATACGAGGTAGTTCGCCTCCGTTCCAGCAGAATGCTCCCTGCAAGTTATAACCGCCTTCCTCGACTGCAGGTACTGTGTACATGCCTCCGACTCATGTCTCCACAGCTTCCAGAATATATTCCCTCCCCATTCAATAGCGATGGTCCACTTCCCCGTCCTGGCTGAAAGCTATCTATCCTACATAGATTGCCGCACGAATATCATTGTTTCTCGTGTCGAGCAGTTTCTCCAACACCTCTGAGTCATCATGTAACTTGTCCGAGTGCACATAGCTTACTGCAAATACCTTCTCCTCATCTCGTCGATTCCCGAGATCTGCCTGTGCATCAGATACAACCAAATTTCTCTCTTATCGCGTCTCAGTAGTTTCCGTCTTTCACTGATACGCGTTTTATCCGAACCATAATTTTCAAAGGTGTCAGCCTTGCTTGCAGCGCTTTGCTCCTTGCTTCCTCTCAGTCTCTCAGCCAACCCCCGGCCCAACCGTCTGGTTTCAGTTTTTCTCGTTGGCCAATAACCTTCCAATCCTGCACCACATAAGTGTGCAATGTGGTCATCACACTCTACTAACATTGGTGAGCTCTCACTACATCCAACGCTGCGCGAGCCTGCATTTCAATATTGACATGTCATTGCAGTGTTCAGATTATCGATCACGGAGTCGAAGCCACAGCTGGAGCTCGTGAATCTTTGCGACTCGCTACCAGCTGTGCCCAAGTTGACATCAGATCTACCGGGCGAAAGCGTGAAGGTATGGGCTCCCACACCAAAGGAATTCACCCTAGTTTGTTGCAGCAAATAATCACGACATTGCTTTACCACAGGCGGATCTTGCTGATGTTCAAGCGAGTCTCTTTTTTGTTCCTAACGTTTAGACTTGCACTCTTCGCCTCACCCAAACTCCACTCACAGTCCCTACAATCCCCAGGCCATATCCTACCATTCAACTGGCAGTCTATCAGACCTGAAGGAGGGTCACTTCACATCACTTTGGTATTCGTTTCATGGTCTTCGCGCATGCCCTATCTATACTCATCAACGCAAATAATCGTAAAGTCCTTTCCAAGCGCATGGCTGCAGGCACTTGCGTGTCCATCAACCTCGACGAGACCAAACGCTAGAAATAAGCCATCCGAGTACTGTCATCCTAACATAGGTTGTCCTGTAGCCTTGTAAGGTAATCCGTGGGCAGGAAGCCTATTTGTCTCGTTACAGAGTTCAATGCAAAGTCCGCTGATTTGTCGCTCGCTGTAGAGAATTTCAGACTGGCATCACGATATCCCACTCAAGGATTTCCGGACCGCATCGCAGAAGCTATAATCTGGGCTCGCAAAGCAGAAGTTTATCGACACGACTCTGCCCTCGAAGCATACCAAATGTGCTTGGAGCTTTTCGACGACTACGTGATGACGCGATCGACGATTATCTGAACAACTGTGTCAATAACGACGGTCTCTTAATAGCTTCATGAGTTGCAGTTCTGCTTCTCTTAGTCTCATGCAAATATTCACTGCATTGTCACATATTTATCACGAGTTCAATGCGGACTTATGGAACTCAATCGCAGTCCTTAAACTCTTCCTGTTGAGTATCCAGAATCCGGCTATCGAAGAGCCTTCACGAGGACGCCCATTGTGACACCCTGGTGCACCTGCGTCCGATATCATACTCTGACATCTATCGTGCCGGAACTTCTCATGTCAGCTCCTACTCTTCACATTGCCTCAATTTCACCCTCGTTCACTTGCTCTTGCCTGGTGCTTTTCCCCCTCTAGCTGTTTGTTCACACCTCACAGCTCACATCATTCCCTACACGTATCATTTTCATGGGCCTCTTATTCTCACCGCCTTCGTCGTGGATATCACGATTGCATGTTGTACTGTGCAGTGCACACGATGAACTATATATAATTTCATCCCACCAGGCTGTTTTCTCAGATTCTTAGCCCACTTTGAATGTACTCGGTGCAACGGGAACTTGAACGACCACAGATGACCGCAACTATGATGTCCTTCTGTCTAGCTTCTCAGTCCGCTATGACGAAGCACCGATGCTATGCACTTCAACACAATCCACGGCACACGGGCGACCGCATCGCTGAGGAATCGGCATGCCTTGTCCGTCATTACATGCTCTCACAAATCAACACCAACATCATGAGTCACGGAGTCAGCTCTTCATCAAGTCGTTCGCTCGGACCGCCCTAAACTCGGACTGGATACTGAAAAACTATATAGAATACAAAGTATGCTCCACTGTACGCGCCACATTCAAGTTCAATTTATATCTGAAATCTCCACAAAAAATCAATCGCTAAAATATGATCATCGCAGTATTAAGGTCGCAAGTGTTGATTTTAGTAAGTGCGAGGAACGGAAAGGGCTTTGAAGAGACTCACTCCTCTCGGCACTTTTGCCAGTATTGTCCATGTGCCATGCGGCTCAAATCAAGCTCAGGACCTCCTCTGGGTATCACTAATACAGTCCAAGGGTTATAAAATTGGTGTCGAGAAGCAGGTGGTACCCAGAATAAGAGCCGATGTTTGGGCCCTACCACCCATCCACTGTCACTATTCAGGGAAAAGGGGGTCGAATGGCGGTCGTCATGGGATGCTCCTTCCATTAACTCAGAAGTGTCACGCAGCGCATGGATGGAGTTGGACGAGAAGGAAATGAAGAGATTGTTCCAAGTGTTCTGTGTCATGGTAGTGGTGGACTCGATGGGACACATGATGGGATGTTCATCTGAGAATGCTGAATGATCTGACTCAGTGCGCTGTGGCGACGGCTGCCTCATCACTGCATCCCACAGCCGAACAGTGGAATCCCTTGAACCAGTGACGATGCGGGTGCCGTCCGGCGAGAACGAGACTGACCAAACTGAATCAGCGTGCCCCCGCAAGGGCTCACCGACTGGCTGCCCCGTCGCAGCATCCCACAGCCGAACAGTGTAATCCTGCGAACCACTGACGATGCGAGTGCCGTCCGGCGAGAACGAGACCGAGTTAACTGAATCAGTGTGCCCCCGCAAGGGCTCACCGACTGGCTGCCCCGTCGCAGCATCCCACAGCTGAACAGTGTTATACCAAGAACCAGTGACGATGCGAGTGCCGTCCGGCGAGAACGAGACCGAGTTAACTGAAAAAGTGTGCCCCCGCAAGAGCTCACCGACTGGCTGCCCCGTCGCAGCATCCCACAGCCGAACAGTGTAATCCTGCGAACCACTGACGATGCGAGTGCCGTCCGGCGAGAACGAGACCGAGCTAACTCCTTCAGTGTGCCCCCGCAAGGGCTCACCGACTGGCTGCCCCGTCGCAGCATCCCACAGCCGAACAGTGGAATCGCTTGAACCAGTGACGATGCGAGTGCCGTCCGGCGAGAACGAGACCGAGTTAACTGAATAAGTGTGCCCCCGCAAGGGCTCACCGATTGGCTGCCCCGTCGCAGCATCCCACAGCTGAACAGTGGAATCCCAAGAACCAGTGACGATGCGAGTGCCGTCCGGCGAGAACGAGACCGAGGAAACTTCATTAGTGTGCCCCCGCAAGGGCTCACCGACTGGCTGCCCCGTCGCAGCATCCCACAGCCGAACAGTGTAATCCTCCGAACCAGTGACAATGCGAGTGCCGTCCGGCGAGAACGAGACCGAGGAAACTTCATTAGTGTGCCCCCGCAAGGGCTCACCGACTGGCTGCCCCGTCGCAGCATCCCACAGCCGAACAGTGGAATCGATTGAACCAGTGACAATGCGAGTGCCGTCCGGCGAGAACGAGACCGAGCTAACTCCTTCAGTGTGCCCCCGCAAGGGCTCACCGACTGGCTGCCCCGTCGCAGCATCCCACAGCCGAACAGTGGAATCGCTTGAACCACTGACGATGCGAGTGCCGTCCGGCGAGAACGAGACCGAGTTAACTTCATCAGTGTGCCCCCGCAAGGGCTCACCGATTGGCTGCCCCGTCGCAGCATCCCACAGCCGAACAGTCTTATCCTCCGAACCAGTGACGATGCGAGTGCCGTCCGGCGAGAACGAGACTGACAAAACTAAAGAAGTGTGCCCCCTCAGCACGGTCTGAACAGCCGGCCAGTTCATATCACGTCCGAATGCCACACGAAGAGTACTCGGAAACCGTGCAGAAAACTGTCTCGATAGCGGAGAGTTGGCAGGCGAGAATGGGAGTGCTGATATATACAGATGTGGCGTGCTGTGTAAAATCATGCCGCCGAAGACTTGAATGAACCTCTGTATGTCCATTGCAGTCGATGAGATATCCTTGAATTCGGAATGGCCCTGTGGTTGCGCATGAGCGCTTTATCTGACACCCAGTAGCAGTATGCTCACCTTTAGCCACTGGGGAATGAGTGAAAGGGCAGGAACTGCACCACTGAGCGCATTAATCAGGGCGAGTGACTCGAGCCAGAAAAACACCCGCTCGTGGTCGAACAACAATTTCACTTCTTTCGCGAGCTCCTTGTCGAAGGCTGTGGCTCGTACGTGTGACGTCCAAAACCGAGAAGAATATGACAGATGTGGGGGGATGCATTTGTGGACTCGTTCTCGCAGCCCAGGAACTTCGCTATTGGGCAGATACGACGACTTTAAACCGCAGATATTGAAGCGAAGACCGTGTTCCATCACTCGAAGTGACGCGAATGCAAGATCGTGTTGCGCCTTTGACAGGTCGATGAAGAACTCCCCACTAGATGATTTGTCCGTCAAGAAATCGTGGAAGGATGCATGAAGGGGTCGGATTGGGGAATCTGGGTTGGTGGTTCCGCTGAGGAGGGAGCCCATGCATTTTACCATAAGCTTCACGTCGAAATGGTCCTCTTGCTTTAAAAAATGGTCCCTCATGGCGTTCAGGGAAGCTAAAGGAAGGGGCTCAGCTGTCCCTAGTATTTGTCCCATGATTGAGCGGAATCTCGCTAGCGCAGTCGAACGCAGTTTCTGCGAATGCTGGGCATTGGTAGATGTATCCTTGTGCATGATATCTGTTAAAATGAGGCGATACATGTCATGCAACAGCATGCTTCTCTCAGCCGGATCGCGTGACACTACAGCTTCGTAGCAATCGATCGGAGATATCCCAGGATGGGGTTCTTTGATGTATTGGCAGGCGAGACGCGCCCACTCGAAAAGTCCATCAGCTTTCTCAGCGAGGACTGCAAACTCTCTGTCCTGAAAATCCAACCCTTCCAACTCCTTGGATACGTAAGCATGGATGTCGCGCTCTGCGACTGCTAGTGGAATATCATCCATCGACATCTGTTGAATATGCCGAATCCCGTGAAACTCGTCATTGATGTCACCGAGCGGGCGAGAGGTAACGATGAAGCGGAAGCTGTCTGGGAGGTCTGTGATTTTGGGAACAGCGGAGTTCTGATGTTTGCCAGCTAGAATACGGAGGAGGTCTCTCCGTGTTTCTACTCCACCGCTCTCATCCAGTGCATCGATCACGATCACGATGGGTTCCCCAGTTGAACCAGATGACTTATCCAGTGGTTCGATAAGAAGCTTCTGCCACTGCTGGATTATATCCGCTGTCTTCTTGAGCGAACTCGCGGCCTGAACTGCACCTGCTAATGCTCGCCTCATCTCCGGATCACGGTCAGCCAGGTCGCGTGCGATCGTGGAAAAGATCTTTTCGTGACGACGATCTGCTTCTCGCTGACGGTCAAAAGAGTAGCACGAACCAAGCCCTCCGACGTCTTCGAACCACTTAGCAATGGTGTGGGCGATGGCCGATTTGCCCTTACCAGCAGGGCCAGATAGCCAAAGCACACGTGGAACGTTGTCCCCAGTGCTGTTGACCCATTCTGTGATCTGGGAAAGGATTTCCGTGCGCGTCCCTTCAAGGCATTGTTTCCTCGTATCTAGTCCTGCGCCCTCTGCATAAGTCATACCGCTGAGGTCTAGTATTTCTTCTGAAAGGGTATGAATATATATCAAGTCACAAGGACGCTCGAATCCGTACCTGTACGGTAGACATGTATGGCTATGTCGTGGATGTGTATGGCTACGTCGTGAGCAACCTGGTCCCGGAAATTTTGCATGAGCCCATCAAACACGTCACTGTACTGTTGGATCGTATCTGTCGTTTCTGAGAAGACGTTCTTTCCGAGTCTAATCCCTGTGATGATGGTGGAAGTTTGAGACAGTACAGCGCGCAGCAGCTTGGAACACTCACAAAAGTTGCTGGTCTTCGAATAATTTTTGATAAAATGGGCACATTCACGGGTCTGCTGAGAAATCTTTCCAAGGATAGCGCGCATCGACAAGATTTGGCCAAGTATCTCGTCTTGTGTTATGAAGCCGTAAATTTCACCTAACTTCTCGAGAAGTTTGAGTACTGCTGTGTCGCGATCGGCCTGAGCTAGAATCATCTGCACAAATGATTGATGAGCGGCGGGAGATAGGAAGAGAGAAAAAGAAGACATACTTTGGCTGCACAAGACAACACGCCCAGTGCCATCTTTGCATATGGATGTAGCTGTGGAACGGAATTAGTTCGGTTCCGATCGAGAGGAGGCCCCATACATGCGTGATCTCTCCAATAACAGAGTCGAATATCCTGAGGGGTTTGAGACATTTATCCTGGATACTGTAAGCAGCATCAAGATCCGCTGGTGCGTCTTGGGCATAAGACGCCACAGTTATCGCAGGTCCCGAAAGTGGATGGATGCGCTTTGCAGCCTCTTGTGCATCCTGAAGTGCCGATTGGGTATTAACCTCCTCTTCCACACCAGACGGAGCAGCCTGAACCTGTGCGAGCACCAGAATTTAGAGAGAGCGGAGAGACTGAAGGGCAAGTTTAAGAACGTACCTCGATATTCGGGGTTGATGAAGCACGTTCATGATCGACATTCGGGGGAACAGGGCTGCAGTTGCGGGAATCCCTTGAGCGCTTATGCCAATGATCTTAGTCGTACTCCAAAATACTCATTACCCATGCTCATGGACTCACCGAAGTTAACCTGGTCATAGTGTCCTTGACACTGCCCTTAACATCCCCCAGAAACCGACGGACTCTGCCACGGGGTGGGCGCTAGACGAAGTTTGTCAATGTCAGTGGAGTGAACTGAGTAATCCTCATGAGCTACGAACCGAACTTTCACCAGCCGTTGCTTCGTTAGATGTGTGGGTTTGTTGAGTCGAATCCCTTGACTTCCGAGAATTGCCTTTGCGCATTGTGAACGGCAGTTGAAGCGAAGATAAGGATCTCACATCAGGCCATTATTTACACGCCTCGAGGCAGTACTATGTGTTGCTGTTTTGCAAGCGCTAAGCATTCGAACTTTGACCGCGTCTGATGCTGAGTCCTGACTCAATCATCCGTCGCGTCGTGAATGTGCAAGTTACGGCCGGTCTGGGTCAAGTCTGGGTGCAGGTCTTCGCAGACTTTAGGTCTGCGACTGCGACAAAGTCTTGGTGCACGCTCGGCAAGTCGGCAAATCGAAGTGGAGTTTTAATGAAGCTCCTATGCGCTCATCACTAGTACTAGTACCACCTCGTTGCCCGCTCCCCGTCGCCCGCGATATCGAAAGGAATGCTGATTTTGGGCTTAGTTAGTTAGACGGCCTGCGCCAGTGTGGGTAGGGTCCAGATGAGGTCCTTGGTAATCCCCCATAATACATCTACAGTATCTTCCGAGAGGGTGGCCTTCTCAGCGAGAAATGTGTTTATGGAGGGGGGCAGGACTTCAGGGGCAACCACAACAGATATGGTGTGAGGCTGAGGCTGTAGAATGTCGTCTTTAAGCTGGCTCGCACAGCAGAGGAAGAGGTTGAAGTTGAGAAGGGCATAGCAGCGAGCTCGGTGTGCCGCTGCATGGCTGAAAAGATGGACCCGACGTCCATGGTCCGTGCTCAGCGTGTGGAGGGGGCGGGAAGCGGCGGGCAGCAGATGGTTGTGGCAGTGATACGGCGGGATTCAGCCGCTGGCGACTTCAAACTCCGTCAACCGTGCCGAGTGTGGACTTAGAGTCTGCGCAGACCTGCACCCAGACCGGACTCGTCCACTGGCAACATGTCGATCCATCACGTGCTAGCAATCCTGGCTATGCTAAGCTTCTGACTGCAGATCACGTCTAGCTCTGTCTAGCTTACCGTATGCAAACGAATTCAATCCTATTGCAATGTCCATACTCCTGCCCTTCCACAAATCAATACTTGAGGAAATTCATGACCCTGCAACTTCAGACTTGCTCATCCTTGCCCGTGGACTTGGACTTCGTCGTATCATATGCACGCTCATGCAAATATACGACTCAAAGCAAAGCCTTATTTTGCTCTTGAACGCCTCATCAGAAGAGGAGACTGCTATCGGGGATGAACTGGGTATCATGGGGTGTAGGCGGCCTGGATTGCGAATTGTGGGTTATGAGATGGGCAAGCGGGATAGGTAAGTTTTTCATGCCTATCGTTAAAAACGATTACTTTGAGAACGACTCGTAACTATTCGCGTTGTTCTCCTGCAGCATATTAACACGACGCTCGCAGACAGGACCTCTACAAGAATGGCGGCCTCATTTCTGTCACCTCCCGCATTCTTATCGTTGACATGCTGCAATCCGACGTCCCAACGGAGCTCATAACGGGTATAATTATTTTACATGCTGAAAAGTGTGTGACTGCTCTTCTGCGTTGTGCTCGGTGATGAATCAATACGCCGCCTAGGGTCACTGCTCTCTCCCTCGAAGCATTCATTGTCCGGCTGTATCGAGAAAAGAATAAGGCTGGCTTTCTCAAAGCATTCTCAGACCAGCCGGAGCATATCACCAGTGGCATGTCTCCGCTGAAGAACATCATGAAGGAGCTTCAATTGAGACACGTTCATATCTATCCACGGTAGGTGACGTCCTTCCTCACTGGTGTTCGTGTTGTTTGACTTCTAGTGCTCTTGTTACCGTCTTTCTCATCCGTTTTGGCTCCAGATTTCACGAACACGTCAAGAACACGCTCGAAACCCGTAAAGCAGATGTTATCGAGTTGTATCAGCATCTTACAGAGCCTATGGAGGCAATTCACCACGCGATAGTCCAATGTATGACCGTCACCCTTTCCGAGCTCAAGAGGTCTAACAAGACAGTAAGTATCTTTGAACTGGTCTTTTTTGCACCTGAACAAATCCTCATTCATTCATTTCGCAGCTTGAGCTTGATGATCTTAATATAGAGTCCGCATACTTTCGCTCCTTTGATGCTGTAGTCCGTAGACAATTAGACCCCGTATGGCACAAGGTCGGTCCACGGACGAAGCAACTTGTGGGTGACCTCGCGACGCTCAGACGTCTATTAACGTATGTTTTCATCATGGTTATTACTCTTTTCATTGTACACTCGGCTGTCATTTACCATATGTCCTATATTATCGTCTACTGTCCATTTTATACCGCCACTGACCTGGGCTCACCATCAAGGTACCTGCTGTCCTACGACGCGCTCGCTTTTCACGCATACCTTGAAACCCTCGTAGCCTCGAATACCACAACCGCAACTGGTGCAACTAAACAACACCAGTCCCCTTGGATGCTCACCGATGCGGCCAACATCATTTTTAGCACTGCGAAACGACGGTGTTATGTCCTTACTGCTCCAAAACCTACGACATCGGTTTCCGAGAGGCAATTGATTGACGTCGACGATGAAGATGCATGGGCTGCACTTGATGAGGTGCATGGCATAACGGGAAGCAATAGTAGAGATAACGGAAAGCAGGAGGAAAAGAAGAAACCATGGATTCCGGATAACATGTCTCCAGTGCTCGAAGAGCTTCCAAAGTGGGATCTCCTTGCAGACGTACTTCAAGAAATTGAGGAAGAGTTGATGAGACAGGAGGCAGTATCGACTCGTGAGTCCCATTGACCAAACAATGTTCCTGCTTGACACGCATCAGGTCCGCCAACTCGCGGGACAAACACGGTACTTGTCATGACTTCCTCTCCACGCTCTTCTACCCTTGTGAGCGAGTTCTTGGGGGAGCTGGACGGCACTGCTCCGAAAGGCTCTCGTGGACGATCCATGATGGAGCGTAAATTACGGACATACCTATATTGGAAAGGCGAGAACGCCCGACAAAAACAACCAAGGCACCAACGACCACCTCAGTTTTCTGCCCCGCAGCCACAGCCATCATCGCAACCCGATGGCGAGATTAGTGAGGCTTTGAAGAGGAAGGACAAGACGAGACAAGAGCGAAGTGCGAATCGGAGGAGGGTGCGTGGCGGTGCACCAATGGCTGTTGCGCCAAGTAAAATAGCGGTTGTTGATCCAAAAGTGGAGTTGAGAGACGATGCAGATGATATCGCAGCCTTGTGCGTCATGATGCTTGCAATTGCGCACTCACTAAGATTGGATTCAGTCTCGCAAGTCAACCCTCAGACCTCCTTGTCTCTTCCGATGCAGACGCTCTCCTCCTTGAAACGCTTCTCTCAAGCGAGGCAGAAATGGACTATGACACGCACTACGGCTTGCTTGCACCCTCGCAGATGGTTGTTGTGCGCGCATTTACCGATGACACGGACGACCAGATTCTCGCAGAACTGCAGCCGAGATTCATCGTGATGTTTGAACCCAACCTTGATTTCGTGAGGCGCATCGAGGTTAGTCTTTCATCCGAGAGAGGTTGGTACCCTTGAGTTTGATGCGGCAACTCGGACACAGGTGTACAGAAATTCGAACCCTGGTATGGGCGTCCGGGTATATTTTATGGTCTACCAACTCTGTTGCGAGGAGCACAAGTACCTTGCTGGACTGAGGCGCGAGAAGGAGTCTTTCGAGAAGTTGATCAAGGAACGCGGAGTGCGTCGTTTGGTTTCACTATGTTGCGTGTCGTGCGAGTCGTTGATCACCGTGTCTAGTCTATGCTCCTGCCGATCTTCGAGGACAAACACGTCGGGAAAAGTGATGCAGTCATCAAAACAATCAGCACCCGTCTCGCAGGCGGAAGGAAGGAGCTGAGTACTGTGGCATCGCAGGTAATCGTCGACATGCGCGAATTCCGTTCTACTCTACCTTCGCTTCTTCACGCATCTGGCCTGCTCGTTATTCCGGCGACGCTGACTGTCGGGGATTATATCCTCACGCCGGATATTTGCGTCGAGAGGAAGAGCATACCTGATTTAGTCGCGAGCTTCAATAGCGGTCGATTGTAAGTCTCTCGGATTCGTGCTCCTTTATCGCTGATGAGTCGCAGGTACACGCAATGCGAGCTGATGTCGGTGCACTATAAGCAGCCCATATTACTCATCGAATTCGAGGAGAACAAAGCGTTCTCACTTGAGGTACATCTTACACGGCAGATCTCCATATATTTACCGCCTCACCTGTCTTTCAGACCGTAGCAGAATCAGCGAAATCGTATATCAAACCCACAAACAAATATCCCACGAAGAAATCGACAGGTCCAACGGATTCTGATCGCGCTCCACCCTCTGTTCAATCCAAACTTGTTCTCCTCACTCTCCACTTCCCTCGTGTCCGAATCATTTGGTCGTCGTCCCCCTACGGTACAGCAGATATATTCAACGACCTCAAAGCCAACGCCTTCGAGCCAGACCCTAACCGCGCGATTGCTATCGGCGCTGAGGAAGACCCAGAGGCGGGCGCAGGCATCAACGCTGCTGCAGAGGAGCTGCTCCGATGTCTACCAGGTGTGACAGCGAAGAATGTTAAATATGTGATGAACAAAGTGGGGAGTGTCAGGGAATTATGCGAGCTGGACAGAAAGGGCGTGCAAGGCGTTCTGGGTGTTGAACCGGGGAATGCGTGTTATGACTTTATGCATCGAGGAGAGAGGAAGAAAGGCGCTTTATGACCTGCATTTACGGTAGAAGGTAAGGTACTCGTCGAAATGTTGGATGAAATCGCACATGATTTGGAAAACACGAAGGCAAACGAAACATGCACGCGTTGAGAGATTCGTTGCTATGTATGCGACTTACAAACCTTGGACTTGTGCCTTGTTAAGTAAACGAGTGACACTGATATACGGTGAACAAAGCACGCGATAGAATTTTCAAGAATGTCCAATGGATGCCGAGAAAAGTGTGCATGTCAGTATGTACATTAATGATATATCATAACACCCCTAGTCTACTTCATAACATGGAGGCCCAAACTCTCTCCCACCCATAACGAGAATACCAGCGTACTTTAGAACCGGACACCTGTCACGGGCACCATCTGACCGAATACCCTCCTTTCCAGGATCAATCTTAGCAAACCAGTATGACGGTTTGAAGACTCTTGAAGAAGCCAATGGAGCACTCAGGCAGGCGGTAGTCTTGAGATAAAATCGGCAGCTGGTGCGACTCGTAGTCGCGGCATAGGTATGTGATGGTTGAGAGGTGGCAGATTTAAGAAAGCAGATCCCTGGGGAGTGTCTATGAGGCGATTCCACCGTGTGCCGCTGATGGGGGTCCCATACGATAGTGTCAGTGTTTGAGTGTTTCAGGTAGGCCGGGAATGTTCTTCGTTGACGAGTGTGGCTGGACGGGACTTCCATGCGTGCTCCAGGCATTCTATAAAGTCTACACTTGTCCAGCTGAGGGCAAGGGACGGCGCAGCGAGTATCGTCGGAATTAGGAGGCTGATGGCAAGCAGACACTCAGACAATTGCAGTGCATATCCCCGGGGGTCAGCAAGCAAGTGAGCTGGCGTGAGATTGTCACCACGGGATCTAATCCACATCTTGTGCACACAGGGTACGTACTCAAATTGGAGGTCGCCGCTTGCCTTCTTGTATGCTTCCTGTACAAGCAAAGCTTGCACGAAGACTCTCACGTTTCGAATTTTGGCAGCAATGTGGTGTGCAGGAGTTCGCGGGGCATCGCGCACCTGACATCTTTGGAGACGAGACAGTTTGAGCACGGATGAGTGTGGACATTTGACCTCATATCTTCAGCCTGGTCAAAGGTGGGTTGCGCGGCATATCTGAGGACGAGGAGGGCAAGCTCAGTCGGAAGGTCGCTAAACCGAAAGGTAATAGGATCCATGGTGGGCGAGTAAGATGCGAAGCTGGTTTGAAGAAGTCCCGCCTTTAATACTCGCCTCATGAATTGTAACATCATGCACAGCATGTAAAATGAGACTACGCCCTGTGACCCGGTGGTCTATAGAAGCGTTCTTGTTCCTTCTAGGTCGCACAACTTGCTTGACCCAACGGTCGTGCTCTGACCTTGTTGTGCTCCGGCCCTGTAAAATTTCGCGATTGCAAATCACAGAAGGTTTCATAGGAATGATGCAAAGGTAGTACGAACCATAGAATCTACCTGCATTCTTCTGACCAAACTCGAGGCAAGTACACAATCTCAGTATTGCATGCCTGATGGTCGTCAGCTTGAACATCTTTCCCTGGTCTACGAATACTGTGACCGATCACTACTCTGCCTCTTCTTATAGTTCCACCTAAAATGCCTCGTCCATTTCTCGAACCACGCCTACACATGAATCAGATCAACGATAGTTTGAGAATGAATATTGACCCCCCCCCCCCCCCCCCCCCCCAACAAAACCACCTCGTTCACCTCTTCCAGCTGCGCATGCCAGCAGATCGGGATGAGCTGCAATAGCGAGAAGACAAGCCACGTGCTGCGAATGTGAAGATAGAGGCAGGCAGAAGAGTTCATTCGACGATGATGTAGATTACAAATACTATAAATCGGCAATTAATTGGATAATGTCATCGATGGATTGTACCCGCTTTTGTTGGTTTCCTTTAACCTTCTGTTAATTTGAGAATTTGGAACTGAGATCCCCAGTCCGTCAGCAGTGACACTGCCACATCACCAAAAGTCCAAAAACCTGACATCACCTGATTAGGATTCTGGCCCCGTGGTTGTCTAGCTCATATATGGCAAGCACAGATCACCGAATATCACTTTCATATTCACAATCAGGCTGAATCATGCAATAGATGGAGAACGTTCAGGCTGACGAGTACATGATAAGTCAGTTGTAATAATGAAATTCAGATGATGCACTATGATTTACTATGATATACTGCCTGCAGTCTGACCAGTGCCTGATATACTACCCGGAGCTAGGCTTTGTATGATAGCCATGTTGATGTTTGATGGAGTGAGTAGAAATTAGCGGAGTGGGAGGATGAGGAGTGACACTAATTTGCTGCGAGGAGCACACTTGCAAGATGAGGAGAGAGCTGAGTAGATAGAAGCTTAAGTGGAGACTGAATGAGTATTCCACTGCGAAAGCTTCGCTTTCGTGGGTTGAGCTAGGTGAAGACTAGATGAAACTGGGTGAAGGTATTTCACCACGAAAGCTTTGCTTTCGTGGTGTGGTGGGGAAGGTCTGGCTTTGCCAGACCGCATTTGCACGTGCGGTCTGAAGCGAAGCATTCTGAGTCCAGCGTTTGGAGTTGCAAAGAGCGAAAGGTTCGGACACAGAGTGGACAGACCTTCTGAGCATGCTGAGGCCAGATCTCGGGTTGCGGGATGAAGGGGACCGCAAAGGAACGAGACCAAACCAAAACACGCTGGTGAGATTGAGGGTGGTGGGTGGGAGACTAAAACTTTGGCTGAGAGAGCGGAAGATGGGGGAGCGAAGCAAAGAGGAGAATCCAACAAATCTTTGGGGATGTGCATATATCTATGAAAGCGCAAAGATCTATGCAAGTGTGAGATATGTCAAACGGAGCACAGTCTTACAAAGCCCCAGATCAACATTATCAGCTCGCAAGCTCATTGGTTGCATTGATTGACCACTAATGTAAGGCCGCTGAGCTGAGGCAGGAACCAGTCTGACAGGATGATTGTGTCAAAGGCATGTCTGCAACAATAAAAAAAATGAAAGGAAAAGCAGAGATATTCACCAGTTTATAAGGCGCCATATCCCTCACGTGCAAAAAAATCATCATCTAGCTCCTCATCAACCCAAATTTCATTCTCCTCATCATTGCCCGGGTCTTCAGGTGCACTCCCGTCACTGTCGTCATCATCCACAGCTTCATCCTCCATGTCAGCCTTTTGCCACTCTTCCGAGTCAAGCTGAATGTCTTCTTCCTCATGCAATGGCACAGCACCATCGTTCCGCAAAAATTCGTCCCACTTGCGTGTTCATGGTGGCCATGAATGGCACACACCTTTCAGTCATATGACACTGTAAAACCCTGTCATAGGACATGTACATTGCCCTGCAGAACCTGGACTACCGGACAATGGCCAGTTTATGTATAACCAGGATTGGCCGACTATCTGCAAGACCAGGACAGGCCGGTCAGTCTAGTATAAATGATATATCTGCAAGACCTGGACAGGCCGGTCAGTCTAGTATAAATGATATGTCTGCAAGACCTGGACAGGCCTGTGACTCTGATATAGATGATATGTCTGCAAGACCTGGACAGGCCGGTCAGTCTAGTATAAATGTTATGTCTGCAAGACCTGGACAGGCCGGTGGATGTAGTATAAATATATACCATTATGCAGGGGTAGGTGTGGCCAATTATATATATAAGCTTATTTGTAGTCATACAGCAAGACCTGCAAGGCCCAGTGCTATAATATCAATACAGGCCTATCTATAGCTGACACTACAGTGATGCAATGACTGTAGGGGCTAATGGTAGCTCTTGGATCAGTATGGTTTTGAAGGGGCTCTAAGCCCTCAATCCTCCAGTATATAATAATGGCAATATTGAAAAATAGTGTGGGATAAACAATTTTGGATCTGTATGGTTTTGAAGGCCCTTGAAGACCTCTGTGCAATATACTAGTAGTACAGTTGTGATCCTCAAAATTCACTGTACACTATGCAGGCCAGCTCATGCATATTCTATATCTGGCCAGTACAGGCCGGCCTGGTGTTGCATTCCGAGAGCTGGGGCCGGCCATATGGGTTATGACCTATATTTCCATCGGCCGGCCTGCATCCACACTGTATAAAGTGGGCTGGCCGCAACCATAGTGACCCATACCAGTGAAGGCCAGCCTTATGTTGCAGTCTGTGCAAATAGGCCGGCTGCATTGGTTGTGACCTGTATTCAAACATGTATGGCTGGTGCCATCTTAAATATTTCTTTAAGTCTCAAGTACAGATATACAAAACATTGAATCAGCTCTTAGCCATTGTGATACAAGATGTATGGAATGATATATGAAATATTTCAGACATTGTACTTCTGGGAAGTTACTTTGTCTCTGGTAGAACAACGAGGTGGATCAGGAGGGGAAGCTTTCACCTTTTTCTTGGATGGTTCCTCCACATCTGCAGCAGGATGCTTACCCTTCCCTTTGGCAGTGGATTTCCTCACCCTCTTGTCCACCTTGGTTGCTTCCTTAGCCAATCTTGCTTCTTCCTCAACCCTCTTCTCCTCAACCCTCTTCTCCTCCTCAGCTCTCTTCACCTCCTCAGCCCTCTTCTCCTCCTCGGCTCTTCTTTTCTCCTTCAACTTCTTTTTCTCCTCCAAACGCCTCTTCTTGATGTCTTGCCTCACAATGGACAACCCCAGGTTCTCATCTTTCAGCATGACTTCAACTTCTGCCTCTATCCCTACAACCTTTTCCTCAATCTGGTCGCCCATCCGGGTGCCCAAGATAGAGTTACCCAAGTAGGCAGGGACATCATCTCCAGCTTCATCGGCTTCATACTCCTGAGCACGACAACACTCACAAAGTAGGAGTCCAAGTCCCAGGCTCACAACCATGCCCCAGCCACGAGAATCAAACTGGTAGTTACTCAAATCCTTCAGGGTCACATATTACAGTGACCTATCTCCGTATAATACGAGGGAACGGACGTGCATAATATCCCGTATGATACGGGCCAGCGGACCATGGGCCCATGGTAGAAATATCCTCGACTATGACGGATGGGCCGGGAGTCAAATTATTCCCGATGGAGGCGGGTGGGCCCATGCAGGGAATATGTAGAGTAGATGAGTGGGCCGATGTAAATGAATATTCAGTAGACGGGTGGGCCGAGGTAGTTGGATATTATGCAGATGGGTGTATCAAGGTAGATGTGTATCAGATAGATGGGTAGGTACTTGTTGTCACATTCACGGGTGGGCCGAGGGTATTATAAAATATTGTATTAGACGGGTGGGCCGAGAGTGTTTTATATAATATTTCATTAGACGGGTGGGCCGAGGGTGTTGTACAGGAGATTGAATTAGATGAGTGGGCCGACACTATATCAACTCTATGACTTTGCTGATGAAATTGCATACACCCCTGAAATCCCTATTTCATTAGACGGGTGGGCCGAGGGTGTTGTACAGGAGATTGAATTAGACGGGTGGGCCGGGGGTGGTATAACATATAGACGGGTGGGCCCATGTGTATCATAATTGAGCCGACACTATATCAACTCTATGACTTTGCTGATGAAATTGCATACACCCCTGAAATCCCCCTACGTCAGCCCACCCGTCTATGTAATATATCCCACGTGAGCCGAGGTAGTTGTACATCAACCAAATCAGAGGAGGTAATAAATACAAGTTACTGAGTTTCCGGAGCAGCAGGTGATCTCTTGACATGGCCTTTGATGGTGCTTGGGTTGTGTTGTAGAATGTGGAATCCGGGGTGCGAGGCTTGTGTTGCCTTATGAGACACCCACTTCCGACCACCAAAATTTGAGTGAAGCATACCAAGCTCCGAGTGCCGAGTGCTGAGTTCCGAGTTCCGAGTTCCGGGACCCGGGACTTGACACATAATTCAGTCAATACTGTCCATGTTAAATGGCCAACCAAAGTTGGGATTTTGCTGAAGAGAGTGGCAGGTGCTCTCTTGACATGGTCTTTAACAGCCCTTAAGTTGTCTTGCAAAATGTGGAATCCGGGGTGCGAGGCTTGTGTTGCCCTACGAGAGACCCACTTCTGACCACCGAAATTTGAGTGAAGCATACCGAGTTCCAAGTTCCGGGACCCGGGACCCGGGACTTTATGGCTGAGAAACTCATCAGGAGTGATGCCAAAATGTTGGCTAGGTTGTCTTGCAGAATGTGGAATCCCGGGTGCGAGGCTTGTGTTGCCCTATGAGACGCCAATTTCCGACCACCGGAACTTGAGTGAAGCTTACCGAGTTCCGAGTTCCGGGACCCAGGACTCGACAAATGTATATCTGATATACAGCACACATCCAATCATGTAGTACTTCATTGAGCAATGGATGATAATACATCTTTGACAGCCAACATTATACAAGGCTCCCTTATCTGATCCTCACTATCTCCACCCCCTTTAACACCAAAGTCTGGACATCCAGCATTCATCGTCTGATTTCCCAAGATCAAATTCCAGCATGAACATTTCTTCCCCTTCCACTTCTGATGGCATCAACATCTGGCGCACTTGGGCCCTGACTGTCACTTATGAAGCAGGTGAATATACCGAACAGAAATTCAAGGCAGAGAAGACTGGAGGAGACCCAGTCATACCTTCTCCCAACCTAGACACTGATCTTGTGATGGCATGCGATCGCTTGGCTGATGTACTCATAAAGGCATATAAAAATCCAAGTGGGTCTTCCTGCAGATTGGGAAAATTTGTTTTATCATTCAAATTCCTTCATGACAGTTCAGATGCAGATGGATATTGCAAGATATAGCAAATTGATCTCCCCAAAGGACACCGGGCATAATGAACAGAGAGAGGCAAAGTTGCTTGAGAGGTGTCCTCCTGGCCATGAAGGCAAAAAGTTGGTCGACAAACCTGCCACAATTCTCGATGCATCCGGCGCCATCATCGCATGGTACCTCCCGGACGCCCTGAGCGACACAACCCAGGTGTGTAATATACATTGTTGCTCAATGGATATTGAATATCAAATGGAACCTACAGAAGGAAATGAGGGAGGCCACCGATTTGCTCGCTCCAAGCCTCGAAAAAAGCGTAAAGGCTGATGGCAATTGGCGAACTCATCAAAAGTGGTTCAAACAGGACTCGGAAAATGTTGGCTCAGCTCCTGGATGCATCAATATATCTCCGGCTTGGTTTCAACAGGGACACGAGGTAAGATCTGATGAGATCGTGATTTCGGCAGTCAAACTCACCAATCCGAAAGAATGTGTCCGATCCGGAGGTATCTGCATCATTGAAGGGACCTTCCTCCGAGAATATCCTGAAAGGGATTGCAAGGCCAGCAGCCATCGCGTCCGCGGCACTGAGGGTCATGCATCCTGAGCAGTACTTTGCAGGGTTGCAAGCCTTTTCAAAGCTCGGACATAAAGCAGTAAGCAAGGAACTGCCACAGATGCCAGAGACCCTGGAGTTCTGGGCATCCGTGTTTAACACCCTGTCCATCATTTCCAATCGGGAAACCCCCAATCATCGAGACCATTTGTCTGTTGCTGAATGCTTCGACGTTCTCACCACCGTGGGGAACTATTCTAATGGTCGGATGACAATGTCGAGCCTTCAGCTGGAGTTCAAGTATAATTCCGGCTGTATGATTGCGTTTTCCGGAAGGATTGTGAGACATGCAGTTAATGATGTGGAAGGGGATCGGATTGCTTGGGCATGGTATATGAGGGATTCTGTCCACATTTATGCCGGGGTTCCATCATGTGGATGGGCTAGTGTGCATAGTCCATACAGTGTGTGAAAGATCAAAGAAAGAGAAAGCGTTGTTAGCCATATACATTCCAACAAATGAATGCCATGTACCAATTGGAGCATAAACATGTCAGGAGCTCAACGTTCTGTGAGCTGGTTATCCAGACCTCAATACTCGATTTTGGGAGGCAAGCCTCGGTATTTAATAATTGGAACTCAGGACTTGACATATGGGAGTCCCGAGTGCCGGGGTATCGAGTCCCGAAACCCGGTACTCGGCACTCAATGTGAGACGATGTATAAACATGTTTGAATCAACATTTTGTATCTCCGTACACATTTTACAGAACCCCGACACCCGTAATTGTAGACAGCGGGGGTTCGGGGCTCGTGACTCGGAACTCAATACTTCGTTCTGAATACCGAGTCCTGAGCTCCGACGTTTGGGGTTGGGGTTCGTAACTCGGAGCTCGATACTGTCCTGAATATTGAGTCCCGGACGCCCGAGTCCCGAGCTCCGAAGTTCGGGGTTCGGGGTTCGTAACTCGGAGCTCGATACTTTGTCCTGAATAGATGTACGCTGACATGCTAGAGAAATTGAAGAGAGCCAATGGAGTGTAGTCCCATTCAGTCTTCATTGTATGCAGGTTGTAAAATATTATAGGCATTCAAGAATTTCGCGTCCCGACTCCCAAATACAAAGTATCGAGCTCCGAGTCCCAAGTACCGAGTCCCGAGCTCCGAAGTTCGGGGTTCGGAGCTCGTAACTCGGAGTTCAATACTTTGACCTGGATATTGAGTCCCGGACGCCTGAGTCCCGAGCTCCAAAGTTCGGGGTTCGGTGTTCGGGGTTCGTAACTTGGAGCTTGATACTTTGTCCTGAATATCGAGTCCCGGACACCCGAGTCCCGAGTCCCGAAGTCCGGAGTTCGGGGTTCGTAACTCGGACCTTGATACTTTGTCCTGAATATCGAGTCCCGGACACCCGAGTCCCGAGTTCCGAAGTTCGTAACTCGGAGCTCGATACTTTGACCTGAATATCGAGTCCCGGACACCGGAGTCCCGAGTTCCGAATTTCGGGATTCGGGATTCGGTAGTTTGTTCTGAATACCAAGCTCTGGGTCTCCAATCCCCGAAACCCGAAAGTTGGGACTTGGGTGTCCGGGACTCGATATTCAGGACAAAGTATCAAGGTCCGAGTTACGAACCCCGAACTCCGAACTTCGGGACTCGGGTGTCCGGGACTCGATATTCAGGACAAAGTATCAAGGTCCGAGTTACGAACCCCGAACTCCGGACTTCGGGACTCGGGTGTCCGGGACTCGATATTCAGGACAAAGTATCGAGCTCCGAGTTACGAGCTCCGAACCCCGAATTTCGGAGCTCGGGACTCGGTACTTGGGACTCAGAGCTCGATACTTTGTATTTGGGAGTTGGGACGCGAAATTCTTGAATGCCTATAATATTTTACAACCTGCATACAATGAAGACTGAATGGGACTACACTCCATTGGCTCTCTTCAATTTCTCTAGCATCTCAGTGTACATCTTCACCTCAGCCATCTTGTCTTGGATGCCCTCATCTTGCTCCTCCAGCAATGATTCCATACGTGATTTCATCCACCTCAGTCCCGTCGGTGGTGCATTCAAAGGGTTTTTCAACTTCTCCGGAAGAACCAAAGTATCATCCTCAACACCATGCTACAACAGATAAGTAATCAATCAAGGTAATTGAGTCGACATCTTACCGCCCAACACTGGTGGTGAGAGATGCAGGAAGCCATTACAACATCCCAATGCCATGGTTCATCCGGGATTCTCATGTTTCCCATCCACCATGGACATACATATTGGGAAACAATCCGAGATGCATGTCCCGGACATGCCTCATCAGCAAATGCACGGAGGTGGGATGAGAAGACGTCGTCCGGAACCGTGTTCCAGGTCAGCATGGGATACAACTTAAGGATATGAGCGACAGGGACCGGAACAACTGACACAATATTGTGTGCAGCGGAGTACTGCAGGACTGGTGTGACAAAAGTCTGCTCACATGCTTAGCATCGACCAACACAGTCATCAGGGCAGGGATAAACATACATTCATCTCCCATTTCAGCCCGGCCTTAAAATATTCGACCTGGTCAGAAGATAGAACACTGTTGGCAGCTTCTGTCTGATATTGAGAGATGCATGCCCGGACGCGCGATGCAGCCATTGCCAATGTGCAGGAAATAGTTGCAAGGCTCAGCTTCAGGGGTTGGTAATGATTTTCAGGATTTGGAGTGCCAGAAGTGGATGCAGGAGTTGCAGACATGACTAATACAGGAGTATGACGCTGGCAATGCAAGTGAAAGATGGTGAAGATGTGAAGATCAGCATCACTGATGGATGGATAAGAAATTCAAACTCCGACATGGGCTGACCCGGACAATTCCCGGGACTCAAGTATGTGTGTGGAAACAGGGAATTCATGAGCAAACAACATTCATTCATCTCCAGCCTCTATCAACACATTCTGTATGTCTTGAAATGCTGCCTGCGCATCCTGTGCGAGCAATGAATACATTTGGGATTGCCTTCCGGAGTAGCATGCGTGACCCGGAAGGCGTTTATCCAATGATTCCTGCATTCGATTGCCCCATTGGGTTGCTTTCCACAAAAAAAAGTTGTGTGTCCAATCCATCTCCAATTTGACCAATATAAGTTCTTCCCTCCATCGATCCCGTAGTGCCTTTGCCCGCAGCCAATGAACTCGGTAAACTTGGCATGGGTCCTGTCAGGTAACCGCAGGATATGACAAGCAAGAACAAACTCACATTCCTCATTCCATGATTGATCCGGACCCCCGAGGTCGACTTCAACGGACCAAAACCAAGCCAGAGATTCATTTCGTTGACCTCGGGCATTTGGGTCGCCCACCGCGGTGCTGATTTTGAGTTGCTCGCGAAGCAGGGGTTTGTATTTCTGAAGCTGTTCTTGCCCCGGCTCAAGTTTCATCATTTGTTCCTGGTCTTTGTATATACTGGCATGGAGGGAGACTGCCTGCTGCACCGACGTCACCTGGGACCAAGCCCGAGTTTTCAGGGCTTGGGATTTGGCCTGCCTAACAGTTGTTCGGCAGGATGGCCTTGTTGCACAGGTGAATACGGAGATTGTGAAGGGCATCATTGGCCTGCCTTCACGAAGCGACATCTCCAGGGGAATAAGATCCTCTGCCATGCATCGTCTGCATCGGTCAACCCCAAGGTTTGATGGCAATGGGATTACAGTGAGCTCCGGAATTTCGTCCATGTA